>CM031235.1:142614753-143154753 GCA_018340775.1 Taxus wallichiana var. yunnanensis
CTCTCCGACAAGCTCAGAAAAGCTAATTTTGGCCATTCCCGGGCAAGTGTGCACTCTCCAAGAAGGATTTGAAAGACCATAATCATTCGGAGGTGGTATTGGAGAGTTATGAAGGTTTTGGACATTATTTAGGGAAGTTTTGGAGATTTAGGGAAAATGGGCAACAACAGGTTTTTCAGGTGTAAGGAGTGTAGAGCTAATTTTGGAACCTAAACTTCACCGAAGGATTATGGGAACTCTATAAGGAGTTAGGAGGAAATCAAATAGAAATTTGGACGAAATCTAGAGGAATTTTCTACATGGTGGAAGAATTACATTTTTCACAAGACATGTTTTTTCTCAACGTATCTCATGTCTGTGTAGACACACCTGTGTCTCATAGAAAAAGGAGCCATTTTTTGGAGTTGTAGGAAGAATTGAAGTATAAAAACCTCACACTATTGTTGAAATGGTCTTGTGAGTCAAAATAATATAAAAATTCATCTAAAAATATTGCATGGAGCTCCAATAATTGCATCATCAAGTTCTCTTTTGTGCGAGGTACAGTTCTCACACTTAGTCAATTTTTTTGCGTGACACATGTCACCTTCTCCTTAAGGTGTAATTTTGTGTCCATATTTTACCTTTTCCAAGGGGACTTTTGGTGAGAAAAATTGTTAGTTGGGAAAATTAGTTGTCTCCACCAACATTCATGGGGTTATGCCCCTTTGCATTGAATGTTACAGACTCCCATTATTGAATGTAACTAATATAATTCTAAACTAAATGTTGTGGGTTGGAAAAATAGGTCGGGGATCACAAATTGACATTCCACTAAATTTGTGAAAAAGTGCTTATATGGGTAGAAGGGAGGAAATCAAAGTGATGAGGGGAAAGGAGAGAAATTAGGGAAGGAAGGTTACTTTGTCGTGAGTAGGCCAATTGCAGAGTTCATACCCATTAACTAGAGTAGTTAAACATTAAATATAGAAGGAAACAACAATGAATGTATTTAGTGAGATGGAAAAAAAAACTCATACAAGAAAAAGAGAATGGAAGAAATGTAGCTTTTATTTCATGTGCATTGGTGATACAAAGCTCAACAACATATCACAATCCACTATTGCTACAAAGAACAAAATTTTTAGGATCCTTTGGAATGGAGAATCCATCCCAATTTATAGCAATGTGAATTGACTCTTCGCCTACCCCCACATGAATCTTCATGGTCTCATTCAACTCGTGACTTTTCACCTTCCTAGAAGTGAGAAATAAGTTCCCTTTTTATAAATCAAAGGGACTTTTACAATGTAACTTTATGAAGTCACTTAAGTGAATGAGACAAAATACAATGATTATGCCCAATGAAGAATTAGAAAGGGGAGAGAAGGAAGAGGGAGAAAGAGAGAAGAAAGGAGAGGTTGTCATATCGATGAAGAATCTCCTTGCGATGACGAGCCTTATTGAATCATGCCCCCGATGATGGGTCTCTAGAGCGGGTTCCTATTCCTTGAATTATTTGGTGAATTGAGCTATCGCAATTGTCAACTTATCTTTCTTTGGAATGCAAACGCAGCCTAACACCTTGGTCCACGTCTTGGGGACATCACTGATTCTCTTACATTAATGAAGCCATTCTTTGTTATCTGTTACAATTGCAGAAATGTAACTTCTGATATTGACTAAGGACTCTAAGTTGTCTTCATTAAAGGAGAAAGAGTTACCTGCCTCTTTCTTTATCAGCTCTTGGAATGAGACAATGAGTTCTTTTGATGATGAGTCTTCAGTGAGCGAGGGGAACTCAAGCCTTTGAACACAATTGTAGACATCATTCAATATCTTAAAAGCATGTTGTCCACAAGAGTCCAACTCAGATAATGCATTCTTGAGCATTGCATATTTCACATCCATGATGCGGATCCAAACCTGAGACAAGTTCTCTACAGCGGATGTGAACATACTCTTACTCATGAGGGTGTGAGAGTCGAAGGAGATCATCTCAGACATCAAAGTGGGAACATCTCATCCAAATGATTGACCTCTTTTGCAAACTCCTCCTTTTCTTCTTTGAATTTTGACAAAGTTGCAAGGATGTACTTGATGAGATAAATGACATCCAGAAACAATACCTTTCCTTACTCGATGATTTTCTCAACCCATTTCTTGCTAGCCTTCCCCTACATCATGTATCCTTGTGCTTTCTTGATTTCCTCTGGATCAACATTGCTGATTGGAGGGATGTCTTCGATCGGAAGAGAGGATGCTAATTCATGTTTCGAGAAAGTTCGGATGTAAGCACTAAGAGCATTTACCTCTCCCTCTAATTGTACAATTGTTTTTTTATTCTTCATTCCGAGAAAGAAGGCATGAAGAGGATTCTTTGAACATATGAGAGTCACCCTCGTGTGAAGCTTGACCCAATGAGATGTGGGTAAACTCATAGTCTGATGGAGTCATTTCCTCCATAGGATTATCAGTATTAGGCTTGAAAACTTCAACATATTGGTTACTTGAGGTGCCACTGAAGAAGTAGGAAGTTGTCTGGGCATTCTTTCTTCATTTGAACTTCAACATTCTGGAGATTTCTGCGAGACTAGGAACAAAAACAAGATGCATTATCCTTGGCCCGCTTTCAAGAATTTCTTGAATCCATGGAAATGAATATTCGGGATTTTTCACAATTTCGGTCACCGAAGTACTTATAGAATCTTGTTGTGGGGTCAATTCTTGATCACCGTGGGGAAGATCTAACATTTGAGAAGACATACCTAAATGCTTATGCCGAGAAAGATACTGATATGAATCACCCCTTCTTATCTTGAGAAGCTTAATCAAACCAACTCTTCTTGGCTCTCCCAATTGACTCTCCTAGCTCACGGAGCTCATTGACTCAACTCGATTTGAACAACTCACTGAGCTCACTCAAACAAACAACTTTGGCGGGAGTGCAGATGCTTTCGACCCGATTACAAATTTACAAATGATCTCGAATCTTTGGACCCTTTTTAATACTTATCAAACTGCACATTGTCCCTAGGTTTTACTTGTTTTGCTCTACGGTGTTCCGCCTTGCTCTTGGACACAAATTTAATGCCTTAAGACCTTTGTGAAGGATGAATTGGCTTGTTTGAGCTATGAAACCATCTTGAAACCTTGTGAAGATGAAAAAGTAGGGAACTAATTGAAAATGGATCCTAATGCAACCTTTTGCACTCAACACTTGAAGTTTCTATTTTAAGCCATCAAGATCAAGGGCCGAGGCAATATTTTAGGAAATGTTGCCTTTTTGCCTCGGAATCAGCTTTTGTAGAAACCCCATCATGTTTGGGACAATATTACAAATGTTTCTTGGCCATCTTTGAGCACTCTCCATGTTTAGAAAGTTACTATTTGCTTTTTGCTTTTTTGCCTTTTTGGCCCGAGTTTCCTAGTTTTCCATTCTCGAGTTTGTTTCTTTGAAGAGTTTTGTTGTTTTGAGAATTTTTCTATTTATAGTAAGTACGAGCACGAGGTACTTACTATTTTTATAAACTGGTCTCCCACACCTTGGATTGTTGAAAAATCAACTTCTTTGTACTGGGTTTTCCTTTTAGGACTAAACAAGCGCATAGAATTTATTTTTCCTTCTACGTGGGAAATTAGATCCTTTGTTTTGTCATAAACGGAAATGTTTCATATGTATTGAATGTGTCTGATTGCATGTTGACATTCATGTTTGGGACAATATTACAAATGTTTCTTGGCCATCTTCGAGCACTCTCTATTTTTAGAAAGTTACTATTTGCTTTTTGCTTTTTTGCCTTTTTGGCCTGAGTTTCCTAGTTTTCCATTTCCGAGTTTGTTGCTTTGAAGGGTTTTGTTGTTTTGAGAAATTTTCTATTTATAGTAAGTATGAGCACGGGGTACTTACTATTTTTAGAAACTGGTCTCCCACACCTTGGATTGTTGAAAAATCAACTTCTTTGTACCGGGTTTTCCTTCTAGAACTAAACAAGCGCATATAATTTAATTTTCCTTCTACATGGGAAATTAGATCCTTTGTTTTGTCACAAACGGAAATGTTTCATATGTATTGGATGTGTCTCGATTGCATGTTAACATGTTTGATATGATACAACCCATTTATGGTAACAAGTTTGATAAGGGTTGAACTCGTCGTAATGGTTATGTTTTCATCCACTAATCTTGATTTGGGCTCTATGCATTCCTCAATACATTTTCCTTAGAGGATGCCGATTTTTGTAATTGGTTGCACATACATTGGATGAGGCAAGAAACCCATGTGGCGTGCGAGCAGTGGAGCAATACCTCAAAGAAATGACACTAGTTGTTTCTTTTTTGGGGTGCTCTCTTCTCTCGGTATGTTTTCACAAAAACACAAACAATATTAAACCTAGATGTGGTCGGGGTTTGAATCCTAATTCCATCCCCCGTAAAATTATCACTTTCTTGACAACTTCTCGGTGGAGATCTAAAAAGAATGGTTTAAAACCCTAAAATAACACCTCAACATATCATGATCCTTATGTCAATAGGGATGACACCCCAATGAAAGTGGGCCTCTTATTGACATAAAAATCCAAAACCATCTTCTACAATTGCCTCTTGATACATGCCTCAATATTCAAGTCGGATATAACATCTTATAATTGCTTCCACTACTCTAAAATTCCTCACACATTATTATTGGCATAAGCAACCATTACAACTTCTTTCCGTGCAAGTGCTAGTATGCATATAAAGACATACATAATAAAACAAGTGTCGAATACGACTAGTCCCCGCCTAAATGTTTGTTAAATTGTTTAAAATTATTCCATAGATAATATGAAATACAAATAGTTGATTGTGATTGGTTGAATTTTTTTTTTTGAGTAATAAGAAAGTGGATCTATAGTTACCCTGCTATTTTTATTGTTTTTCAAATGTAAAGGGCTGAAATAAATTTGTGGGGTAAAGTCAATTAACATCCAAGGTCTCTAACAATGCTCCACAAAAATAGGTTTTTGAAGTTTTTCATTTTATTGTACGGGAATAAGGAGAAAAAGGTGAAAAATCTATCAACCAATCACACATACATGATCTAGTATTTGTAAATGAATAATTTTTATTTTTTTTACCAAAACTATTGCATAAACCATATGTATAAAAAGTAGATACTATAGTTACCCGAATTGAAGGAACTAAGAACTTACCGAATCTAGATGGAATATGGTGCCGCTTGGAACACCCAATAACAACAAGATGCCAAAAGTTCAGTAATCCCAAAATTGTATCAGAGAAAAGCACTCAAATAAGGGAGAGGAGCCAATAGTGGAGCATGGACCAGTAATGGTGAGGGTATTTATGAAGTGAGTGACTAAGAAAGTGGATTTTTTTTTGAATAATAAGAAAGTGGATCTATTAGTCACTTGGACTTGATAGAAGGCAGGCCCTTTCCATACAGGGCGAGCATTTGAGATGCTGGCTATTCAGCCTGACTCTTATCTTCCTGAGACCACCATTTTTGAAGAATAGGAGGGATGCAATTGGCTTCACATGTGCTGCTCTGATGCATAAACTGCCCTTGCTTTCGGAGTCTAATTGCTTCAAGGTAAACCAGCCAATTGTTAAATTTCTGAAGTGAGCTTCTAATTGCTTTCATTGCAGCCATTTGGTGTGATGTTATTTGTTGAACTTTAGATATGTACAATTTTTGTAGTGACTGAAACTCTTTTTAAAAATTGTATCGTTATGTTTGGACTGGGAATCAAAGAACAATAAGTTGACAATTATACAGACTGATTCTCAAACAAGGTCTATTGCAATGCCATTTGAGAATACCAAAGTTGGTTTATGTTGAGATATCAAGTTTTTGAAATCAGAAATCTAATTGGTAGACCCGATCTCCAATTTCTGCATATGGAGCGGATGTTTCCCATGTATTCGACAACATCACAAAGATGATTTTATCAACCGTCACAATTTGGTTTTGTCATGCTTCTGCTACAATACTGTTCATTTAATCTCTTGCTTTTCGTTTTAAATTTGAATTATGTGGGGTTCCGTCAGCGCTTATCTCGTCTACACATAAGTATGTAATGCCTTTTCTACCAGATTTATTCATGACAACCATTTCTATTTCTGCCATTAACAAGGTCCTTATTGGGATACATGATTATAGTTCAGGTTAATTGTTTCAAGCTTTTGTGACATACAATTTCAGTATGTCGTGCTTCTGTAACCATCTCAGAAACATGATTATAGTTCAGGTTATTTTCTGTGATCTGTCTTTTGTATCCTATCGTCCTCTACTAATAGAAATACCTGTTATTTACCAACCCAATAAGTGCAAAGGCCAAAAATAGACAGATCAGAGTGAAATGGAGACAGAGAAAGTAAACTGTACTTGATGAGAGCAACCAGAAGGAAATTCACAGTAGTTACGTAGGAAGTTTATAAGTTACTACACATACAGAACCTTCAAACCTTGCTCACCAGAGTGATGTTGGAGCTTTGGTTTAGAATCTGTACCAGAGGTGCCCGACAAGATTATTGAATTTTTTTCTTATTAATTAGATTCAAAAAATAAAAACTGCTGGTGGCTTATTAAGATTGTAATGATGGAGGATTTGCTGAGCCACAACATATTGAAAGATCACATGACTAATACCTTTAGATGAAAAATCATGGATTCATAGGGGAATAACTTTAGTGAATAGAAGAATGTTAGTAACAAGCCTCCTACAGCAAAGAAATTCATGGATGTCCACCTTGTAGAAGAAGAATAGGATATAAAACTGGCCCTCAATACCATAAAACTATCACCAGTGTCATTAAATTTGGTGAAGGTTGTACAGTGGCAGAGAGAAATTACAGGAGCTTCCCGAAGTCATAGATAAAGAAGAACTTGCGTACCTCAGAATTTAATGGATGAAAAATCTATCAAGGAGCCTTTAGTTAAAAATGTATCTGATATCTGTGAAGTTAAGAGCACTACTCATTGAGAATTAATGGAACTTGTGATAAAGGGGAGGTCAAGGAAGCCATGAAAATAAACACGAAACTCAACAGAAATGCTCTTGGTCTTACATTCAACCTTCAAAACTCCAAAACTTCCTGCTTCCCAGAGACAACTCCTGGATATCCAGCACTGGAAGTGGGTATGGTTAGCCAAAGTCCGAGCCTTAAAGCAGTAGAGAAGTGGTGACAAAGGTGGAAGAACAGCAGATCAAGAAAGAATAACTATGGAGAAGGTTGCTTTTTCAGAGATTAAAAACAAAGAGAGGGATAAGACTTTTGTCTGGTATGACAATCTTTATGGTAGCCTTTCCTATGCAATTTACCAAGTAGAGGAGTCTCCTACCTGATGTGTCACCATAGATTTAATTTTTTATTGACTTTGAATCATGTAATATCCTAATGCTAGAAAGGAAATTGGAATTTGGACATTGTAATATGCTATATAACAAACATTCATTCCTGATAATGTTATCCTTATTTCAAGCTTTCTTTGTGAATATCATCCTTACCTCGACATATATTTTCTTATATGGTCCAGGATTGTTTTGGGATGGATGGTATTCTCCGTAAAATAGCATATCCAAGTCTCTTAGCCTCTCGAATCAATGCATTGTCTAGATAGAGCAAGTTGAAATTGAATGATATTGATGTTGACAAGTTACAGAGTATGTCGATGGATCAATTGGAGTAAAAGACACTTGAGGATATGAAGTACTCAAGACGGGGAAACAAACCATGTTGGTGTCTAATAAAGGACGATTCTATGAAAGGACAAGAAAAAAATTATTTCATAATCTCCTATGTTTGGTCAAATATGCATTTTAAAGAGGTTGACATTTAGGGATTCAGGTAGTCATCTTTGGTGCTAACAAATCATTTGTAATTCCTCTCTTTGCTAACTGCACCCCTGGCCTTCCCTGTCCCCTTCCCGCCCTTGACTTGTCAGTAGAAATTTTGTCAACCTTCACTTCCTCCTCCTGATGAAGGGCTTTTAGGCACTATCTGATGAGGGAGAAGTTAATGAAGAAACAATCCCATCATCAATAGTCAAATAATCTATATTAGTTTGAGTTAAAGAAGTTAATGTTATGTTTGTAGCTATAGCCATATGCTAGAGAATGTTGAGGAATAGCCCTCTTTTGTTTGCTAGACATATGTTTTAAGTAAATTAGGTTTGTGTACCTAACTTAATTAAAATGAGTGTACAGATTAGATTATAGAATAGATAGTAAATCTGATCCGAAACTGCACAAATACATATAACTTAATTGATTGAATTTGAAAAGAGAAAGTACAAAAGTGTGACTAAGGAAAAACCCAACCTGATTATGCGAGATAGATGATCATGATAATGACTTAGAAGCTCGAACATGTTTAGTATCAAACACTACAAGTTTGGCGATCTCGCAAGGTAGCAACTTTCGTACGGAGTGTATTAAATGGTCGACTTAAATTATGGAAAAAAGACGGTCCGTTAAAAAAATACGATAAATATGGAAAAAAATACGGTAAATTACATATACAAAAATGTATGATAATATTTTATGCTCAGTTGAATGATAGCTCTTCTTCATCACTACTTATATTTTCATAGTATTCTGCAACATTTTGTCAAATAATTCGCAGAATCACAATTGTATTTGAGTATTTTTTACAGAGTATTTTGTCAAACAGTTGGTAGACAATCTACATAGTAATTGTATTCCATTTTTTTAATACAGTTTACCAGCAACACAGTTACTTCTCTAGCTGTTGTCACCCATTTCTACAAGTTAGGTTGTTACGCATCTTCTAAAGACTTAAATTGCTGAGAATCATATAAATACTTCTGAAAAATAAGTAGAAAAACCTTACACTATCCCTTAATCTGCTGAATTTAAAATCTTGAAATTTTTCCATTTAAACATGTTATTGTGAGGATTAATAATAAATAAGTGATAACATATATTATTTTAAATCTCTTATTTCTGAATTTTTAAGAAAAAAACTATTAAATACTTTTTAACTACCGAAATTTCGTGTTTTTATACGGTCTATAAGAAAAACGGAAAAAACGGAAATTCATTGAAATGTTACCGTATTTGGTAACTATGGCGATCTGGAACCGTGCAAAGGATAGGTCGTAGGAGGGTGTAGGTTTGTTGCTCACGATACTGACATTGGACAACTTTATGGATGCCAATCTTGTAACTACACTACTGAAATTGACTTTCATTAATCAGATGCGACTGAATTTTGACTTGTGCCTTCGACTATCTCTGCTCATTAAGAACCTCAACCAGAATTCTACGATGATGTATGAAGCTTTGGAATTGTCTTCTCCTTGCTTGTAACCCTAGCAAAACTCAAGAGAGCATAAAAGGGAGAGCTCTACACTAAGCTTGGATTAACCTCTCACTCCCTGTTGAAAGGAAGTGTTGCACTACATATCCATGCAAATTGGGGAAGATGTAGTTCTCCTCATGCGAGTGAAGTGTATGTGCTTCACTCTAGTCCCATATGAACAAATCAATAACAACATGATCCCTTTTCTTGGCACGGACACTAGGCAACATGCAACTTCGATTTAAATATGCTTCAGATTTGATAAGAGGATTGATGACTACCGTAGTGTACTTTGGAGTTGCTTAGGATATGCCTAGCTCAAGTAGCGACGAACTCCAAGTGTTCCTCTTATGTTTGTTAGGTGTGAATGACCTCTAGGGTGTTTTTATATATTTGTCTCTAATTGAATTCCCTATGCATGCGACCTCAATTTAAAACCTAGGATGACCTTAGGAAATTATTTGTATGGAGAAATGACCATCGTAGAGAGGGGGATAGGTTTGTTGCCACATATCTTGTGCCAAACTTAGGGTGCCGAACGCCCCCTCTTTCGAATGAGTTTGGGACGAAGACCTTTGGCCCTTTTTGTCTACCCGACGGCCAAAGGAGGTTTCTAGGGTGACTAAGTTTTTATTATTTTATTATATTGTGCTAATGTTTTTAAAATAACATTATAAGTTGCACATATAATAAATAATAAAGCTTATTAATAAATTAAAAATGTCAATATCAAAATACAATTAAAATTAATTGTATTAGAGGAGGAAAAGTGTGACTTGCTTTTGGGGGTCATAAATAGGGAAATGTGTCATTAAGCCCATAGGGAAAAATGTGACCAGCATAGGGGAAAGAAAGAATGTGATTGGCTGGTTTAGAGGTGGTGGTTGGGTTGTTTTCCCTTTATATGGGCAAGTCGACTTGCTTAGAGACATCCAGATTTTTATTATCAGATTTTGCATTGTTAAGAGCTCTTGCTTTTATTAGAAATTCCAAGGATGAAAACCCTTCTGGATTTCATCTCTTGTGGACAAAAACCCAAGGGATTGAGAGAGGATTTCACAGAAATTTTGAGCGTTCTTAATCAGAATTCTAGGTTAATTTCAGCAGTTGTTTTGTGAAGATATTAGCAGTTGTTTGTGGCAGTAGTTGGGTCAATTTATTGTGGATGGTTTTGGCAGCATTTCAAGAGGTATTTCCTTCAAAATTAATTATCAAATATTCTCCATGATATTGTAAACCAAATTGCTGTAATTTCATAATTTCTGAAGTGATATTTCAAGGGTTTCAGGCAGATTATTAATCAGATTTCAGATCTGATTTCTGGGTTATTTTGGTCACAATAAATTATGATTTTTGCATGATTTGGCTTCTAAAAATACTAGTAATCATTTGGGATTGACAGTATAAATTTTGAGTGTTATTTGCATTGAGATCCAGCTCAAACCCTAGTCGCATTTTCTTAATTAAATTCAGATCTGCATTAGGGTAATTGCCATAACATCCATAAATCTGTATTTGTTGTTTTTATTTGATTTAAAATTCATTGGAGTGTAAGGGAGACCCATTGGGGATCTTTCAGTACTGCATAATACCTCCATGTAATGTGGTGTGTGCATTACGTTAAAGGGAAAACACGTACGTGAACTTGCAATGAGTGGGTAATGTAGAATGAGGATGATGTAATGAGATGTCCTGTTGTCCATGTACATACCTGAAATCAAGTGATAATGGAAGTAAATCAATGTCTTAATAACGCAAAAATATTATAACCAATTTGAAAATTTTGAAACCATTTTAAATTTGATAAATTGAAAAGAGCAAAGGAAACAATACACTGTTGGTACACAAACCATTCTCGTCTCTTTTGAACCTTGGAAGATTTTCACGGGGTTTTTCTTGTTCCAAATGGAAAAAACTATTTGAGATCACTGTTGAAGTGGAGAAGATCTTTCCCCTGGGAAGCGAGAGATAGGGCTATACCGAATGGAAGAATACCACCGCCATGAGAAAAATGCCATGGGTCACACTTGACCTAGCTATATGGAAAACTTCCGATGGCTTCGATCCAACCCAATGTTGAGAGGCTAGAGCAGCTACTTCTTGGCCAAGGAAACAGATTAAAAATTTGAATACATAGATATCATCTTACCATCGAAACCATGTAGAATTGTATGAACTCTTTGAAAACCAATTGTATGATCTCTCTAAAAATGTTTGAAAACTGTATGACCTCTCTCTAAATTTATACGAAAAAATTGTATGATCTCTCTAAAAACTTAGAATCTTCGACAATAAGCCAACCGTATGTTCCCCTTTCGAGGTGAGGGATGTTTCGCATCTCACTCATTTCAAAAGAAAATAGCTATGTTACGAGTTCGTCCCCCCCCCCCGTACCCTTCCCGATATGTATATGGTACGGATATGTGAGTATGGGTAATGATTCACCATGGATACATCCCGGTATATCCGGGTATGTTTCGACGCATACCGGGACATATCCATGGTGAACCCACAGTTTGGATAGCAAAAAGGTTAAAAAAAAATTATTTTTTTAAATTTTCAACTTGGTTTCTTTGATCGCTTCATTGGGGTCCATAATTTATCTATTGGAAAACATGATACTTGGTTACGATATGGATAGGTTTATCTTGTAGATCTTTTCAACACATTCTTGACCAATGAAATGTGAAAATCATTACGTGCCCCAAGGTTAGGTTGCAATATGAACCTTTATTGAGTTGGCTTGGTGCAACTCTCTTGTTTCACTAAGAGGATCTACAATTTAATACTCTATAATCTAACCCGGGAATATTTGATCAATTCTTTTCATTTCCTTAGTATTTCCCATGCATATGTGGTTCAGTCAATTTTTAACTATGACTCATGTTATTAATATAGCAGATGGATATCCATATACGAGCCCTTACCTGGTGCATATTTGATACACCTAGATATGACTACCCAGTCATCCTGAAGTTGTATCCGTCGAGCCTATAATAATAATTATAAACAGTTTAAAAAGGGGGAAAAAGGAAACCTAAAACCACAGTTACTAGGTTGCATACCCTTAAAGCTATGATATTATGGGATAATCCCCTAGTTGCATGCATGCAAAATGAAAATGATTAGAAGGTGATTTTGGATAATATGAATGCAAGGACCAACCATTGGACTGACCTCTTTAGTTATCATTGGCAAGTTAGAGTCAACCTAATTAAATAGGTCCTTTATGGCCACCATTGCAACACAAAAATTAATCTCAAAGGAAATGGATGAAACACAAAGGAATATAATATTCATATATCATAGAAAATGTAAAATCTTAAGTATATTGAATGTTTTGAACATTGATCGTACTATATTTTTCAAGTTTTGTATTTCTTATGGACTAAAAATATGGGATTTTTAAAATTGACATATCCGTGTATCGAACTCGTACCCATATCCCCGGCAACATAAGAAAATAGTTATGCACACCACATGTAACATGTATAAAATGTAAAGCAACTGCTATAATCATTGTAAAAGCACATATGTAAACACATGTATAGGATATGTAAACATAACAAAGGTGTCATTATGCAACCATAGTATGTAACATGTAATCATGAAGACTCAAGAGAGAGTAGGCAAGTAACATGCCCCAATGTAACAATCAAGGTATGTCAATATGCCCAAAAGATGCATGGTAGGAACCATGGGAATGTAGGCATCGAGCGTAGTAACACAAAGTAGTAGTGTGTGTGATATTTATCACAGCACCAAGCATATGATATCACATAGTACGGTTGAGTTGAAAGCGTGAGCATGTAACAACATATCATGTAAAAATAGTGAAACCATCTAACAATCATAACGATTAGAATCACACAAGTAATCCATCACATGAAAAATGACAAGATGATGGCAAGAAGATCTTTCGACACAACGAAAACACATGCAAGCACAAAAAAAAGAAACACACATAAGCAAGCAATATAAGCACATATATGCACACAATGGACCACAATCATGTATAGCATTGCACAACATTTAAGTAAGCACTCAATGTGTAAGCTAGAGCAAGACATGTATAAGCAATGCAAGTGGCTCAATACGATACTATAACATAGAGGTAGAACTTGTAATACACATAAGATGCCCCCTTTGTAGGCACACCCCTTAGTGGAAAGGTTGCCCCAAGGTCTAGGAAAATGAAGTTGTGAAACACCTATGTATCCATGATCATATCTAACATGTATATCTCACATCTAAACTCAAGAACACCGTGAAATCATGTGCGTGATAAATGGATATGTAAACCTCCAATAACATGATATGAAAATAGGGTATATAACCATTTACCACTAGCAATCGCATGTGTACAATGCAATGCTGAATGGTATATGAATTGATGTTAGCTGAATGGATGTTATTAGATTTAGAAAGACTATTATTAATTTTGTAGTTGATGTTGATAAGGGGTGTGATTGGCAATATTGATTTTCTATTAAAGCCCGAACAAATGTTGTGAAATACATTAGAAAGGATGTTATAGAAAGAATGACTAAGTGCTTTAACATATTATCTCTCCATGAAACTAAAATGAGACAGAATATGCAATTATATATAAACAAATCTGAACTGGTTATGGTACATTCCAAATTTCTTTATTACCTCAACGAGTTTGAGAGCATCATTGAATGAGATATTTTGTGCATATCTTACAATCATAGCATTCCATGAGACCACATTTCTTTGAGGCATTTTGCAAACAAAAAATGGTATATGTTATTTGTGTTATAGGGATAGTTATTTTTGTAGTTGTGTTTGCTTAAACTATGGGTGATTGATTTTGTATGTGTATAAATATAGATGAGTCACTTCATTTAAAAAGTGCAAACATGAGGTCTTACCCTTAAAATTATTCAAAATGCAAAAAAGTGATATAATGTACAAAGTCTTTTGCTTGTGCAATTTTCTTTGCACATTTCTTGTATTTTTGTCCAGTTGTAGATGCCTCAATTGGAATTCCCATTCTCCTCAATTTGTGTGGTGGTTCATATTTCAGTGCATCTTCATTAGAATCTAAAATCCAAAAGAAGCCTCGTGAATGATCTCCAATCATTCATATTTTGGAGAGACAAATTGGGGATGTTGGCATCAGGTGGAGGTGATATCTGATCATTTCGGCTATCACTATTTTAGGTGGTTTCGGTTTCCTGCAATGCAAAACATTAACAACACATTGAAGACGTTTAAACTATTCTTCCCTCTGCAAGCGAGGCGTAGTTAATTCAGTCCCGTTGTAGGGAGGGGAATTGTGTTTCTAGTCTGCATCATATTAAATTGGAGAGGGAAAATAAGTATGTTAGTCGTAGAAGATGTTTTTAAGTATGACGGGCAACTTAAAAAGCCTTGTCTATGACCAGTCTAACGTCCAACTTGGGACGCTTTGAAATGGTCTCATTGGGGAACAAGCCCCTCAGCACATAATGAATCATGTCATTGACGAAGGCACATGCCCCCACATGTCACATCAGAAAAAGGATTGGAGTCTAAATATAAATGTAACAATCAAAAGCAAATAACATGAAAGCACTCTACAATAATTTTCTAATCCATAACACAATAAACAAAACAAATGAATAAATACTTCAATCAATATTGAAACCCACCTGAAGTTTGTTTAGACACGATACTCTCTTCTTTACTGCGGGAGAATGAGAATCACAAATACCCTACAAAAAAGTGGAAAAAGAAGTTAATAAAACTAAATATATCTATACTTATTCAATTAGTTACATCAAAAATAGCCGTAATTTCGACAAGATTATAAATTGAGAAATGAATAGCTAAGCACCAATTTTTAAAGGTACAAATTAATATAGCTCGATAATTTTACAATATTTTAAATGAATTATATATGCAGTGTAGTTCAAAACACTTCTAGAACATAAACAAGGGCACATTTAATACACTGAAGATGAACTCCATGAAGTTTTTGGAACAGGGACGACAGAGAGGTGGTGGGGGTGGGGGAAGATGAAAAAGTGACCAAGTAATAAGATTTAGACAAATTTGTGTACACTTGATATCTATTTGTATCTAAGCTTGATAGGTGAAGGTCCTTAATAATGTCATGTTTCTACTGAGCTACCTTGATTTAACACTAGTCCATAGTTGTTGCTCCTTTAAAGTTGTACATAACTGTAGTTGTTTCTTCTACCAAGTATATAACTGTAGTTGTACAAATTTAGTGATGAAATGGATACTATCAGATGCGTCTATCTACATATTCGGCTTTGCATGTTTCTATGCAAATCAAACAATTTGTTTGAGTAGGAGAAGCTTCAAAATGCTTGGTGAGATCAAGATAGATATACAGTAAAATATCCAATATCAAAAAGGGTTGTAAAGTTTGTAAGATTGATAATTTTCATGGCAGCCCCTGATTCCATAGACTGTTTTCTAGATTGTAGATGTTATTAAAATCTTATCTTTCTTTCATTCATTCCATACCAACAAAACAAAGGTATAATTGTTTTTGCATTATATAGATACTTAAGCTCATTCTCAATATTTATTTCTTTAGCATTCTAATTCACTTATCCAAAAATGTTCGAAGACAACTAAACATAATACAAATTTGAAAACAAATTATTGAAGGAAAAACCTACTAAAACCCCTTGTGATTGACAAAAGGGGGTAAATTATGAGGGGCATGTTGTTAAGTTGATAGATGTCTAAAACCAGTGGTATTTGTACTAAAGAAGTTTGTATGGTTGATCCATACACATGAATATTGAATGTACATCTTTCGAAAAAACAATTATCTCAAGTTGTGCCTAAATTGAAAGGGAGGAATGTAAAAATCCAGAAATGAGCAATGATGTCGAGCATTTTTTGGGCTACCATGGAATTTGAAACTATGTTATCTATAAAAAATGTTCTTTCATTATGTTTTGATGCATTTAGATAGCCTGTTTCAAAGGTGGTTGTTTGCCTTCGGCCATTTTCAATTTCCCCAAAGCTTCTGTTCATGCTCCGAACTACCAATTTTTATCTTCACATGTAGATTGCTTGCCTAGCTTGGGGCCTAATGATTCATTGCAGTGATTAGAAACAACATTCAGAGCTCCAACCGTATGATTCCCAATGATTTCTTGAGACTGAGGCACAAAGGAGTTGACAAATACCTTTCTTTTGTAACTAACTACACCGCCTCTCATTGAATTTGACATATTCTCACTACACTACACTCTATACATATATTGCACCCATACACCGCAGTCACTGGCATACTTTCCATCTAGAATAGTGTGACCGAAAAAGATGTCTTTAGGTGTGATTCTGAAGAAGCTTCTGATTATGCACAAGAGAAAAGAAACATAACGAACAATTATGGTCTCAAACCTTGCACCATTGGCTGGAATGATTTATGGACATGGCTCTTCACATGTATGATGACATAATGAGAAACAGAGAAAATATAAATGAGAAATATATAATTGGTTATGGTGTTACAAGCACTGTTTATAAATGTGTTCTAAAAAATTGTAATCGAATTGCTATAAAGAGACTGCATAGTCACTACCCACAAGGCTTGCGTGAAGTTGGAACTGAGCTCGAAACAGTTGGAAGCATCAAGCAAAAAAATATTGATTTGTAAAAGGTGAAAACCAGAAATGTAGAAAGCGATGCATGAGCCCTTCTTATTGAGAATACAACTGAAACTATAATGACCGTACCATACATTAAATGACTCAACTATTTTATTTTATATTTAATATTAATCTTTGCATATGAAGAAAAAGGTCTCATAGAGGGGTCGACAACTATTATTTATAAGCTTGTGTTAAGGAATTTTACAAGCTTTGTTGTTAAACAAACACTAATAAATTGCTATCCCTTTTTACAATATTGGTTTTTGAAAAATTAGATTCAAAAATAGAAAAAACTGAAATTTTGTGGAAAAATGTCAGGCGCCTCTTTCTACAAACAAATAACTGAATGTAATAGTTAACCGACAATCTCTTTGTTAGTCACACATCTTACAAATAAATAAAAATATAAAATTAAAAAATAGAGAGACTTGAAAAAACAGTTAAAAAGCTTTCTTCCATTTCTAATTTCAGGAAATATTAACTGTACACTATACCATAACTGTACACGATGGTATAACTGTATACTATACCTCAGGATCAGTGAACAGTTACGAATATTTACGGGATGCCATAACTGTACACTATACCTCAGGATCGTTGAACAGTTACGAATATTTCATTGACATAATGGAATGGTGAGCCCACGTCAGTCAAATTTCACCCCCTCAGATGCGTATTCGCTGCAGTCGTCCCGAGGGCCTTCTAATTTTGAAGATGACATAAATTCTCCAAAACTGAATGCAAACACCCGTCTATGACCGTTGGATTTCAACGACGCTTGAAAGAAGAATGTCATCCGTTCGATCTCTGACTTTTGTCAGAATTAGGAGGTCTCAGTTCAATACAAGAACGCCTTCGGCGTAATAATAGTATTATTAAAACTGGAACTGATAATTTGTGTTTAGTGAGAATTTGGCCCAAGCATAGATTTGGAGAGGACATATTTACCGAACTTAGGATCTGCTCCGTCTGTATATTGACGAAGATAAGAGGAACTCCGCATGACTGAGCTGCATAAAACCAGGCTACGGATCTCCTGGTTGTCTCCTCGACCGGCTGGAATTGTGTGCAATTATCGAAGGATTTGAAGGGCATAAACAGGACAGAAAAGATGACAGGGGAGCCCTCGTTCGGGGCATATTTCATTCCTTTCTCCTTCCAGTCGTAGGGCATAACGTCCATACAAACCTGCCTGACTGCGTCCGATCTCAGAACTCTCCGCGTTTCTTCTGCAAACTCCAGAAACTCTCTGCAATTAAAAAAAAATGAAAGCAACAAACTGAAATGACTAAAAACATTAGAATCCCAAAAATACCTTGTAGGAGGAGACATTGGTGTTCGGTGAGATCTTCGAGGTCCACGATATGTCTGAAATCAGAGCAAGCTTTGAGTTTATACCGTTTGTTTGTTACAAGAAATTTCTCGGCGAGAACGAAAACATTGAGATCGATGACAGAGTTGGCCCTTTCGACCTTGATGCAAATATGCTCCATTTCTCTGTGCAACTTTCGGAGCTCGTCGTTGACACCCTCTTTTCCTCCAAGAAAGGGAGCGGTGACGAAATCAAAAACTCCAGCCCCGCGGGAGGCGATGCCGAGCAGAATGTCGCCTGGTAAGGGCATCCTCTCGTCCCACAGCTCTTTGGGCATGTTCCCATCTACTCCATTCACACCAACTACTCTTTTGATCAGCGATCCCATGCCGAGCTGCTCGTCTATGACCGTTGGATTTCAACGACGCTTGAAAGAAGAATGTCATCCGTTCGATCTCGACTTTTGTCGAATTAGGAGGTCTCAGTTCAATACAAGAACGCCTTCGGCGTAATTAAAGCGAACATGTCCTCATTTTATAGAGTACGTAACTATGCACCAATAAAGTCAATCAAGAAGTTGTTGACAAAAAGGCAAAGGCTGTGAAATAGAAGAAGGTGAGGGTTCGAATGATGTAATACTTCCTTTAGAACTCAATGCACACTAAATTAGGAGGTCTCGGAATAGGTATGCGTTGTCATCATCGGGTAGCTCATGTAAAGCTTAGAATGGGACACGCAATCGAAAGGCAAGAGCCAATAAACAAAGCAATCAATGTAAACCAGGAGGCTAAAAGAATGAGCAATGAGAGCAAGCAATATAAAAATTCTGAAAAATGGAAGAAGTCAAGAGATGACAAACTACTCCAGGTAAGTAGCAAACAAGTGAAAGCAAGCACAACAACTATGTACAATATGCTTGCATAGTCGAGCTAACATAAAGGTAAACTAGTACGATCCCATCGATATCACCAAGCCATTGTCTTGTATCCCCATAGTCAAAATGTGCTAATCTTGAGGACTATGGACAAAAGTGGGTAAGAAAGTCATTATTAGACTTCAAAAGTAATCATGAGTAGTATAATACATTGAGTCATTCGTACAAGAAATATCATTGTGCCTATGCTAAACAACCTTGGAAAATTTTGTACTATAACCCATTGTTTCCATTGGATGATTGGAATTTGTTTGGATGCTTTCCTTTGAATGTTTCTAAGATTTTGTTGCAAAACTAGATTAGGGCATGGAAGAGTAGGTACTTTTGGTTGAACTCGATTGTATGTGATCGTGGTTATAAGAATTGTTGTTTATGTAGCATGTTGTGTAATACCTCTAGGTTGAAAAGGGAACTTGTAAAAAGTACTCTAAATAGTAATAACCTTGTCCTTTTTAGGGACCAAATGCCTCATAATTGAGGAAATGTGATCCAAATCGGATCATGAAGTGTAGCAAGATAAACTTAGTCACTATTCCATTGAAATTAAGAATGTATCTCGCAACACTTTCTTTCATTTTTTCCATCATTAAAATGAGTTGGTTAAGCTAATTGTTTGCTAATAGTGTTCAAGAAGCAATCGAACATGTTAAGTCCTACAACCCGATAGGTTATGGTGTAGAGGCTATAAATAGCATATGGTTTTCATCAAAAGTAGTTTTTGATTACATATTTGAGTTCCTTTCAATAAACACAACACCCAATCTTAAGTTCATATGTGAAAAAATTAGCCTTAAAAAGTAGCATAACTTTTAAGGGTTGCAGAAACTACCAGATTAAAGCAAATGGTAGTAATGCAAACTTACATTGCGCTTTCGCAGCCATCAGTTAAGTAGTCATTTCTCCCAACACAAAGCGACAATTTCACACAAAGACAGAGAAAAGTTGGAGTAATGTTTGCAAACATTGTCTCTCTTTATTCCGAGTCTTTATCGGGTTCACATTAAAGCTTCCTATGATGTAAAATGTATAAATACACCATCTAAGGGTCGTGGGAGAGTATGTAATTGTTTTTCTGCGAGTTCTTCATGGTTTACTTGTATATTTGGAACTAGAGTGTGGTAAGGAAGTGTGTGCGAGCAAGGTGCAGAGCATGTATGGATGTTTGGACTTGTTGAAATGTAAAAACTGGTCCATGAAGGTCTAGACAAAGAAGTTTACCTATAATTGCACAACAAACTAGTGGCAAGAAGAGGAAATCCCTCTCTTTTGGTGTTTTCTTGCATTGGGTTTCTCTAGGGTAAACATTTTTCTTGCACTTATTTCCCGTTCAATAAGTTCCTTTCAATTTGAAGCACTTGCAACTCAATTTTAAGCACATTTGATGATGGTTTAAGAAAGCAACAATCTAGTCAATCAAGACTTGATAAAAATATAGAATTTTTCTAATGATGACTTAAGACATGGAGTTTCCATGCTAATTACGAATCATCATGTTGTGGTAAACTAATTTGGGTACAAGGCATGTGGAAACATTAGCTTTGACGCCTCTTAGGCATAGCTACCTGTGTCCACCCGGATCTGGATTTTCAGTGGCCCGGATAAATATATTTTTGTTGTTTTTGCGGTAAGAGATACACTCAACACCCTTTTATATTATTTAATATTATAGATATTAACATTGTATACTACATTATTGATATTTTCTCTATATTTGTCAATTTTTGTACATTTATAAACTATGCTCATATATATATATATATATTCGCATCAAATTTTTCTCGAACTTTTCAAGAATTCCTGATTTTTGGATCTTTTGCCATCCCGAAGATATGGATTTCCGAACTTGGTAACTATGTTCTTAGAATACTTGACCATCTAACACACATTTAGCCCTTTTGACATCCTTTTCCACCTTCCAATTACCTCCACATCACCTTGGTCACCTCTCGATCTTGAAGAGTCTATAAAATGTTTTAATCTGCTTTTTTGTTGCCAATATAAAACACATATCAGAACTCCTCTATAACAAATTCATGAGGGAAAACCTACAAGGGGCGCAGGTCTACAATAAGAGGGCGATTCAAGGAGGCAACCAGAGGGGGCAACTGCAAGTAGATGATCATAATGTGAAATTATTGACTTTATCGCCCAATGGACAAGGCAAGACCAAGGAGTCAAATACTAAGATCAACCCAAAGGGAAAACATTAAAAATGACAATTTGCATCATATTAATTCTTTTAGAATTAATTGATTTTTGTTTAACGTTATAAATTGGGCAAACAAACAAGTGTGATAAAGCTACAAGCAAAGTGTGGTGTGTACAAGTCTAACATTAGGAGGCTTTGTAAAGTGCACTTAATTAATTCTATTTGAATTAATTATTAATATTCAACCGCAAAGTCATAAAAGCACCTATTAATACTATATTTATGAGTGCACGTGAATGTGGGATTAGAAAGTGGCTCCACTGAAGTGAAGATTAGGTCAAGTAGGAGTTATGATAGTTAATGTAACTCCTTGTGCAAGTGTAAGGTTATAATAGTTAATGTAACTCCTTGAGCCAACGCACGATTGTGTAGGGCAATGCCTTCCCGTCGTGCACACGGTGGAAGAGTTTCTCTTTCACTTGGCCCCTATCCTTCAAGACCGGGAGATTAGCCGCGAGGCCTCCTTAAGGCTGGGTGGAAGCAAAACGGTGTTCACCAGGAGCATTCCCTGGAGACTCCCACCTGTATGGTGGGGTCGATATCACTAATTGCATGATACAATAGTTGATGTATGTTACTCGGGCAGGAGGTAACAGAGATCAGGTTTCACTGTTGTGTGCAAGATTAGAGTCGTAATCTGAAGTTGAGGGGTGATTCCCAAAGACTGTGCTTGCCCCTGACCGTCCTGAGCAAAGAGCTCTTCCAGTTCAGAAAATCAGTTATACGAAGAAATTAAGATTATAAGAAGACATTAAGTGGATGTAACAAAGGTTCCACTGGGATCATCACCGCTTGCCTAGGACACTCGACACACCTCTAAAGACATTCATTCTTCTTTCTTGAGTTGTTTCCGTCTTTTTAGCATCAAAGGAGTTCACTATCTGCGAACCTATTCTCGAACTCTCCAACGATCATTTCTCCATATTCCTAGGTTTAAAATTGGGGTCGACATGTGCAAGAAATTCAATTAGAGACAACTACATAAAGAACAACCTAGAGGTCATTTACACCTAAGACACATAAGGGGAACACTTGAAGATCATCACAACTTGAGTTAGATGTATCCTACGCCATTCCAAAGTGCACTATAATAGTCATCAAGCCTCTTATGAAATTTGAAACATATCCAAGTCAAAGTTGCATGTTGCCAAGTGTCTTCTACCGAGAGAAGGGATAATCATATTGCGTTGATTGTTCATATAGAGTTACAATGAAGCACGTACACTTCACTCACACAGGAGAACCACATTATTCCCGATTCAAGTGGGGTTATGTAGTGTGTTGTCCCCAATTTTTGTCTCTTAAAATTGAGCCCATAAAGAAATTTTCCCCGATTTTAGCCCTCTCATTTTGATCCAAATGATATTCATCTTCGAAGATTCTATAAAATATTTTAATATGTTCTTGTGTTGCCAATATAAAACACATATTGTAACTCCTCTATAACATATTCATGAGGGAAAACCTACAAGGGGCACATGTCTACAATAAGAGGGTGATTCAAGGAGGCAACCAAAGGGGGAAATTGCAAGTAGATGATCATAATGTGAAATTATTGTCTTTATCGCCCAATGGACAAGGCAAGTCCAAGGGGTCAAATACTAAGATCAACTCAAAGGGAAAACATTAAAAATGACAACTACATCATATTAATTCTTTTAGAATTAATTGATTTTTGTTTAATGTTATAAAGTGGGCAAACAAGTGTGATAAAGCTACAAGTAGTGTGGTGGGTACAAGTCTAGCATTAGGTGGCTTTGTAAAGTGCACTTAATTAATTTCGTTTGAATTAATTATTAATATTCAACTGTAAAGTCATAAAAGCACCTATTAATACTATATTTAAGAGTGCACGTGAATGTGAGATTAGGAAGTGGCTCCACTGAAGTGAAGATTAGGTCAAGTAGCAGTTATGATAGTTAATGTAACCCTGGTGCAAGTGTAAGGTTATAGGAAGAAATTAAGATTATAAGAAGACATTAAGTGGATGTAACAAAGGTTTCACTCCCATTTTTGGGATTGCAAATTTGAATCCCTTTTGAAGCTGATTTGTATGCTTTTAGATATATAAATGAAATATATTTGAAAGCGAAAGTTCTTAATTTCTAAGTACATTTCTCTCTTAGTAATCTTCGTCTTGCCGAGATTAGAACAATGGGCTTTGCACCATGTGTATTCTCTTCTTCGGGGTTAGATTCAACATCTTGAGAATTCCTCTCATCATTGGATGGGTCCCTATTGAGTGGCTCGTGTAACCGTAGTGGGAACAAATTTTGTTTCGATTGCTCTTGAGACACTTCTACATGTTGCTCTTGAATTGGCCCATGAGGTCGCACCTCATGTTGATTTGTTTGTGAAGGCTTATCCATCCCATGTTTAGATGGTTCAACAATGAATCATGATTATCCCCTCCTCCATACCTTTCTTCAAATTTCTTTTGAACCTTTGATGGTAGTTTTCTTCTCTTAATCTCCTCAATGATAAGTTTCACTAGTTGAATCCTTAATGTGGGTGTGTGCCTTTGTAGCTATAGCCATTCTTGTTTCTTGCCTCTTGTAGTTCAAATCGTCTATAATTATACTTGAGAGGACCAATGGCATCCAGTTAACATGCAATTCCTGGTTATTTCTTCCTTATACTAGATGCATGTGCATACCAGAGAGACACTCAAAGTGCTCTTCTTCTTCAAATCAATCACATATTCAGTGGTCATATGGTCTATATTCCATAGCTTGAAACCCATATGCGTTCATAATCAATTGGGGCATCGTTAATGCAATTAATTCAAATGTAAAGCCTCCTCTCTGCAGAATAACTTGATGAGGGCTCCCTCAAAAAATCCAAGAAAGTCATCATCGCACAGTCACTTGCCTCGTGAATTCAAGCACCAATAGCCTATTTGGAACATATTTGGAGATCTTAAGTGGTGCAACCGTAGAGCCATACACCCTAATGAATGTGTGATCGGATCGAGGTATCAACTCGCCTTGATTGTGCCTAGGTGTCCTATATTGAAAGCCATTGGCCTTAAAAATTGTTGGGCTTTCTAGAACAATCTCTCTTTGGTTTTACCAAACAAGGCCTTACGCAAGGGAATCATAAAAGATCTCGAATATAGTGTTGTCAACATGCATATGATGCCTACTCGAAATGAAGCCCGAAATTGGATTCGATTTTCGTGGCCTTCATCCGGCCGGGATCTTTCAAATAAGGATTCACCCTTAGCTTCTTAGACTTTTTGAAAAGTATTGATAAATATATGAAGTAGAGGTTTGAGTAATACATGAATTTAAATGCTTCCCCAATCTTGATCTTCTTTAAAGCCTCACTTGTCTTGTTTGAATTCCCCATTACCTTTCGGGGCCATACTTGGTCATTTGATAATCCAAGGCATTGTAATGCCCTAGGATGCGTTTGTCTAAAGATGGCCCCATAAAACTTTGTATTACTTGAGCATATTTGTAATGTGCTTTTGTAAGTTGAATTATGTCATGTCCCTTATATCAATGCAATATGGCCATTGTTGCCCATTGGAAGATCAATTAGGTTGCAATAGGAAAAAAAAACTCCTTATTCAACAAAATGTATACTCCAGAGAAAGCTTGGGTTGTGAGGGGATTTGAAAAGCTTTCCTAAAGGATTCCCTTAGAGGAAATGGTGGCGGCAATGGTATATTTTTATAATGGGGAGATATATCCCTTATGCATAGGAAAGGAACCTATAATAGAGTATATATGATTTTTCAATTATATTGTTAAGTGAAGACTTGGTAAATATGTCGTGAAAGGGGAAGGTCAACGAGTTAACCATTTAACACCAAGATGAAACCTTTGTAAGAGTTCGAGAGGACATTTGAGTCAGTCAAAAAAATTCCGAAGCCTTGAAGACTGTTGATATGTGATGATTCGATCCAGACCATCATTCCGGCTTCGGAGGCAAATTGTAAAAGGTCACAAAGTTTTGTGGCCTTGCCTATCGTTGATTTTAAGGGTTCAATCTCAACTATTAAATTATTAATCATTGTTTAGAAGAGATTTTGAATTGATAAAAAGTGGGCTATGGGGCTTTGATCACCATTGATTTATCCAGAGTCAATCTCAGCCATCCATCTACATTTTGGAAGCATAAAATAAAACGTTGAAACAGGCTCCAAGGTCTCACTCGCTGTTGATCTCAAAAGGTTAAATATGAGCCACCAATCTATGATGCTAAGGTAAACTCATCAAAAGACATGTTGGTTCCATGCTCACGCATGTTGTAGATTCTTAAGGGATCAATCTTAACGGTTAATCTTTGTCTTGTGCCCTGCCAAGCAATAGAAAATTGCAGCTCGAAGACAATGCAGGGCCAAAATTTGAAAAGGAATATTCATGTACCACCGCTTATAGGCCATCTTTACTGTCTGTAGGCGTTATGGGAGTTAAATATCATTTATGAATATCCTCACAACTTAGAACAAACATTACCCGCCACCATCCAAGCCCCGTAATTAGCTAATCACTCACGATCAATTCATTCGACAAATACACCTCCAAGTCTAAGAGAGGTTAAGAAAGTAGGGAAAACATTTCCTTGTCTCATGAATT
Organism: Taxus wallichiana var. yunnanensis; assembly: GCA_018340775.1. Classification (NCBI taxonomy): domain Eukaryota; kingdom Viridiplantae; phylum Streptophyta; class Pinopsida; order Cupressales; family Taxaceae; genus Taxus; species Taxus wallichiana. The sequence continues at coordinate 142,640,747 of CM031235.1, forward strand.
ATTAAGCTTTGTGGGGACCAAGACGTGATCCGAATTGGATCGTGAAGTGTCAAGAAGATAAACTAAGCCACTATTCCATTGAAACTAAGACTGTATCTTGAACCACTTTCAGTCACTTTTTTCCATCATTAAAATGAGTTGGTTAAGATAATTGAATGTTAACATGGTTCATGAAGGTTCATAACATGCGAAGTCCTAAAAACATATGGTTTTCATCAATATTATTTTTTGACTACATATTTGGGTTCTTTTAGAAACGTTTTACACTTTTTAAAAAAGACGACACCCAATTTTGAGTTCATAAACAAAAATATTGTTTTCTGAAAGTTGAATAACATTTTAGGGTTGTGAAACCACTAGTTCTAGGGTAAAACTTGTTCTTGTGTTCTTGTAGGAGTTTCTTGCACTTATTTCATGTTCAGTAATGTAATGTCCCCAATGGACAAATTTCTGCCCCTAAATGGATAGCCACAACTCCAATCCAAAATAACAAATGGCGAAGATATACAAAACTTATAATGTAGATCTGATATTACTCAGAAAATGCGACTTGCCTAGATGATGAAAATCATTCAAAACTGAAGTAAAACCATTCTTTTATCATCAAAAACAAATCAACTGATTTTATTATTGTAAAAACACTTGAAAAGTACCAGATTGGATCCAAATAGAAGGCTGAAACTTTATTATAAAATCTGCAGATGACAGTCCTCAGACACAACTCAAAATACAATTTCTTTTGACCAAAAAATATGCAAAGTGGCTGATCTATTCTCCAAAAATATGATTTATGAACAACTCAGATCTGACCAAAATCAGCTCCAGATCACTCCAAACAGCTCACAATATGGGTCGCTCCACTATGAGAAAGTTGGAAAATAAAGGTGGATCACAACAACAATTATCCTCCTTCAAACCCTAGCCCAAATCTGCAAATCTTGCCTTCAAACACTGCTGAAATATAGCTTTGAAAATCAATGAAAGCTCCTGAATAGAACCTCCTCACATAAGGGAAGAAGAGTTTTCATTCTTCTTCCAATGCTAGAGAGGGTTTTCATCCTCTAAAGCCAAATTCAAAGGGTTTTTGTCCTTTGGAGTTTTTATGAAAAACATACAAGCTCTACCAAAAATCAAAATTTGTCAAAATGCAAAAGATATCCTTCCCTTGCAAGTTGACTTGCTTTTATAACAAATCTTGGCCTTTTAGCCACCCACAACCACCAATCAAATTTTTTTCCCGCATTTAATATTTTTCTTTACCTTTTTTCTCCTCCACATGGGTCACATTTTTCCTTAGGGGAAAATAAAATAAAGTGACCCTTTCTTTTTCTAATTTTTTTTTTTTTTTTTAACTTTGTCATTAATAAATTAATAAAGTGCTTATAATAATATTTTATGATGCACTTTATTATTAATTACTTATGACTAAGTTTCCTTGTATTCACCCTTTAGCCTTCAGAAACAAAATTGGGCTAAGGGTTATGAAACCACCAATTCTAGGGTAAACCTTGTTCTTGTGTTCTTGTAGGAGTTTCTTGCACTTAATTTCATGTTCAAGAACTTCCTTTCAATTTGAAGCACTTTCAATTCAATTCTAAGCACATTTACTCGATGGTTTCAAGCAAATTCATAAGAAAACATAAATCTAATCAATCAAGACATGATAGAAATACATAAGATTCAAAATGATGTGTTAAGTTGTAGAATATCCATGATAATTACAGCCAATGTTGTAGTACCTTAATTTTGGTACAAGGTATGTGGCGACATTAGTTTTGACACCTCTAAGGATACTTGACCGTCTAGAACACATTTGGCTCTTTTTGACATCCTTTTCCACCTTCCAATTAACTCCACATCACCGGGAAAATTTTAGTGGCGAATATTCGTAATATGGCGAATATTCCATTTTTGAAAATTTTGAAAAGGCGAATTTTTTTCACGCACGGTCGGTGACACATTCGCCTAAAAATTACACTTTTTTTTTTAGGGTCTTTGCCTACGGTCCTTAAAAATATCCCCTATATAAACCTAGATTATTCACCGTGTAGAACACTTCTACTTCACATTTTTCAACAATATGATATATCCCGTATTATAGACGCGCACAAAGTTCAAGGGGGTAAGTTATTGATGCGCGACAAGGAGGGTTTGCAGACAAGGAGATACTGTAGATATTGACGCATAGTAGACGCATGACAAAGATTTTGTTGACGAGCGACATGGAGTTTTTTTTATGAGCAAGAAGAGGCGAGAGGTTTGCAGACGCGCGATGACAGATATTTGTTGTCGCGCGTCCAAAAAAATACTGATGACACGCGTCAAGCAAAAGCCTTAGTGACGCGCGCCAATAGCGCCTTAGTGACGCCGCGTCAAGCGAGCCTTAGTGACGCCGTCAGCAAAGCCTTAGTGACGCAAGCGTCAATAGACCTTAGTGACGCCGCGCGTCAATAGACCTTAGTGACGCGCGTCACTAAGGTCTGTTGACGCGTGTCACTAAGGCCTGTTGACGCGCGTCACTAAGGCCTCGTTGATGCGCGCAACAACAAAACCTTAGTGACGCGCGTCAACAGGCCTTAGTGACGCGCTGCGTCAGCGGACCTTAGTGACGCGCGTCACCAAGGTCATTGACGCCGCGCGTCACTAAGGCTCGCTGACGCGAGTCACCGCATTTTTTTGACGCTACGACAAGGAGGTACAACAAATATTGACGCGCAGCAGACACACGACAAAGAGTTTGTTGATGCGCAACACGGAGATTTTTTGATGAGAAAGCGAAGCGAGGTCGGACAACACCCTCAGTGACGCGCGTCAATAGGTCTATTGACGCGCGTCACTAAGGTCTATTGACGCGTCACTAAGGTCTTTTGACGCGTGTCACTGCATTTTTTTGACGCGACGACATTAAAATCTCCCCCGCGCGCCTCGCAGCCTTCGTCGCAAAGTTGCTTGATAATCAGGCAAAATTTTTTCATACAACCCCCAAAAAATTCACCTTCCCGTGAAACCGGTTCCGGGGATATTCGCCAGGTATTCTCCACCTCCGATTTCCAGGAGGTCTCTTAAAATGAACCCCGCACATCACATTGGTCACCTTTGAATTCTTTACACACTTTCAAGATTATCATCAATTTGCTTAGACACTCACCACACCTCTTGTCACATTCAATCTCCTTTTTGAGTTGTTTCATGTCTTTTAAGCATCGGGAGGTTTTCCATCTACGAACGTATTCCCTCTCTCCAATGGTCATATCTCTATCATTTGGGCAATTTCCTAATGTCGACCTAGGTTTGAAATTGAGGTCAAGCATGCACACAAAATTCAATTAGAAACGGCTATATAAAGAACAACATGGAGGTCATTTACACCAAAGACACATATGAGGAACAATTAGAGATCATCGCTACTTGGCATAAACATAACACAAGCCACTCCAGAGTACACTACATGCAGATATCAAGCCTCCTATCAACTCGAATTATATCCAAGTCGAAGTTGCATGTTGCGAAGTGTCTTTTGCCAAGAGAAGGGATGATCTTATTGCATTGATTTTTCATATAGAGCTAGAATGAAGCACATACACTTCACTCGCATAAAATAAGTACATCATCTCCGATTCACACGGATATGTAGTGTGTTGTCCCTGATTTGTTTTACTCTTAAACTTGAGCCCGTCAAGAATTTTTTTCTAATTGCAGCCCTCTTATTTTTATCCAAATGATATCCACCTCGAAGACTTTATAAACACCTCTTATAAAGTATTTTAGTATATTCTTTTTCTGCCATTATAAAAGACATTGTAACTACTTACTCCATAGCAACTTCATGAAGGCAAATTCAGGAGGGTAAACCTACGGGGAGCAGCCAAAGAGGAGGCTAGTCTATAGTAAAGAAAGCAATTTAAGGAGACAACCAAAGGGACCAACTGCAAGTAGATGATCTTTAAAATTGCATACTTTATCACCCAATGGACAAGGCAAGTCCAATGGAGCAAATACAAAGGGCAACCTAGAAGACAAACAAACATTAAAAAATAACTATTACATCATATTAATTTCTTTTAGAATTAATTTATTTTTGTGTAAAATTATAGTGGATAAACAAACAAGTGTGATAAAGCTAAAAGCCTAAAAGTAGTGCGGTGGGTTCAATTCTATCATTAGGTGACTTCGTAAAGTGCACTTAATTAATTCTTTTTGAATTTATTGTTATTAAAGTGAAAATTTATAAAAGTACTTATTATTGCTATAGGGGAGAAGGCCGATGTCACGAACACCCTAAGTTCGCAGGTCCATGGAGCCAATTCCTTGCCACGTAGGATCACCAATTTGACAGCTAGTTATAAATAAACATTTTTTTATCCTAAGCCTTTAATTTTGAAACATATTGTAATATTATTTGCTTACATATGATCGATCAAATAAAATATCTCAAAAAAAACACATTTACTGGTGGAGACCCGAAGTGGTTCACACAACGGGACAGGTGTTGAGCATTTAATTCGAAATAAAAGAGGGAAACAATATCTGTCCTCCTCATCTTGACGCGCGTAATAGATAAGCCACAATTAAATGCTCAACCACCCTTTACCAGCGCTTGTTTTGGACGCGTTCCAAAATGGTTTGCTCAACCACCATTTACCACTGTTCCATGGCGCGTTTTGGAGTCGTTTGACTGTTTTGCTCAACCGCCATTTACCATACTGTTCCATGGCGCGTTTTGGAGTCGATTCTGATTGACTTTTGCTCTGACGCTGCTAAAAACACATGCCTCCTCCTGCGGACGTGTTACACACTGCTCTCTCCTCTAGACGTGTTACCTGCCGTCTCCCTCGACGCTGCAATACACATTGTCTCCTTGGACACGTTACACATTGTCTCCCTTGGACGCTAGTTACGCATGAATGCCTCCCTTGATTTGGCGTTACATACTGCCTCCTTTGCAAATGATGGTTGTTTTGAGTGGGCTTACAAACACGCACGAGGTTTGTGTGAAGGGTGGCTTCTCAAAGGCTGCCTTGCTCGAGGTGTTCAAGCACAAGGGATTCATATTGCCCACAACATTATACAGTGAACAATACGACCTTACAGGTACGCATTTTTTTCTTTCATTTTCTCTGTAGTTTTGACTGCATTTTGTTAGCCATTTTTTTCTTTCATTTTCTCTGAAGCTCTGACTGCATTTTGTTAGCCATTTTTTTCTTTCATTTTCTCTGAAGCTCTGACTGCATTTTGTTTTCCAGTTTGTTAGCTCAGACGTACTGGCAGCTGCACATCCAGGACCGAAGTGCTTGGACCCGAGAGCTGAATCTCAGACCCTTTTCAGATAGGTTTTGAGCCAAATTTTCTAAGCCTTTCTACATGTGCCATTTTTTTTATCTATTTGATCCTTATGCTTTTTTCATTCTCTGTGTTCAAACAAATTCAGTTTTTTAATAAATGGCTAAACATGCATGTGCAGATTGCATGGAGAACTTTGGAACGACAATTTTATGCGTCCGAGATCGGTTCAAGCTTGTAGGTGGAAAAAGTGTGTATTCACACAATAATACTCAAGGAAAATGTTACCTACAATTCTATGTTTTTAATCCATATAGAAGTGAGGTTTCTACCTCACCAAGATTCAAATAAATCCTTGTCTTTCGCTTTTATTTCACGGTGTTCATTTTAAGTTGCAACAATTTAACGTAAACCTTTAACAAATTCTGAGCTGATTTGGTTTCCACATCTGAAACAACGATTACATTTCGAGCAAAATGTATTAATATAAAATGCATGTCTTTATATTTCTTACATTTGGAGCAAAACATATAAACTTATACTGTATGTGTCCATATTCATTACATTCGGAGCAAAACATATAAACTTATACTGTATGTGTCCATATTCATTACATTCGGAGCAAAATATACCAACTATAAACTATAAACTACATACCAACTATAAACTATTACTATAAGTTTGTTAGTCAATTTCCATGTCACACCTTCAAAAAGGCCCTGAGTTTGGACTATCAGGAACGATTGTATCATTGACAGATGTTGTTGGAGTCATTAAGAGGTTCACTGGATGAACCCATGGTGGAATAGGAAAACCAGATATGGTATGAAAGGTTGTATGTGAAGTAGGAGGTTGTGGGATAATGGGGTGTGTAGTTGGAGTTGAAGTTATTTGCATTCTGTTGGTGTCAAGGAAGTAAGGGTGGTAATCTGGGATAGGAACTTTCAACATATCTTGTAACATGGAGTTCTGTATGGGCATGGAATGATGCATGGGAAACAAAACCTGTGGATTGTTGAACTTGTTATCTCTTTCTTGTTTCTCTTTCTCCCTTTGATGCCGAGTGGCTTCCTTCTGTTGTAATTCCAATTCCTTTTTTTGGCGAGCTACTTCCCGTTGTTTCTCGCGCTCCTGTCTTTCAACAAACTTTTGTAGATCCCTTTCTTGCCTCTCTTTAATGCGTTGCAATCTCTCTTCCTTTTTTTGCTCCTTTGTTGCCAACCTTTCTTGTTTTTTTGCCTCAATATGCTCCTTTTACGTTGTTTCCTTCACATATTTCTTTTTTTTTTGTTGTTGTGTATCTTTTAACATCCGAACATAAGCATCGATGTTAAAAATTGTGAAGCATGACTTATCCGGAGTGCAGCATCACTCTTACCTTTGGAAGGATCCCATACAAATTGTGTTGGTAACCTTAAAAATTTACCCAATTTCTTCTCATTTGCAGCAACACCATCATTTGATATACCACTTTCAACATCATGGCCAGTTGTCTCTTCCTCATTTTTATCTTTATCAATGACCTCAATTTCCTCTGTGTCAGCATAATAATGAGTAAAGTTTGCTGGTTCAAAGTCTGTTGGCTCAAGGTTGGTTGGCATCGAAGGTAAAGATATACTTTCATCCTCAAGTGTTTCCAATCTGATCAAGTCCCAACTCTGCAATATGCTCTTGCAGCCAAGTAGGTTGTTCTGGTGCACTTGGCAATGAGAGATCGTCCTCTCCAAATCCCTGGGCCTCAGTGTTGCAGCTGGATGTGCCTTGGTCACGAGTATTCACAATGTGGTTCACTTCATAATCTTTGGTCTGCATTATACTTTGTCTTTCTCCCTGTACACTTGGTTCCTTCTGCTCTCAGATATAAGCAACAACCATTGTTTCAATGGTTGGATGGAATTCTTTTGTTGTTGACAGATTCTCAACTGATTCCATTAAGTAATTTTCTCCAATTTTGTCACCAACTGGTGGAGCTACATCTCTTGACAAACTTAGGATGTTTTCAGCAGCATCAACATCTATTATGTTTTCAAGTTCTTAGTATCATCATCGTGACATTTTCAAGAAGCATCTTCGTTGGCATCTTCTTCAATGATATATAGTTTACTACATTCCATGTCATTCTCTAATGCATTTGGATCAAGTGGCCTATATACCCGTGCGCCTAAAACTATACGAATATTTGCAGTGTCAAGGCCTTGGCTTTTAGAGCTCTACTACCTATTTTTGCCAAGTCGAACGTTTCACTTCTTGTGTACTTATTATTACCATCGGGATAATTTTAGCGGCGAATATTCGTAATATGGCGAAAATTTCATTTTAGGAAAATTTGAAAAGGTGAATTATTCGGAGTGGGTCGGTGTCCTATTCGCCTAAAATATAAAGTATATTTTTTTTGGGGGGTCGGCTTCGCCTTCATTTGAAAACATCTCCTATAAAAACCTATGTGATTCACCGGGTAGTATACCTCAAGTAGCTTACCAAATTACCAATACTGTGAAATTTGAACTCGCATACCCTTGAGCACCAGAGATTCATATTACTGTTATCCTGTGATTGTTGACGCGTGACAAATGCAGTGTTGACGCGCGACAAGGGCAATATTGAACGCGCGACAAGAGCTGTATTGACGCACGACAAGAGTCAGATCGACGCGCGCGACAAGAGCTGTATTGACGCGCGACAAGAGCTATACTGACGCGCGACTTGGGCTAAGAAGTGACGCGCGACAGAGGAAGGGTTGACGCGCGAGAGGTTGACTTGTGCGCGCGACTGGGAAAGTGACGCGACGACATCATCGACAGTTCACGCGCGACAAGACCTCAGAGACTGGACAGAGTCGCTTCTTGGTTCTTTTTTGCGACGCAGACTATTTTCGTAATAATGGAAGGTGCCACCAAAGAATACGAATAACCTAAAAGTAAGTAAGAAATCTCGAAATCACTCTTCAAGTATTTTGGAAACTCATGGATACGAGATAATGTAAATACCAATCATATAGATGCCACCAAAAGAATCGAATACTCGTGTGTGGAAGGTATTATTGAGGTGGACATGCATTCTCGCACAAGATCACGTCAAACAAATGAAACCTACGATAATATGCCGATCTTGAAGATATTGTTCCTGTTGGGGTGCAACCAGAAGTGCAGCTAGATATCACAGATACAAACACTCAGCAAAATGGAAGACAGAAATCAAAATCAAACTCTGGTCCAAGAAAGAGGAAACCAGGTGATTGTGATATTGCTCAAAATTCTACTCAAAAAAGTAAAGCATTGAAAATGAACAAGAATATGTGGACCATTGGCAGGACATACAAGTTTGATTGGGCAGCTAAATTTCCATTTATTGAACCTGTACAATCATCTAATTCTGAAGAAATCCCATGTGAATGTACATGTACAATATGTACGTGGAAATTGGGAAAGCAACAAAAAATGCAACTGAAGCTGGACACTATAGAAAAACATTGTGGAAAACAATATTTAATCAGACTGTAAGGGCGGATGGCCAGAAAATCAAAACACATAGGTGGAAAACTGAAAAGGAGTGCATGCATGTCAGATACGCAGTGGAATATGAGGTAGAGCAGAAAAAACACAGACATCTGTTGGAAAAGGGAGGAACAATCACATCGCATATTGGTAAGATGAAAGAAACAAATCTACATGCAAAATTCATACAATTCTCTACTCTTTTTCAAATACTTAAAAAAGGAAGGGCGATGTCAGATTTCCTTGATTTCAAAGTTTTGTATCAATTTAACGGAATGCTGAATGTACCTCAGTCTCATTGGTCTGAGAGTAGTGGATGGGAAATGGCAAAATGCCTCTCGATGATAGAGAAGGAAGATTTGAAAGAGAATGTAAAAAAAGCAAACTTTATCTCTCTTTCAATTGATGAAGTGACAAAGCATTGACAACACCGCATGGGTATGTATCCACATATATACTTTAGAAAATCATATAAGGACTCCTCATCTGTTGGGTGTTATGAAAATGGTTGAAAATCGCAATGCCGAAAACCTATATAAAATAGTTGTTTCTCATTTGAAAGATGTTCATTGGTATGACTGATTATGAAATTGCTACGAAGTTGGTATGCGTTGGAGCAGATGGTGCATCATCATGCAGGTCACCGAACAGGTGTGTGTTAGATTACAAACAACGGTGGCCCCATATATGCTACCAATTCACCGTATGGCTCTGTAATGAATTTAGCGTATAAAATGGTAAGCAACCACGAAAATGTTGCTAAATTAGAAGACCTCATAAGAGAACTTCATGCCTATATGTCAAGCAGCCCAAAGCATTTTCTCGAGTTCCAAAATTTGCAATTGGAATTACAGACGGCAAAAACTTCAAGGATGTGGAGACTAGATGGATCTCTTTGTATGAACAAAGCATGCAGAGTTCGTGAGGAGTATCCTTCATTGGTTGGTTTCATGCACAAATACCGTCATGAAGTTGATAGGGCAAGGGACCCGTTGTTCCGCTTTAATCGATTTGGAGACTTTGCTTACATTGGTTGGTATTCTTCCAATGTTAAAGGAGATCAATACACCGATGAAGCATGCACATGGAGATTGATCTATATTGTGGATTTTATACGGATGAGGAAAATGGTATGTCAAAGTCTTGATATCATTGTATTGTTCCCTGTGATAGTTTTGATGCACTGTTTTTGAAAATTGGAGAGATTTATTAGATCTTAAAAATCCTAACACCTTTTTGAGATTTAATATCCACGATCACCTATGCATCTCTGTTAATGGGAGGGAAATACCAATGCACATTTTGCAAAAACGTCAAGATATTACAGGATCGGAACGAGAAGATGTTCCCGTGACACGTAATTTGTTTGAGTCTGTGATAGTTGAAACAAGAATAAAGCTTAAAAAAATTTCAGAAACCTTGTCATCAGAAATTAGGGAACGTTTCTGTAAAGATAAAATTCTGGAAGCCATGGGTGTGATGAATCCGAATTTTTGGAATACAGAAGGTGGCCGTGCAGACTTTGTCAGTAAGCATTTCCATAAATCAATGGGTACAATAATGGAACAATTTACAAAGACGTCAGAGCTCAAGGGTACGGAAATCAAAGGTATACTGAATGCCGATTTATTAAAGTTTCAGTCAACCAATTTTGCAACAACAATGAGGAACCAATATAAGAATTTAGATCAACCTTCTGAAAGTGGTGCTATTACAAGGCTGTGGAGAGGAATCTATCAAAGTTCTATCTTACAAGAAGATATCAGTGAGTATTTCAGACTATATGAGTTATGCCAGACAATGATTTTGGGGTCTGTGGAGGATGAAAGAGTTTTCAGTGCATTGTCATTTATAAAATCAAAACTGAGAAACAGGTTGGATAAAAATCTGGAAAGTTGCATGAGGTGTTACGTTTCACGATACTCCCTCGAAACCTTTCCGTTTGACAGAGCAATTGCGCACTGGAATTCCCTTTGCGAAAGAAGAGGTGTAAATAATACAGCTACAAGTACAAATATTCCCAACCTTGAGAGTGTAATTGGCTCTTCGTCACATTCTACAGAAGACAACATCGACTTTGATGAAGTTTATTGATAATGGATTGTTTCAACTTTAAGTAGGTATCTTCTTTATCTATCTTTTATCTTTATCATTAAAGATGTTACAGGTCTATATACTAAAAATGTCAGGCAATTCACCCATCTATCTACTAATCCATTTCTCATGTTGGATTTTTTTAAAACACAGATCTAGCGCATTACTAGTGGCAGTGATGATTTCAACTTTAAGCAGGTATCTTTTTCCCCTTAATCTTATTGTTTGTTACTATTCATTTTTTGACAGAGCAATTGCTCACTGGAATTCCCTTTGCGAAAAAAGAGGTGTAAATAATACAGCTACAAGTACAAATATTCCCAACCTTGAGAGTGTAATTGGCTCTTCGTCACATTCTACAGAAGACAACATCGACTTTGATGAAGCTATTGATAATGGATTGTTTCAACTTTAAGCAGGTATCTTCTTTATCTATCTTTTATCTTTATATACTAAAAATGTCAGGCAATTCACCCATCTATCTACTAATCCATTTCTCGTGTTGGATTTTTTTAAAACAAAGATCTATATCATTACCAGTGGCAGTGATGATTTCAACTTTAAGCAGGTATCTTTTTCCCTTAATCTTATTGTTTGTTACTATTCATTTTTTCAGCTCGGTTATTATTAAAGATGTTACAGGTGTATGTATTTACATTTAGTTAAATACAAAATTTTTATTTTTTGAAAACGTGGGTTGACATCCGTCCGAGGAAGCTGTTACTTCTCGGGACTGACAATGTCAGGCAACTCACCCATCTATCTACTAATCAATTTTTTGTGTTGAATTTTTTAAGACAAAGATCTAGCACATTACCGGTGATGATTTCAATTTTAAATAGGTATCTTCTTCAACATAATCTTATTGTTTGTTACCTTACATTTTTTCAGCTCTTGTTATCATTAAAGACATTACAAGTCTAATTCTTTATATTTACATTTATTTAAAGATATTGTTGGTCTATATATTTTAAGATGTTGCTGGCACTTCTCAGGACTGACAATGTCAAGCAACTCACCCCTCCATCTACAATGTCATGTGAAACAAAGATCTAGCACGTTACCCTTGATGATTTCACAGCAATCTAATACGCAAGAGGTAAGCTAAACCCTAGCATATTTGCAATTATGATTAATTTCTTACCAGTGATGATTCTTTCTTGATTTCTTAGAATTATATTTAATTTATTTTTAAATACAAGTCCACATAAAATTCACATAAAATTTGGGATAAACAATACATTATACGATTTTAAATATAAGTCCACATAAAATTCCTCATCATCCATATATATCATATCATCACCATATCATTATCATATCCTCATTATCATCATCTATCATTAATTATCAATTATCATCATTCATCATCTACGTCCACATACAATTCATGACAATGCAAATAAACAAGAAACATACATATAATTCATGATAATCACCATCTAATGCAATTAAAATTAAAGATTGTATGTAAATCCATATAATTAAATTCAAATACCATAGTACATACTCAATAGTAGAAGTTTTCAAATTCAATATTTAAAGTTTCCTCAATAATAAAAGTTTCTAGTTTTCAAAACCCTCTTTTTCTTTATTCAATTCTACTCCTCTGCACTATTTCCCAACGGCTTCTTCCACTGTGGCTGAACCTCTTTCCCCAACACCAGAAATCTCCATGCGACAGCAAATTTGGATCAGCTGCAGCGTATAAACTATCCCGTTGCCAATAATTTTCATTGATTAGAACCTTTAGCCCTTCTGTCCCATTCTATAAGCTGATTGATATGAGGAAGCATCTCCATCTTTCTCATCAACCCACACAAAATCTTTTTTGTGCTTGTCCAGATCTATGAAATACTCCTTGCCCTCTTTAGAGGTACTTGTGCCCAAACCCTGGGGCCTGTATGGTCCAAGCAACAAGTGATACCTAATCAGCAAGTGAACAAAACCAGAACTCGAAAACATATAAAGAGGAAACAAACTAGCATTACTTTGTACTATATGGTCCAGCCGGTTATCGATCCGCTCAATGATTCTCTCCAAGCTTCATACTCAGGAATTGTGTAGAAAGATAACACATTTCCATTTTTGTGAGTTGCCTACATCAACATGTGCCGACATTAGACATGGAGATACATAACATCTGGAGGCTTAGAAAACAAATATAAAAAGTCTCGAAACACAACCAAATATACAGGGGGAACATTTACAGAAACTAAACAGCGCTATACAAAGATCATGTACCTGGTCTGTCATTATCATCAGATGGCCATATATTTAATGTTGTCATATATTTTATCTTCCTGTAGACCAAGGATTTTTTTTCTATTTACTATCTCTTTATTCTCCATTTGTTGGTGAGTGGTAGCTTCCCAAAAAATAGATATTCCTGCCACCTGATAGGATAAAGATAACTAAAATAACAAAAAATTAAATTGGAAAGTGATGTCGAAACATGTCACAATACTACCAAATTCAATATTCAGATTTCCCTGATTCAAGCCACAAACACTTACAGCGACTGCAAGAGCCTTGGCTGAGTCACCCTCCGTTAATATTAAAGTACATTGATCAGAATTCTTCCCTCCTGCTTGATTTGCATCAAGTTTGGGAACATCAATTAATTTCCCCTTCTTGGTTCCATCAGTTTTCTTAAGATCTTTTTTTTTTTTAAAACTTTTCCACTGCACTCATCAGGTCAAACAAAGTTACAAAGCCCATCTTAGATAACCTGACCAAACAAAGTTGCAAAGATAGATAAGCATTTGAATCAACGCATTCCTGGAGCCACTGTCAAACCTTGCATTGACCTCTAAGAATCCTTTAAGAAACAATGTGTTATACTCTTCCTTACTATGCACAAATCTTATGACAAGGTAACATCAATATGAGATTTCTCAACTTTATAACATTTGTAGATACTCATTTTTCCCTACTTTGAGCATGAATCAGAAGTATAACCTCTATTACACAATACATCTTCTTGTAGTAGCAATACATTCTTGTCTCAACACCATGATAGACCACATAATGACATATAGAAACAATGTGTTATACTCTTCCTTACTATGCACAAATCTTATGACAAGGTAACATCAATATGAGATTTCTCAACTTTATAACATTTGTAGATACTCATTTTTCCCAACTTTGAGCATGAATCAGAATTATAACCTCTATTACACAATAAATCTTCTTGTAGTAGCAATACATTCTTGTCTCAACACCATGATAGACCACATAATGACATATAGCATGACATTTGGGTCTTGACAGACCTTGAGCTTTTCTCAAAGATGTGAAAACATTTCTTAAGGCATAAAACAAGGTCCTCTTAATATGTCACCTTTTAGAACTACAAGACATTGATGAATCAACACCTTGACATGGTCTTATACCACTTTTAGAGAATTATAAATCTCCTTGATGAAATTCTTTCACTTTGTACATCATGAAGCACTGATAATTTTCATCACCAACTAGGACTGAGTCAGCTTGAAGCACTGACAGAGTAACTTGCACTTGACAATCCAATATTCAATTCATGAATTCCTTAACAAGGATGAGCTTTACCAACTAGATAACAGGACAGATTGCTAGACCTTAGCATCATTGACTTGGATATCTTTATTTTAGACTGATAAAGGTCATTCATAAAATCCAAACACACTTTGAAGTCCTCAACACGTTGAAAAATCATAGTACAACACAGATTCTTAACCTATCCACCTTTTACCAACTATAGACCTTAAGTCTACTTTCATAGACAGTATAACCCCACAGATACAATTAAAGTCCCACGACATAATTTTCAAGATAATTAAAGTCCCACAAGATATTTAGGCACTAAATTTTACATTATACACATTAAATTGATCATCGTCTTTCATCATCATCTATCATTGATTATCAATTGTCATCATTCATCATCTACGTACACATACTATTCATGACAATGCAAGTAAACAAGAAACATAAATATAATTCATGATAATAACCATCTAATCACCATATAATTAAATTCAAATAGCATAGTACAAACACAATAGTTGAAGTTTTCAAATTCAATATTTAAAGTTTAGTCAATAATAAAAGTTTCTAATTTTCAGAACCGTCTTTTTCTTTAGAAAACTCTGCTCTGCTCTCTTCCCCAACGGCTTCTTCCACTCTGGCTGCACCTCTTTCCCCAACACCAGAAATAACTCCTGAACTTATAAGATCTTCTGCAGCACTGTCCAGATTTTTTATAATTCTTTCTTCTTGATTTGTTGCATCTCCATGCGACAGCAAATTTGGATCAGCAACTGCTTTGGCTTTGAACAAGATGTCAGGGTCGAGACCATGCTCTTTAATTATCCGCTTTAGTGTATTGTTTTGTTTGTTAACCAAAACAATATTTTGCTTCAAATTTTTTGCTGCGGATAAGCTGTTCTTTGTTGTTTCCAAGTGAACTTGCAAAACCTTCGCCTGACTCTTCAAATTTTCATATTTCAACTGCACAAAAAGAGTAACGTCAATTCAAAATATTAATGTAAATTCAAAATTTCAAATTAACAAAAATGATTGTTTGAATGTAATAGTACTTACAACCGCTCTATCTCTTTCGGCATTTGCGATTGATACCAAATCCTTGTCCTTTGACCATTTGTTAAAATATGCCTGGGCCTCGGCACTAATATTTTCCAATTTGTTTAGTGCCTTATCTAAAATGCCATCTTTATAGTCGTTGTTAAACGTGACAGTCCCACATTTTACTTGGGTAAGTAAGGAATCCATCTTCGCAGGTTGATTCTGGACTGCAGCGTATAAACTATCCCGTTGCCAATAATTTTCATAACGACTAATAATCTCATTGATAAGAACTTTAGCCCTTCTCTCCCATTCTATAAGCTGTTGGATTTGAGGAATAATAAACTCACTGACATGGGATTGACAATCATTACCAATTAAGTTCTCCAAAGGAAAAGGTGGAAACTCTTCACTATCTGAATCTGATGCAGACGATCTTGCTGGAGAAGTGTGGGGGCTTTCACCATGACAAAGATCAACTGCTCCTTGTTTCTGTCTTTGGGTGGGCTGATCCTGTTTTTGAAAAAATAAATCAAGATTTAGATAAATAAATTTAAATCAGAATGTAATTAAAAATTGTAAAGCATATTAAAATTGAAATTTGAAGTATACCTGCTGGCCTTGAATCATCTCGCGGGTATCGAAAAAAAACCGGTTGGGTCATTATATCAATGCCCAAATAATCTTCATCTAAATTTATATTGTTCAAAACAGATATGCCTCATTACTTGGCTGGGCAAGCCACCAAGTGAGAGAGTTGGAATTCGAAACGAGGAGTCAAGGTTTAGTGTCCCACTAGGGGCCGGAGCAAAAGGCATGCGTTTACCAATGTTCTTTTTTACTGTTCCTCTGGTTGGCATTTTAAAAATTAATGGTTGAGTGGGTGTCGGTGCCGTGGTTTGATCATGACATGTGTGCTGAAAAGTACAAAAAAATGAAAAATATTAAAACAATTCATAAAGTCAAAACTACGAAATTAAACGTTGTATAGAAAAGTTGTACCTTGTTGTCGAGGGGTATTTTTTTTTTCGGCTACGGGTGGCCTTGTAGGAGTTGTACTCAGTGGCTGTTCAGAAGATATCAATGCATGCGACTGTACGGAGTGAGTTGGGGAAGAAGGTTCCATAGTCCCTGCTATTCATCAATATTAAATGTTGTCAATTCATTTTGTTAAAATTTAAATTGAAAAATAAATCTGCAAGTTTGGAATTTGTAATTAATATATGAGAATGTATTACTTCTCTGGCGTTTAACGAGTTCAAACTGTTGAGGGTTTGGAGAGGAGTGAGCTTCCATTTCAGATTGGGAGTCCCCCGAAGCCTCCGCGTGTAGTTGGCCTCTTCCTCTCGACATCTTTTTTTTTCGGGGAATGGCTTCAAGATATCTTCTCTGCATAACATTAAAATTTAAGTTTTAATAATCAAGTAATCGTAATGAAGAAAATTGTAATACAATTACAAACTAAATAGTTTATACCTGTTGTTCTGCAAATGGAATTGAGAATTTCTTCAAAGCCTCATCAGAGCAAGTAGGAATTTCTTTAGCTTTTAAATTAAAAAGTGCCTCATAGTAGAAGCCGAGGAGATAGTTTGTTGAATAAATGAAAGGTTTTTCTGAGATTTTTGAATTTGATATGTCAGCTCTTATTTTTTTGGATAGAAATGTGCACCAATCGAATTTTTGTTTTGAGATAGTGGCACAAATGTATGCAATGGCCCAATTTGGTATATCTGTTTGGCGACCCTGCATAACAATTCTGGCTTGAAAAAATGCAATAAGTGCAGCAAGAAAGTGGTGTGCAATTGATTGTGTATCTACACCACGCCGGGATTTATTGACATGGGCTGCAAATGCGAAGCATGAAAATTACTATAAAAACAGCAAATTGTATCGAATAAAAACAAGAATAAAAATTTGAATCAAAACGAATTATACTTACAATCAACATGGAAACCGTACGTTGATTCGAGAAATTTCTTGTTTTCTTCCACGAGTGTTGCCTTGGTTGTAACAGTTGGTAAATTTCTGATAGGAAGGCCCGTAAACCGATGTATGTCATTCGGTTCAATAGTGAATTGGAACATTTGGCCATCGCTCAGAGTCACATAAAATATACCGTCCTCTGAATTGTAGCATGACAGAAGGTAATTCAAAATATCCGGATCTGTTTCGAAATGGGGCATATTAACGAGCCCTGTAAATCCACACTCCTCCATTATAGCTTGATATTCTGAAGACATCTTTAAAGCCGTATGGATGTGAGGGCATAAGGGATTCCTGTAGGTTATCTTGGAAATCGATTGACTTGGATTCTCTTCATTTTCTTGCTGAACTTGCAATTGGGAAGCATGTGAAGTCGACATTATAGCTGTAATTGCGTCTTTGTCAAAGATTTAGACCTGCAAAAATTCAAGAACGAGAAAATGAAAACGAGAAAATGAGCGGCATAAGGGTATTTATAACCTAAATAGGGCGTCACTGTCCCCTATTGACGTGCGTCATTTGCTTCAAATGACGCGCGTCAATAGGAGGCAGTGTCGCGCGTCAATAGAAAGCACTGTCGCGCGTCAATAGAAGGCTGTGTCGCGCGTCATTTGATTACTGTGTCGCGTCAATAGAAGACAGTGTCGCGCGTCATTTGTCTACAGTGTCGAGCGTCAATAGAGGACAATGTCGCGCGTCAATAGAGGACAATGTCGCGCGTCAATAGAGGACAATGTCACGCGTCAATAGAGGACAATGTCGCGCGTCAATAGAGGACAATGTCGCGCGTCAATAGAGGACAATGTCGCGTCAATAGGGACAATGTCGCGCGTCAATAGAGGACAATGTCGCGCGTCAATAGAGGACAATGTCGCGCGTCAATAGAGGACAATGTCGCGCGTCAATTGAGAACAATGTCACGCGTCATTGTGATCTAGTGTCGCTCCAGTGTCGCGCGTCATCAGGATCTATTGTCGCGCCATTGACGTGCGTCATTACGGTTTACTGTTGTCGCACGTCACTGATGGAGCCTTGAAAAACCAGGTGAAAATTTTGTTTTTGAATACTGTCAAATTCACCTTTCGCTGAAACTGGTTACGGGCATATTCGCCAGGTATTTTCCACCTTCAATTTTATAGGGGTGTCTTAAAATGAGCTCTCTAGTCATCCAAGCACTTGGATGAGTAGCCACTGCAAGACACTGGTTCACATCCCTTGATGTAATTTTGTGAAACTTTCGATCTTTAAATAAGTAAAAGTTAGGGATACATTTCCCTACAACATTTACACAACATAGAATTGTCATCCATTCTCTACTACGAGGAATGATTTTGGGAACATTCCTGCAACCCTTGGTGGTAAGCACCCTCATGCCACAATTTCTCCCTACTTGGATTCATGTCTCATCACAATTCCATATTTTTCCTGCACCATAGGAATTGATATAAATGTTAGCTAGTTTTTCATAAAACTTGCTAACCACCTCTGGACGTAAACCTATTGCACGATCTCTTTCTAGACCTTCAGCAGATCTGAAGGACTATGTCTAGGTGTATTTTTCTAAATCCTTCACACCAAGATTTTCCAGTAATCCTTCTCGAAATGGAGTCTCTAGTTTCACAAATTTGTGCAACACATGCCCTCAGTTGCATAAATCCCACTCCATGCCCTAAATCTGCCATTTGCTTACACCATTCAACTATCTCTTTCTCCTCTCCTTCACTCAAAACAAGCAGTGGGGCCCTTCCTTTTTTGTATGGGTGGACTATTCACCAATAATGAATAGATGTAGGAGGTAAATTATATTTCAAAGGCAGCAGCTCTAATAGAATAATTGTTGAATTCAATATCATCTATGGCCTTTAACATATCTTCTTTTGACCAACTAGACAAAATTCTAACCTTCTTGGTCGAAGTGTTGCCTCTAACAACCACAGTCTCCTGTAGTTCATGCCTATTTAGTTCACATCCAGCAGGTTCTGGCTGATGATCATCATTTGTGTTTGTATCTCCTTGATTTGTTGTTGCACCATCCTCTTCACTTATTATTGTAGCATCATGTTCATCTGTTTCATGGTTAGATGTTTCAATTTCAAATTGTACACCTCGTTTTTTGGGCATACGTTGTGCTCGATGTAAACTCCTCTTTCTCTTCATCTTCTCTAAACGCTGCAGTATGAAACAATATAAAATTAGTAAAATATGTATTAATATATCAATAAGATCATCTACAATGGGAAAATTTTAGCAAGCTTATGATACATGACAGTATGAATTATGAACTTGTAGGTGAACTTGTGATTACCCCGTTGGGCGCCATTAACGATGATCGAATACATGTTTTATTAATTTCATATTATTTGATAAAGACAGAATTTATAAGCTGGGTTGTTGATTACATAGGGGAGAAGAGCCAGTATGTGAACACTGCCCAATAATTGAACACTATTTTTCATTTAAAATATCCAATACCTGATGGAATAAAAACCCAAATTTTGATTATTGAAGTTCAAAAATTTGTTTTTTATAAACCATATGTGAATAGGGTCAACATCTCGAGCAAGGCACTGAGAAAGACCCCTTCACGCAAACCTCGCACAGGCTGTAAGCCCACTCACAAACAACCAGCATTTGCATTACAACTCGGCATGAGGAAATGCAACGCGTCCAAAGGAAACAATGTGTAACGCGTCCAAAGGAAACAATGTGTAACGCGTCCAAAACAAGCCATGGTAAATGGTGGTTGAGCATTTATTTGTGTCTTATCTATCAAGGCGCTCAAAATCCATGAGGACAGATTGCATTTCCCTCTTTTATTTCGAATTTAATGCTCAACACCTGACCTGTTCATATTAAAATATGATACGAAATTAAAGGCTTAGGATAAAAAAATGCTTATTTATAACTAGCTGTCAAATTGGCGCTCCTACGTGGCAAGGAATTGGCTCCATGGACCTGCGAACTTAGGGTGTTCGCATACTGGCCCTATATAAACTTCAATAATCAAAATTTTGGTTTTTTTTTCCATCAAGTATTGGATATTTTAAATGCAGAATAGTGTTCAAGTGAAATATCATGTCACGGATGACATGATATTTCAGTGCAGCAGCTCTAATAGAATAATTGTTGAATTCAATATCATCTATGGCCTTTAACATATCTTCTTTTGACCAACTAGACAAAATTCTAACCTTCTTGGTCGAAGTGTTGCCTCTAACAACCACAGTCTCCTGTAGTTCATGCCTATTTAGTTCACATCCAGCAGGTTCTCGCTGATGATCATCAGTTGTGTTTGTATCTCCTTGATTTGTTGTTGCACCATCCTCTTCGCTTATTATTGTAGCATCATGTTCATCTGTTTCATGGTTAGATGGTTCAATTTCAAATTGTACACCTCGTTTTTTGGGCATACGTTGTGCTCGATGTAAACTCCTCTTTCTCTTCATCTTCTCTAAATGCTGCAGTATGAAACAATATAAAATTAGTAAAATATGTATTAATATATCAATAAGATCATCTATAAACACTTCTAAAGATGAGGTGTTATCAAATAACACTACATTCATCAGCTTGTTTGTAATTGATCAATATTAATTAGAATGTTTCACTCGAACATGCAGTCGCCCCTTTCGACATTGTAATTCATATCGATCAATTGACGCAGGTCTTGTTAATGTAATGTTGTGTGACACCAAATCATCTTCAGAAGTGAATGCATTTAAGAATCGTAATTGTAATAGCTTGACTACATATGTTGTTACGGTGGCAGCAAATCTGTTGTACTACTGTAGGTCTTGGTATGGACCACTTCGGATCTCCACCAGTAAATGTGTTTTTTTAGATATTTTACTTGATCGATCATATGGAAGCAAATAATATTAATATATGATTCGAAATTAAAGATATAGGATTAAAAAATGTTTATTTATACCTAGCTGGCATACTGTCACTCCTACGTGGCAAGGATTTGGTTCACTTAACCTGCGAACTTAGGGTGTTCGCATACTGGCCCTTCTCCCCTAAACTCTTCTAAATAAATGGCGGTTGAGCAAAACAGTCTGAAACGACTCCAAAACGTGCCATGGAACAGTCTGGTAAATGGTGGTTGAGCAAACCCGGTTTGGGAACGCGTCCAAAACAAGCCGGTAAATGGTGGTTGATCATTTCATTGTGGCTTGTCTATCTATTACGCGCGTCAAGATGAGGAGGACAGATATTGTTTCCCTCTTTTATTTCGAATTAAATGCTCAACACCTGTCCCGTTGTGTGAACCACTTCGGGTCTCCACCAGTAAATGTGTTTTTTTTGAGAGATTTTATTTCATCGATCATATGTAAGCAAATAATATTACATTGGTGATCTCTATGGTAAGGAATTGGCTCCATTGGCCTGCGAACTTAGGGTGTTCGCATACTGGCCCTTCTCCCCTATAAATAAACATTTTTCTTTCCTATATCTTTAATTTCTGGGAGTAGTGCCATTATGTCAACACCCTGAGTTCACGGGTCCATCGGGCCAATTCCTTGTCATGTAGGTTTATCAATTTTTACAAATTAGCTATAAATAAACATTTCTTTATCTTATCTCCGTAGTTTGGAAACTCTTTATCATATCTCTTTAGTATTGGGCGGTGTTCACATAGAGTTCTGATTTCTTTTGTATTAAATGGTACAGATTTTATATCTTACATAGTTAGCTAGAGATATATAAAGAATGTGCTGGACATATGTTAGAGTTGTTGCATCCTTAGGTGAAGCCAATCACGTCTTAGGTGAAGCCACAACTCTGAAATATGTTTGAGCTGTTTTGGACTTTTGTTACATTCTCTATTTCTAAAGGTGAAGATGTTTTGGCTCACGTATGTTAGATGATTTCTCTCTTACCTTCACTGTACTACGATTTATATTCACTACCATTAATCCTTGTGGATATTGATAATGGTTTGAATTTCAGTTTTTCAATTTTATAGGATGCAGTGGATGTTGTTTGTGAGAAAATTCAGTTCTCTATATTTTGTAGATGTCTATGGGTTGAGGACGATACCAATTGATATGTCCAGCACATTCTTCATATATCTGTAGATGACTTATTTTTAGAAAAGGCCTATCCCCCTCACTATGTCCAGATGGGTAATAAGGGAAGACATTGTGAAATTAATAGTTCTCTTGTCAAATAAGTAAGGAAAATACTTCAACTGGATAACAAGAGACTTCAGCCATATGATCGCAGGTCCATGGAGCCAATTCCTTGCCATGTAGGATCACCAATTTGACAGCTAGTTATAATTAAACAATTTTTTATCCTAAGCCTTTAATTTCGAATCATATTGTAATATTATTTGCTTACATATGATCGATCAAATAAAATATCTCAAAATAAACACATTTACATTCGAAGTTACTAATTCTATTGTGAAGTTAATATTATTTGCTTTTAAGGTACTTTAAGGGAGAAAACATAAAGCCATTATCTAATAGATGTTCACAGAATTAATTAGCAGGATGCTATGATCAAGAATCACTCAATTCCAATCTTAATATTTTTTTAATGTGCTCTGCAAAATGGGCCAATTTTTGATAAATTAAATAGAAATCAGTCCATAAACTTGCAGTTCTGCTCAGCAATCTGTTATGTCTAATTCTAACTTAATTGAACAGATCTTTGGTCAAACAAAAAGTAGATCACAACATGCTTTCAGCAGAAGTGCAAGGTATACGTTAGCTTATATCAGAGAAAACAACCAGTTGAGGTTATATATGAATACATTCCAGTGGAAAAAGGCCTTAAGTAATAAATTTGACTATTTTTTACATATTTAAGTGTCCTCTTGAAGTTGTTTGATAGCTACTTTATGAGATTTCTGTCACACCTCTAGGGATTTGGGAGACATTCTCAGCATTCATCTGGATAACAAGAAACTCATGCTCTGGAAATTATAAGCAGTAGGTATGAAAACTAACCTGCAATTTTTGCTTTGCTGGACCTTTCCTTTCAAAACTTGATAGAAGTAATCTCTTCTTATAAAATCCACTGTAATCAGGCACCCTACATAAGTAAATCAGCAGTAAACAAGACTAGGAAAGTGAATATATAATACCAACATTGATTTGAGAGTATCCAATCAAAATGTAAGACATGGATCAAGGTGTAGGGTCTTTTTAATCAAAGGTTGAAATTGATTTTGAGATGATCTTGTGGCTGAAATTATTTGATTTGATATTCATATTTATTTTTTACCTTCAAGTGTACAATTTTGTTTGTGTTTTTAATGGATGAATTTGAATCTTGAGAAGAAGGTTCCCTCTTTTTTTGCAGGTATGTATTAATGTCTGGATATGAAAGATCTGGTGATTGAACAACCCAACTTGGAATATGGAAAGAGATGAATTGAGAAGACAAATATTCAACCCATTAAATAGATATGATGGGTTTGTCAACTGATATGTTGTATTTATATTTTGAACAAATGAGTCTTTTATTGTAGAAAATGAAAGTACCAATCAATATTTATTGTGTACTAAGTAATACTGAGATGTTGACCCTATGCACATATGGTTTATAAAAAAACAAATTTTTGAACTTCAATAATCAAAATTTTGGTTTTTATTCCATCAAGTATTGGATATTTTAAATGCAAAATAGTGTTCAAGTATTGGGACGTGTTCACATACTGGCCCTTCTCCCCTATTGTAAGAGTGCACGTGAATTTGAGATTAGAAAAGTAGTTCCACTCAAGTGAATATTAGGTGAAGTAGGAGTTATGAGTAGTTTAACTACTTGTGCAAGTGTAAGTTTATAAGAAGACATGAAGTTTAAAAAGGTTCCTCTCCCATTTTTGGGGATGCAACTTTGATGTCCTTTTCAAGGTTAAATTTATTTTGCATGTGAAAGTTCTCATTTCTATGTGCATTTCTCTTATAAACCTGTCTTGTTGAGATAAGAATAATGGGATTTGCATTGTGTTTGTGAAAGACATTAATAAACATTGAAGCTTTTAATGTCCGAATTTGTTTTCTATTCACGCATACATATTTCATTTGTAGGAGAATATTTGAATCCATTTTTCCATTTTTGGGTTTCGAGTGGTTTGTTGCGTTGAATCCCTCAAAGGGTATCCTCATTCTTTCTCCTTCTATATTTTCTATTTCTCCCTTTTCTTTCTCATTCTGTTATTTCCGTACATTCGGGTTAAAAGTACTAAAAAACCCCAAAAATACCCTATCATACAAGGGAGTGCCCCTCTAAAATGCAAAGGAAAATCACCCATTCCATGATAATTTCTCCAACGTTGCAATAGTATGCCACCGCTGTTGGGCAAGTCAATAAAACATACGAAAAAAAAATTGTGGTGACTCAAAATCTAGTCAACAATTTTGAGCAACTCTCCAGAGGGGATCAGTGCCAGTGCATTCTATTTCTCAAATCAAGAATGTGAATCTTCCCTTTTACATGAAAAGTGACGACTCTATTGAAATTGAACCTCGAAACAATGGAATTCATTGCATCCTGTGATATTGTGAACTTGGCCGATGTTGCCCAAGGTCCGATTGGAGATTACAAACATTGATAAAGATGAAGAGGTATAAACTGAAACCTGAATATGCCACTTTGAAAAGTATCAATGGAAAAAGAAGATGATAAACAAGAAAGTCTCAGCCATGAAGCAAACCAAATCAATGATTGGTGAGATTCTGAGTACTAATAATGTTGAGATCAAATCTTTGTGGAACCGGTTCAAGAAGTATTACAAATGTTAAAATGATGAAGCTAGACCCTCTTCAATCACAACGTTTAAAGAACATCAAGAAAGATTGCATTTCATACAAAATCAAAAGAAACAATCTAAGCTTGAAAAAGAAATGGCATGCATGACTAACAACCTTTGTTTTCACTTCTTTTGATGCTAAGCCAATAAATGAGACACTGTTGAAGAAGAGTTGGAAGCACTAAGAAGACAAGAGCCAGTAGTAATCAACAAGAAGTAGTTTTTGATGAGTTTCAGCAGATTGAAGTTTTCATTTTAAGTAGATCTCTGGAAGCCTCGGATGAGTATTTCGTGGTGAAGAACCATGTTCCTCTTTCTTCACCTGCCTTTAAAGAGAATCAAGCTCAAGGGTTCAAGAAGATGAATTTGCAATTTTCCTCATTTTCTTCTTGATTGCCTTTAATGTAATGCCCCATTCATCATTGCTCTGTTATTCTGTGGCGACCGTGCTTCTAAGGGCTGAACGCCGTTGTGTTCCCTTTGAAACGTTGGTGTCGTCGTCTTGTTGAGCTTGCCTGCTTGCGTCGGTGTCGATGTTTTGGTTGCTGGCCCGCAGCGTCCCTCGCGAGTATCCTATTAAAAGAAAACCTTGTTCTTGCTATATCGAACCTCCTGTTGATTGTTGTTTAATTGCCTGCAAGTTATTTTGCCGTAGTTTTGATCACTCTCGTGCTCGACCCCTCGATTAAATTATTATTATTATTATTTTTTTATTCGCTGTCACTATCGTGTTAGGTCCTAAACGACTTTTCGAACCCCGTCAGGTGTCGCAACATTTTAAAACATAATAAAAATGAATAATAAAAGAATGGATATCAGTTATACTTCGCAGTTGTTTACTGCCGTCAGTTTGTCGACCTAACGGAATTTTTAAAATGAATTGTGATTAATTAGATTTATTTCATTTTGTGGATAAGTAATTTTTGCCTGACAAGTTGGTGAGAAGTGGGAGATTATTATTGGGCCGCCTGTTTTCTGCCCTAGTCGGCTGTAAAATTAATGATGAAATTGACCTTTGCTGGATTGGGGCGCCTTTTCCCTCCATACTGGCCGCTTACCCTGCAAATGGAATTCATTATTATATCTTCCATGTTTTTATTTTTGTCTTTTACCTGCAACTTCCTGCTCTGGCGGCGCGGGATCTTCTTGGGCGGATTTACTGTAGAATGGTGAAAACGTGAGAAAAGTGTGTCTTTCTCTTGCTGCGCACCTGTCCCTTTTTCCTTTGTTTTTCTTCACCTTCCCTGGCCGCATTGAATCCTGCTCACGCCTAATGCTGGATGGACGTTTGGAAGATGGGGTGGGAGGATTGCTGAGTGCGCAGGACTTTGGGCGCTCTTCCCTGCTGGCCGCGTGGGTCGTTATGGTGGTTTTAGATGAAGCTACAAGCTAGTGAAGAAGGCGTGTTACCTCCACTTTCATTGGGTGTTGCGAGGTGTGTTCTTGTCGGGGATCCACAGCAACAACCCTGCAACACTTTTAGCTAGGAAGCATGCATGGCATGTAAAGATCTGTAGAAGCTTCTTTGAGCGCTTCCAACAAGCAGGTTGTCCAACTATGTTGTTATCTGTTCAGTATGGAATGCATCCTCAAATTCGGGATTCTCCTTCAAGGTATTTTTATCAAAATCGACTATGTGACAGTAAGAGTGTTACCAGGAAACCTGATGAAATTTATTACAAAGATTCTCTATTGAGACCTTACTTGTTTTACGATGTAACTCATGGAAGAGAATCTCTTAGAGGTGGATCTGTTTCATATCAGAATATTCATGAAGCACAATTTGCTTTGCAATTATGAACTTATTAGGGGAAGTTTTGAATTGCATGGGCCATTCTGCTGCCCAGGTACGAGAGTCTATTGGCACTCTTCTTAGCATTTTGTGCTCAAACCTTCGTTTCAATTCAGCATTTGGGGATCAGTCGTCCAAACTGATGGAGAGACTTAATTGGAGTACATTTCTTGTGGAAAGAGCCAGTCTATATGTGAATGAGATTCACAGTGCCAGTAAATCGAGTGTCCTTGATGGACAGCTGGTCTCTTCTGGTGAAAAGAATGATAAAGGTGATACTGAGGAAAAAGAATATATAAAATGGATGGAAACAACATTCTATTTTCTTATATCAGCATTAAAGTCTGGACGAGCTGCAGTTTTGACAAACATAATTGTTGGTCTTCTCTATCCTATTATTTCCTTACAGGAGACTACGCATAAGGAGTTATCCACTTTAGCAAGAACAACTATGGAACTATTAAAATGGCATGAAATTCCCCAGCCATATGTTTCATCAGCTGTGTCTGTGCTTATATCTGCAACTAACGACACTAGTTGGCATACTAGAATAGCAACATTAATGTTCCTGCAGTCCCTGCTGGATATGTTGCTGGTGGATGCGTTTAAAACAGGCATGATAAGCCCTAACCCTCTCTCTTGATGATTTATTTCCTTTAGCATTTAGATAAATCAATCTTTGCAATTTTGTTTGAATTCTTTAGATGTGAGTTTCTTTTGGATTGTTGCTGCGTTATTCTTTTACTAAGTAAATAACGTTTGGACTCTTGATAGTATTTAATAATTATTTACATATATATGTTGACTCTTTCTTGAAAGAGATGCCCAAAAAGAAATGGGTTTTCGAATGACTTTTAATCATAATTGCATGAGCTGATCTCTCTCCAGTGATTCTCGCTTATCGCTCTTATAAAGTTGGTTTATCATTTTGCCATGATTACTCCTGTGAACAGTGTTTTCTGTAGAAAATATTGTGGTGTGTGAATGAGATTTAGAATTTTTCTTGTCTTGTTTTTATTATGTAAAACATGGCTTGAAAACGGGAAATTTTCTCGGAAGACTGTGTTGGTCTTTTAATGTGGATTGATAATAATATAACCCCCATTAGGATTGGAGGCTTCTATTTGGGGAGAGTCGTACTGGTTTTACTGGTCCTTCTAGATACTATCGACTCCTTTGATTATCATTTACTTTGGGGATTATTGAAAACCCCTCACCAGGCCCTCTACTATTATTATTACTATGAGCTTTTTTTTTTTTTAGATTGGAACGCTCCTGAAGCATGCGTAATGGGGTTTCTATTTTGTGACCTTTTTGAATACGGTAAGCACTCAAGACGTTAGTTTGTGTGGATAACTATATGGCTTAAGTTTGAGGCACTACTTAGATCTTCGAATCAGTTAAAGTAATATTGGATACATCGAACTCTCATGAATGTGTACATTCTTCAAGTATTGATTGACATGTGATGGCCCTCAGGCATATGAATTCAGACAATGCTTGAAATATGAGATTATAAATTTATCCTATACTTCGACTTCAAAGCTTGTTGAAATGCCTTTTGGTAGGAAAACAGATGAATAGGGAAGTTATGAGAACTACCCTAAAATGGATTCATACACAGCCTTAAGTAAAGGTGACAACTACCATAATGGGACTGTACATACCATATATGACAGTAAGGATAGAAGTCGACCTGAAATTATTTAACTTCATTATATAGGACAATGATTAATACCCATAAATTGAGATATGCAAGTGGAGGTTGAATTATATAATATGATATATTATGTTATCAGGTAACCAGTAAGGATAAATATGTTATTTCAATACTTGGTTAACGCGTGGAATATTTTCTGGCATTTACGATGATTATTATGTTAGCTAAAAATTGATACTTGCATCTCAATTGGGAGTTGAGATAATGTTGATACTTGCATTTATAGTGGCTTGGACCACGCTTACATATTTTAGCTAGCCAAATGTACCTTCTACTCATTAACAAAGTATGACGGTATTGTTGTTCGTAATTCATTCCTCTGAGTTGGACTCTTATACTAATAGAGGCATATAGAGACATGATAATAAACAACCGATAGGATATCTAAATAATATATGAACTTACTGATTTGTGGAACCCTTGTTTACATAAGTATATTCTTTAAATTGTGAGATAAATATCAAAAGTATACTTACATATCCTTGATTTTCTATAAAGGTTGATACTTGGGTAATATTGATGATTATCATAAGATTGACACTTGTATTTATTATAGAAGCTTAATGTCGTTGGTGCTTTTATTTAATTGAAAGATAATATTGTTGGACACTTATATATGTGAAGTAGGTTGAGGGTATTAGGTGAGCGTTATTATTACTACTGTAATTTAATTATGATTAAATGCAAGGTTAAGGTTGCATATCTTCTAGCCACTTGGAATTTTTGTTCATATGTAAGCAAATTTTAGGGAAGTGATCAATGATGGGTATGAAATGTATTATCATGAGATGTGCAGTTAAGATTTGAATACATGATTAGGAATTATTTGATAGGGAGTATTGCAAACTTTCATTTATTTAAATGCTAGATGGCATAAGTTATTAGGTGAGGTTTATATCTTATCATGCTCAGTTCTAGCGAACTGACTCTAGTAAATATTTGCTGCAGATGGAATTTTAGCGAGTAGATGAGGGATAGACTTGTAAACTTGTGCATCAACCTCAGCTGAGAAGTTCTTACATGAATCCTTTTTATATTGTTCAACTATTGATAACATACAGTGGAAAATGTAGGAGAGGATCATGGTCTTAGTATAATGTATTTGTGGACTTTGTCATCTTAACTTTGGACACCTTGGTTTGTTTGACCATCATTGAAAATATTAAAATATTGGTTACTGCTTGTTGAGTGACCTTATTGGATTATTGGTATTTTAAGTGTGGATGTAACCTTGTTTTGTTCTGGTGAATGAGTGTTATTAAACTCTACCCTTGAAAAGAAATGTTGAGTAAATCTTGCTATGACTTATTAATAATGCGACATAAGTAAAATAACGTGGGTTGTTTAATACTTATAAAAGTTGAACTAAAAGTTATATTTAAATAAATTAACGTAGAGGTTACCAACTTGAGAGCAAGGAATTCTTTAAAGAAATCATAGGCGAGACTATCTTTGCAAGTAAAATTATATAACATGATAACCCTAGCTCCTCTAGTGAACATTATTCCTTTTATGGTGAAATTTGTAAAATGACCCTAAGGTGAAATGAACTGTTAGTTGTTAGAAGAGGATAAGATTTAATAAGCCAGAGAAAACTTAGCATTGTAAGAAGCATTGTACAAATCATATCTAGAGTCTTAGCAAACTGTAGTTAAGGATCGAAAGAGGTTACATAAAAATAAATAACCATCAATAATTTCCTCATTGTGGCTTGCCCTATCTGTAGGTGTGTTAAGTGGTGGCTTCTTATGTTGTTTTGTCAAATAGAAAAGTAAACCATCCTTGGTGGGTGTGAACATTTCCGTGCTACCCTTGTGGTCATCCTTGTATTGAGTTATCCACGGAGTTAGTTGTGACCTCGGTGGTGGCATGTCGTGTCGTGTTTGTGTCAAAAAAAAAGTTATCCTGTATTTTACTGTGTTGTTTGGGTGTGAAATTATGGGTCGTTACACTAAGCTTGAAAAAGAAATGGCATGCATGACTAACAACCTTTGTTTTCACTTCTTTTGATGCTGAGCCAGTAAATGAGACACCTGTTGAAGAAGAGTTGGAAGCACTAATAAGACAAGAGCCAGGTAGTAATCAGCAAGAAGTAGTTTTTGATGAGTTTCAGCAGATTGAAGTTTTCATTTTAAGTAGATTCTTGGAAGCCTCGGATGAGTATTTCCTTGGTGAAGAACCATGTTCCTCTTTCTTCAGCTGCCTTAAAGAGAATCAAGCTACTGAAGGGTTCAAGAAGATGAATTTGCAATTTTCCTCATTTTCTTCTCAGCCACTGGAGGAGTTTTCTAAAGTGATTGCAGAAAAAAAGAATGAATCTCTCTGCTATGAGGAACAAGGTCCTAAGGTCATTTAACCTTATAACCATGAAGTTGTGTAAACAAAGAAAATGGAGACTTGCCCAGTTCAAGACCTACACAAATTTGTTCAAATTCAAGAAGAAGAAGAAATTTTCACTGGTGCACATGAGAATAATAGCTTGACTTCTACCAAAAAGAGCAATAAACCAGCTTCAAAGAAGGTCTTAAGAACTCAGTTCGAGAGGAAGAAATTAATGAACAATGTATTGAAAATCTGCCTCCAACAATTTGCCAAGAACAAGACCTGAGTTACAAGCATCACACACTGCATACCAATGAATAAGAAAGGTGTACTGATTCTGATGACAAGCATGCAGAATTTTTGAAGAGGAGTCAATTTTGAGTGCAAAAGATGTGAAGACAGATCAAAGCAATAATAATAGAAAATCAATATGTGAGTTCTCCACTCTTGCTGCATATTCTGATCAAAATGTCAGTTGCAGACTAAGTCCAAATTCTATTCTTTTTAAGGTATGAGCTGGTCACTTCTTTTCAGTTTGAGGATTCCTCCAAATTTTTAGAATGTGAATCTCATGTTTCTTTTATATTCGCATTTCCCAAAGCTTAGACGTGTCTATTCAAGACAAGCTCAGTGCTTCTCAAATTCCCTGAAGCTTTAGTTTCTCATACCTTGCCACTAACTCCCAGATTGTTGAGGAAAGGCTCTTACTCCTGTCAACAGGTAAATGGATATGTCTAGCCTAGCATTTGCTCCCTTTCCTTCTGCATAATTTTTTTCTCTGTTGTTCCCTTCCCTATTTTCCTGTTTTTACTTTTTGTGTGTGTGTGTTGTTTTCAATAAATGCAGTGAGACAATTCTTGTGCCTTTGAACCCTGTAAAATCCCTGAAGAAGCAAGATGTTTGGTGCCATTTTTTCCTGTCCTTCCCTACTGTTCTATTTTGTGCCTTGCACAAATTGCAACCCCATCCGTGTGTGTTGTGCAAAAGCTTGAAAGTTTCATTTCCCTAGCACTTTATTTTGATGAAGTATGGCTATGGCTATTTCCAACTAATGTGCTCTTTTTTAATTTTTGTTAATCTTGCAAGGCATTTTGTGTGGTGGAGTTTGCATGGCAATTTAAAATAAATAAATGAAGATGAGGGCTTTTGGTGCATAAAACTCAATTTTAAATAATAAGTTGAAGAAACAAACTCAATTTTAAATAATGACTTGAAGAATTTGAAGCTTTTGATATAACTAAATTTTGGTTGGCAGAAACTGCGGATGAATGGTAAAGGTAGATACAGATTGGTGGGGCAGTTACGAGACACGTAGAAGCAAGTATCCCAGGTGGCCAAATTTGATGGTGGAGATGGTCCAGATATTTAAGAAACCAGGCGTCAGTTATGGCAATGCCGAGGTGGTATCGTGATGAAGAGTCTGAACTATGATAATTGAGACGTGATGACAATGAGCTAACTGGAGAGTTAGGTGTTCGAGTTGAGTAACGGTGATATCTTAAGTAAAATGAGTTGGTCGTGGAGATCAGTAATTTTGGATCGGGAGAAGTAGTCATGAATTGATGGGGATCTTATCAAAACAGAAGAAGAAGAGATGATATGCACAAAGTGGATTTGTTGAAGAGGCATTGGAATCTTTTAATCAAATGCAATCAGCAGCTGTAAAGCCAAACTCCACAGCCTTTGCCAGCATCCTCCCGACCTATGCTAAAATGGGAGCTTTGGAATAGGGACGGACATCTATTAAAGCATAATCAAAAACACATCTTTGTGAGATGTAATGATTGTGAATGTCCGATAGACATGTACACAAAATGTGGAAGCACACAGAAGGCACGTGAACTGTTTGACGAAGTGTCTCAACATGATGTGATCTCATGGAATGCGATGACTGCAGGTTATACATAAAAGGGCTTTTGCATGGATGCTCCCAGACTCTTTGAACTATGGAAGCACCATGGAACATACCCTGACCATGTAATCTTCACTTGTGTTTTATTTGCCTGCAGGCATGCAAGTTTAGTGGACAAAGGTGTAAATACTTCAATGGCATGAGTGACTCTACAATTTGATCATTTTGCATGCATGGTCGATCTTCGAAGCCATGTTGGCTATCTTGAGGAAACTCTTAACTTTTAAATCAAAATTCTAATTAAATTTGTGGCAATTGACGGCCTTACCTGTTGATACCGTGCATTAAGGCTCAACTGTCTCTGGCTTCTGATTTTGCAGTTTTTAGTACATGGGAGTGCTCTTTTTTTCAGTCCTAGCAATTGCAATCTTAGACCTTGTGGTTTCATGGGTGTCCCCTGGTGGCTCTGTCTGGGGTGGAAGCCTTTGCACCAGGCAAAAGAAGCTTATTCCTGGTCCAGAGGAATGCCCATATTGGTTAGCCTTATGGTTATCGGAGGGATGGCTCATAGGTCCCTAGCTAGTTTAACTCAGTGCTGCAGGACCAAGAAACTTATGGCCTTTAGCCTTGGGTTTACTAGAATGGTCATATGCAGCCAACCTGAATTGGGCAAGGAGATACTCGGCAATTTGGCTGTTGCAGACATACCCATCAAGAGATCTGCTTACTGGCTCATGTTTGACAGAGCCATCGGGTTTGCTCCTTACAGTGACTACTAGAAAAATCTAAGGAGAATTGCAGCTACACACTTATTTGCTCCTAGAAGAATCTCAGCCTTTGAGTCTCACAGACAGGCCTTGACCAACTCCATGCTGCAATCCATTGAGTCATCAGGTGACCTCAATTCTGTTAGAATAAGGGAGATTTTACAGAGGAGTTTTCTGAACAACATCATGGGGTCTGTTTTTGGGAGGTGTTATGGATTCAAGTGTGTGGATTCTGAGGCTGGGGAACTGACCTCCATGATTAAGGAAGGATATGAGCTCTTGGGTACCTTCGATTGGCCTGACCACCTTCCCCTGTTGGGATTTTCCAACACGCAGAAGATAAAAAGTAAGTGTTCTGATTTGGTTCGTAGAGTGTATGCATTTGATCAGAATATCATTGAATAGCACAGGGATAACGATAACCCTGTTGTTTGGGATAATATTACGGATTCTAGCTTTGTAGAGTGCTGTTATCCCTCAAGGGGAATGACAAACTCACTGATAATGTTATGGTGGCTGTACTTTGGAAGATGATCTTCAGGGGCACTGATACGATCGCCATTCTTATGGAATGGATTCTTACAAGGTTAATTCTCTATCCCAACATTCAAGCCAAGGCCCACGAGGAGTTGGACTCTGTGGTCGGGAATTCCAGGTAAGTGGCAGAATCTGACATTCTCAAGTTGCCATACTTACAAGCAATTGTGAAGGAAGGCATGAGGATTCACCCACCTAATCCATAGCTCTCCAGGGAAAGGCTTGCAAATCCATGATGTCCATGTGGGTGGCCACCTATTTCCTGCAGGAATCAGTGCAATGGTGAACATGTGGTCAATCACCCGTGATCAAGATATATGGAGACCCCTTGATCTTCAATCCAGATAGATTCCTGCCATCAGATGGAGGGGAGGAAATAGATATCATGGGAAGCGATTCAACTCACTTAAGGCTGGCGCCCTTTGGATCAGGCAGGAGGTTGTGTCTTAAAAGGCCTCTGGCTTACAAACTGTTCACACTTGGCTGGCTAGAATGCTACATCATTTCCAATGAGGACTGCCCAGTTAATCTCTCAGAGGTCCTGAGGCTGTCATATGAGATGAAAGCCCCACTGTATGCCAAATTCATTAGGAGGAACACTGAAGCCCCTACTGGAATCAGGTATGTGATCAGTTTGTGATACAGGTCAAGAAGCTCCAAATTCTTGCAATCCCCTAAACAAGTGGGTATGCTTTACAATAACTGATTGTGATGAAGAGACGGCCTTTGCAGTTGCTAGAGGTGACAAAGTGAAAATGGAATTTTCCCAGAAAAATATTGTTGCTCAGCTACATGGATAAGGTTGCCAATCTCAGGATGTGTGCTCCATGCTATGCTATTTCTTGAGAATCTTAAAAACGGCAAATTTGGAAAAACAGGCCTATGACATTGGCAGAAAACCTAGGCCACTCAAGTTGACTAGCTTAACGAGTTCCCAATGAATGTTCTGTGTTAACTGGTTCTGCTTCAAAGTTAATTCTTTGAGAGCGAAAGAGTTTGATAGTGAAGAAATCAAGGTCCACTCAATTGGTTTTGCTCAAGGTGAAGTTTTTCAATATGGATAAGTATCTCAATTCTTGTGGAACAAGACCAGCAAGCTTGTTCACAGAAATTTCCAACTCATTAGGAGTTGAGATGTCAGATAATGAAATGGTGGTCGGGTTTATGCAGTCTTCATCTTTGTCACCAAGCTTGCACATTCCAGAACTAACCTAAAATCCCAATGGATTTGAAGGAGCGAGTTGAGGAATTGAAGAGAGTTATTTAAATAGAATGTTGGCAAGATGGAAGTGAGTGCAATGGGGGCAGTGGCAAAACAACCTTGGCAGCTACTTTCTGCAAGGACCCTCAGGTCATAGAACATTTTGGAGACACGATCATTTTTCAGACAATTTCACAATGCCCAAATATCTTGGGGATTCTTGAGAGCACGTGGGAGAGGATAACTGAGGATCAACATAGCCTAATTTTCAAAGCATTGAGATGATCATACATGGATTCAGCAATGAAATTTGTAACAAGAAGCCACAAAATCGGTTTTATAAGAAAAAAACCACAAATTATTCTGGTGGTGTTAGATGATGCGTGGCCAGAAGTTGATCTTCAAGACTTGTTATTTCAACCAGTGGGATACAAATTGTTATTATGGCCAGACACATTGTGAAATGGGTTGATGACACTTACGAGTTACCTCTACTTGGAGAGAGAGATGATTTGTCTCTCTTTTGCTTTTAGGCCATTGGGTAACAGTGCATTCCGGATAGAGGATTTAGTGAAATTCTAGACAAACAAGTAGCAGCAGAATGTCAAGGATTACGTCTAGCACTAGAGGTGATTATGCATTCTTTATTTAATGACCCCCCTAAATGTTGGGAAGACACCCATAGCCAACTTTCCCAAGGAGAATCAATCAATAAGTTATCATGAAAATGCATTTCTCAAACGCAAGGCAATGAACAAACTGGAAACATATGCAAAAAGGCTACGACTATTTCCCAATGGCTGGGAAGAGCACTGTGATGAACATATTAATGTTGCTGAGATTATTTCCATTCACACTACAGGTTCGTTGAATGAGAAGCTATGACCTAAGATGGAATTGCCAAAAGCCCAGGCTCTTGTATTAATATTTGTTGGAAATGATTATTTTCTTCAGACAATGACTAAATTGAAAGTCCTCACTATAATCAGTCAGAAGTCCGTTAGTTCTAAACTTGGAGGCACATCATGCTTTGATTCATTGCTTCAGCTGAGGAGTCTTTGGCTTGAGAGATTGACTGTTCCTCTTCTTGGATCTTGGAGATTATGTTCAGTCCTTGTAAAAAAACTGAAGAAGCTATCATTGTCTCACCATGGTGATAAGGAAATTTTAAGCATGGAGATGTGTTCAAAGTTGCTTGGACTTGTAGAGATTAGTATTGACCACTGTGTGGCTATCAAGGAACTGCCGGCTAATATTTGTAGTTTAACTACCCTGGAAAGGGAAACTATCACAAACTGCCATGACCTTCACGAGTTACCTGACAATCTGGCTAAGATCTTTGAAGACTGCGACCTGTGAAAATCAATTGAAAGGTCAAGAGTTAAGCAACCTATTCCCTAATATTTCTCTGGAAATTGCATCTGTGGAGAAAGCACTACTTTTGTTAAAGCAAATAGTTTAAAACTTGCTACAGTTTTTTATGACTTTTTTATAAATCTCCATGGATAGATTATCCCAAGTATGATGTCCAGGACACCTCATCAGCTCAATACATCTTGATCAACAATGGATAAGGCACTGGTCTGTAAAGTAGAGAAGCTCTGATTCTCTTGTCTCCTTATAGTTCACATCCCCAATAGGAGCCAGCTGTTGTCCCCAATATTGCTACTCTTAAAATTGAGCCCAGCAAGAAATTTTTCCTGTGTATAGCCCTGTGAAAGACTTTATAAAGCATTTTAATATACTCTTTTGTTGCCATTATAAAGACATAGTGTAACTCCTTACTCTATGGCGGCAAACCTACAAGAGTGAACCAAACAGAGGCAGGACTATAGAAAGAAAGCAATTCAAGAAGGCAACCAGAGGGGCAGCTGCAAGTAGGTGATCATAATGTGAAATTGTTGACTCTGTTACCCAATGGACAAGGTGTTTGAGATTTTATAGCTTAGTGCATCACGTTAGAATATTAGACTAATGTTTGTGTGAGCATGTAATGAGTTGTTGAAACAACCCATAGAGATAAATTTAAGTTAGAGAGATTGTAAGGATATGAATATGTCCAACTCCATTATTGTAGGAGATCAAAAGACTATGTATGTAAGAATCTATTTTACAACAATTGGTATCAGTGGGTTGTTGAAACAACCCATAGAGATAAATTTAAGTTAAGAGAGTTTGTAAGGATATGGATATGCCTGACTCCATTATTGTAGGAGATCAAAAGGCTATCTATGTAAGAATCTATTTTACAACAATTGGTATCAGAGTTGGTATCATGATGGTAGTAATGCATTTTTAATTATATGCTAGAGATAGCCGAGTGATGTAATGCCCCAGTGAATGAGAGATTTGTTTTCGAGTCTTTGTAGATTGTTTCTTTTGTAAAAGCTTATTATAGTTTAGCATATGTTAAGGTATTTTGCAATCTTCAGGCTTCTATGCCACCAACTGCATGCACATTATCAACATTTTATTCTCTTCATGTGTATACTCCACTATCGTCCACGCTTCTATTGGCACTTGTGCATACATCCCATCACCGGGCATACCTCTTGTTCACTCTTCTCTATGCACAATTCTGTAATTGGGCAACCGCAACCTCAACAAATCACGTACAATCTGTCAGGTACATCATTTGCATCGTCAACTCTGTAGGTCCTTGTTTGTTGCCTGCTCCGAGTTCTTTGGATCTTCCATTTGATTGTCTATTCGTCGTGCATCTGTAGGTCCTTGTTTGTTGCCTGCACCAAGTTCTTTGGTTCTTTGGATCCAATGACCTGCGTAGCAACATTGTTGTCCAATTTACCAAGAGGAATTTAAACTAATAAAACCATCAAAGTGTTCCATGCAATGTCATGGTCTGAAAGAGGACATGATTAAATTGGTACTATGATGTAGTGATTGTATCTATCATGAGTCTGCAGGTTCAACATTTGAATCCCATTGCCTTGTTTTATTCAATAGCCCATAATTATGTAGTTTCTTTTTTCAACTTCAGTGATGGAAAACTAGTTTTCTTGGGCACATTAGCTAACCTTACTACATACTCTTTGTATATCAAAATTTTGACCATATGTCTTGTTTCTTATATTTGCAAATCCCAGTGATCCGTTTCATTGAATTCCATATTTTAATATTATTTATTTCTTTCTCATCTCAAAGGCTGGAATAGTGCTTTGCATGGAAACTTTAGTTAGTAAAAGTATATACTCGTTGTAAATATGCATAAGATTACTTCTGATTTGCATTCTAGTACGAAAATTCACATGACTAATGTTGTTGATCCATAAAGATCAATATAAATTTTCATAATCAAGCTGAATTGTACCAAAATGGCCTCCGAGTTTTTTAGACGTGATTACATGGTTGACCACTTGGAAATATCCTGAACCGTTGGACTCTTTAAACAAATATAGCAAATACATGATATCTTCAAGCAGTGCTGGCTAAAATAACAAATTAAAATCTCTAATACATATTTTGGTTTGGTGAAATACCCAAATGGTTAGACATGGTACTGTAAAACCTCCATCTCGATTCAATTTCAAGTGTCACCTTTGTATATGATGAACAAAGAAAAAGAAAACAAAAATCTTTTATTATAATTATATCATATTTGGATATAGTTGATGTAATTCGCCAATCCTAGTAATGTAATTCGCCAACAAAAGAATCAATAGGTTTGAGGCACAAAGTTTGAAGAGAGGTGGGATGTCCATTTGAGGGAGGCATAGTTGTTCGAGAGAAAGACACACCCTTACGATTTGCGTCTGAGACCCGCATGCTTAAGATCATAGTCGACATACTTTGCAAGTACTTGCCACTTTTTTACTAACCAAGTAAACCCCTAGAATACTCGTCGAGTCTTGCAAACGAGTTTTCCCCCAAAACTCACAAGTACTCACAAAAATTTGTGAGTTTCCCTTGAGGACTCGCCAGACGCAGGTGGAACATTCCAAAACTACTTTTTGTCCTTTAAAAGTTGCACACCTCCACACTTCGTAAGCACAAAGTTATTGAGCATTTTTTTGACTAATTTAAAGGGACTATAACTAGTTTGAAGAACATATTTGAAAAATTTTATTTGAAGGTTGGTTATTTTTATTTCCCCCTTTTTCAAGCACGTAAAGCTTTTCTATATTGTTAAAATTAAATTTCCAAACATGATTTGCAAATTTGCATGCATTCCATTCAATTCCGATTAATTTTAATTGCGATTTATGCTAGTTTATCATCATTAATGAACGGAATTGCTAGAATGTTTTTTTAAATGTTTGTTTTTATTCTTTTTTGTAGGGTTTACAATTTCAATTACACGTGGTATTCTTGTACTTAAATTAAATTATTCTTTAATTTTTCAACAATTAAATTACAAATTTTTTTTTTTTTTTTTTTGGTATTTGAGTGTGTTGTAGGTTTGAACTTAGCATATAGTGGCATTCAATGTTGCATTAGCTTCAACATCAACATGATGTGTTCCCACCGATCCTTGTATTGTTGCTTGGAAGTACATTGTACGTGGTGTGGTCAAGGTAAGTGTGGTTTGCAATTCATACAAAAAGATGGTTTTGGAAGCATTTATTGCCTCAAGTACCATCTTGCATGCATTGTTCACCTTGATGTCTTTGGGTCCTACTATTACGGTAAGAGGCACAAGAAAAGACGATTGTAGAGCTTGCATTGTTGGATGAGAAGAAATTAGAGAGGGTAATTGTCCAAGTAGTCATTAGACTTGAAATAGTAGCATAAACAGAGAGATGCAACAATGATTGTGGGCTCTAGTCATGGTCCACGGATACGAGGCACAATCGCTTCATCAAGTTTGAGAAAAGACCAGATACATAGTTTTTGTACCTAAAAACATACTTGGGGCACAACCTTCACTGTAAGGTACATGTTGGAATAAGGAGATACATGAGGAAGCATATGTGATGTGTGCAATTTTTTGGTATTACAACCTTCACTTCAATGTGACAAAGGGGCCATACTAAAAGTATTTGGTGATATCAATTAGAATTTACTCTAGGGTGCATTTGTAGAGGCACTATCAATTGTGGAAGATCAAAACAAACAAAGTGACGTAAATTCGGATGTACCATTCTTTCATACGAGTGAACGGATGGAAGGAACCACACCCTCATCAATTTTTTGGCAACTTTAAATGGTGAGATGTGTTTTTTTGAAATTAATTGATATCTCTAACATAGTAAAAAATGCATAAAATTTGAATTTTATGTTAGAGGAGGTTGTCTTAGAGGTGGGCATAAAAATGTTGTGTAAGTTGTTACTAACAATTTACCAACATATGTGGTAGTTGGGAGACTATTTCAAGAGAGACATCCATCATTCTTTTAGACCCTTTATGTGGTTCATTGCTTTTACTTTCATTTGAAAGATAAACAAAATTGATTGGGTGAGACCTATTGTAAAATATGTGAGAAATATAACAAAATACATATATAATCACCATTTATATGGCCGAAGAAGACATCAAACTTATTATAAGGGGGATACAACTAGATTTGGTCTCTTTTGGGAGTTAATTGATCGAATGTGGGACAATTAACTCCACCAACCCATTTATGCAACATGGTACTACCTTGACCCCAAGTTTTTCTTCTCTTATGGCTTCACAAATATTAATGGGGAGGTTATGGAGGGCCTCTCAACATGCATAAACAGGATGACACCAAAGATTGAGGTGAATGACCTAATTATTTTAGAGTTGAAAAATTAGAAACATACTAAGGGGAGACTCTTTTCTTTGGCATTAGTCATGCAGGAGAGATCCATCCAACCAGGGGAAAAAATTAGAAAAATTACTTATTAGTGGGTAGATTGGTGTGAAAACATTCCAAATCTTCAAAAGTTAGCCCTTTGCATATTATCTCAACATTTTACCGCTTTCAATCGTAAGTGCGGTTGGATTTTGTTTGATGCCAATCACACAAAGAAGCATAACAAGGTGACTCAATGATACCTCAATGACCTAGTTTTTGTGTAGTATAATTTTTTGTTTTGTACAAGAAAAATGGATGACACATCATAGGAGCATATTGATTTGGATGAGATTAATCCATACAACCTGAAGTATGCAAGAAGAGCTCCCCATGTTCACAAAGGACGAAATTTTTGCTTTCGAGAGGGAAGCTATGGAGGGTGTAGGAGGAGAGATGGGATAGGATATATTTTTAAAATGCAATAGAGTCATTGCAATCTACTACCACGATGGAGCCACACTCATGCAACCTCTAAGAGTGAGCAATCACAATCGAGTGTGGGTTCTAGTAGAGGTACTAGAAACTCTCACCAATTTTTTTAGAAAGAGGAAGAGAAAATTGTAAATTATTGTAATTTGTAACTTGCATAGATATGCAATTTATGATGATAATTTTCAATAACAATCATTATAAATTTATAAACTAGTTGTTGTATTCTCATAATGATATATTCAAATCTAATAGAAGACACTTCCCACACATTCTATAGACTCATTTGATACATTTTGTAACTATATTTCGTAAAAAATTATGCTTTTAGGTATTTTGGTATTTTTAAGTTGTGTATTGTCGAGTTTTTGCAAGTCAATTTTTTTGGCCTGTTGAGTATAAGTGTGCTAACTATGCTTAAGATTGTCAAACAAAACACCCGATGAGTAATTCAAAATCATCAATGTGCTACCTTGAATGAATCTTCCATCCAAATGAAAAAGCGACAAAAACTTTAGCACCAAATAAACTAAAGTCAAGGGCAATTTCCGGTGGCGTGGTGGTCAACTATGTTATTCATTTTCAGTGTGGCAACAATCACGAACAAAGGTTGCAAATGCGACAATGATCTCCCGAGTGCTCAATCTTTATATTTTGTTTTTGTGTATGTTGTGATAAAAATAAAATATTGCAAATAGATGTATAAAAGGAGCAATTGTCTACTATGTATTCCCTATTGTGTACTTCATAAGTGATAGACTAGTGGGAAGCCCAACTCGATCTGGAAGTGAAAGCTTGAACAATGGTGTTTGTATATGTAGGTTATAACTAGAGTTGTAAGTGATTTGTTGATGAAAATTCTAACACTCATTAGAAGTGAAAGCGTGAATAATTGTGTTTATGTATGTAGGTGACCATGTGCATTAATTGTCATGAGTAGATACAGGCATCAAAGGATGAGGAAAGCTAGCAATCATATTTACAAAAGAGGGAAATAAATCATATCCAGACTCTGTACTATCTGAATCTGACTCAGAATGTTCTATAATATTTACTTGAAAATCCTCATCTGAAGAGATGTATGAGATATCTGAAGAATATCAATCAGAATCGAAACTAAGCAATAATCCTGATATGTTATTCCTTTTTTTGTAAGCATATTTATCTTTGCCTTGCCTTTCTCTGTATCCTTTTTTGGGCATTCATTGGCATAATGCTTACCTTTACATATAAAGTAGGTAGGTATAAATTTTCTTTTCTTTCCCATATATTTCTTCTTTCTGAAATATTGTTTTCTATATGGGACTTCTTTTGAATATTTGTTTCGAGAAAACTTATACTTTTTCTTATGTTTATACTGACCCTTCCCCTTTGCAAAAGATGAACACTCTTTACAAGGTTTCTTGATTTTGAACTTGTTATGGGGCTTACAACCAAACGGGTCAAGATCTAACAATCGACAAAATTTTGATCCTAAAGCTTTCGGGCTTTTTAGCAGACTTCTTTGTGTCTTGTTTCTCCTGACAAAGATGAGAATTTGTCTCATCTATGATCGATTTAAAGCACCAAGATTTAATTCTTCCGTACTTCTACCATGTAGGGCTTTCTTGCACTCAAAGCAAAGAATGCAGGAAAAGACTATATAGCAGAGTCTCATGGTAGGATCATTTATATTACTAGAATTGTAATATAACTTTTGCATATAACATGATATTCTTTAATCCTACTCATGTCACATAATTTGACTCTTAAGAATAAAAATGTATCCTTAAGCTTATCGTTATCAATAGTTCCTAGAAATTCATGAATAAGCTGCTGCGGTCAAGGAGGCATAGCCACCGTTCGAGGATTTCCTCTTGATGTGGGTAAGAATGGTATCAAAGTTGGTTCTCTATGTAATAAAGCTTTGAAATCAATAAAATTTGCAAGATTCTCCTTTCTTTGTGTTTCTCTCTTGATACTTGGTGTATGATTTGTCTTTCTTCATCCGTGAAATAAGTTTATACCTCGTAAGTCAGGCAAAGAGGCGAGCCTCCCGCTTTGTAAGTCTTTGTGGATGATGTGTAGTTTTATGTTGAATGTCGATACCTTGTAAGCCCCGCTAAAGAGTTGCTTATCAATACTAGTTATGGAGTTTGAAGATCGCACCAGTATTCAAGGAGAACATGAAGATCAAGATCTTGTAATTCTATCTGATGTCTTTCCTGTTAATTCTGCCATAGATGTACAACAAGAATCAGATCCTTTACCGGCTTGGAAATTGCCTAAGATCCCATATAACCAAGTGTATGATAAATTAATTGTTTTCCATTTAATAGCTGCTACTACATTAAAGACCCGTGAGTCTATCATACAAGTTTCTCATACTTCCAGCCATGAATATGATATTCCCTTGATAGATCCTGTTGATATTCAATCCCTTAAGAAGCAAAAGACATTTAAGTTTGCTCATATAGGTTGTGTACAGAATCTGAGACTTCACTTCTTATAAGACAACTATATATTGTTTACAAACAAGTATATCCCACTTCTCCAATCTTCTCCGATGTAGTGAATGAATCTCAACATCCCTTTATATAGGAGTGTGAGAGGCTTTTCACCGGATAGATAGGCAACCTAGAAACCGGAAACTGGTAACCTAGGTAAACAAGAAGATTCCCACTAAGGGAAAAGTAGGAAAAGACGATTGAGTACATGCCACTCAACATGACACCTTTAGATAGTGGGGAGGTCCACCATGCTTTCAAAATGACTAAAGTGAAGTCACCTCAAAGCTTTATTAGACGGATGACAACAAGCCTGTCATCATAGCTTTATGGACTGAAATGGACTCTAGGACTATTGTCATTATCCGATGAGCTGGAAGATTCTTCCCAATCTCTTCTTTCAGCAAAGTAGAGGTCACGAGTGTTCCTCTTGTACCAAATTCTAGATATAGAGGATGTTCCATCATTATCTGGAGCTAGATGCCTTCGTGATGGAAAGAGATAGTGATTTGGAATCTG
Organism: Taxus wallichiana var. yunnanensis; assembly: GCA_018340775.1. Classification (NCBI taxonomy): domain Eukaryota; kingdom Viridiplantae; phylum Streptophyta; class Pinopsida; order Cupressales; family Taxaceae; genus Taxus; species Taxus wallichiana. The sequence continues at coordinate 142,685,337 of CM031235.1, forward strand.
CAGGAAGTGACCAGGTGCAGGAGGATGCACATTCATTGTATGATGGAGATAGATTCTTCACCATAATTTTCCATTTGGATGAGCATGATGTCCCTGTAGAGGATTAGTCCTAACATAATAGGATATTTTTACATACCAAGGGATTTTACAATTGATTAAAATATTTCTAATAGTATCAGGTTCTACATTAAGTAGAGGACTGTCAGAAATCTTAGTAGGCAGATATTTAGAAAGAAAATACTTAAAATGGTTAGCAATATACTGCCTGTCTCCTAGAATGCTTGGCCTATTCCATGCATCATTTTCAATAGGATGTCCTTCGGGCCAAAGCTTAGAGAATTCAAACCTCCATAATGTTTTTGGTCTTGGGACCAATTGTCTTAGCTGAATTCCTTCTACTGGAATATCATCTGGAGGAGGTTCCACATACCTTGAATGTCTCCATTGCCACTGTAAAGTGCTAAAAACCATAGGTTCTTGCCTGGTATGAAATTCTGTGGTTGGTGGATCTTAGGATCAACAAATCTGATGCCACCTCGTCATATTGTAGGGAGATACTGAAATAATCCTCTATGGAGAGTAACAGATGTTGTGCTTCATATGACATCTCATTGTCATTCCTTTTAAGGATTCAAGGTAGTTGTGACAAGTAGAAGATTGCTAGATGGATTCAACAAATTCATGGATCACCTGTGTAACATTTACATTCTTTGAATAATTTAATTCTCTACTGGAAAAATCAGCTAGAGAATTATCTTTTCCTTTGATATGCTCAATTTCAAAACTGAAATTGTCAAACCACATTCCCCATCGCTGAAGTCTGTTGAATGCAGTTTTGTTGGTAGGATCTCCATTATTAAGTCTGGCTTTAAAATCCTTTAAATCAGAGCGCAGAATAAAATGCTCATTTTGTATAAAAATAAGAAAGCTTTTATGGCTTTCTTAGCAGCCTAAAATTTCTTTATGAGCAGAATGATATTTCAGCTCTGATCCTTGAAAAGATCCAGATGTATATCTGCATATCTTTTCTTTTCCATTATCTATTTTTTCTTTCAAAGACACTCCCCAATAATTTTCACTAGCATCTGTTTCTATGATCTTTAATCCTTGTCTCAGGCAAGGACATAGCAGGAGCTTTTGAACTTGTGCTTTTATTCTTCACACAGCCTGAGTCATTTCTTCTGACCAGCTGGGAGCATTCTTCTTCAATCTTTTATTAAGCAGAATTCTATCTGCAACAATATTCTTATAAAAACCAACAACATAATTTATACAACCAAAAATCTTTGTAACTGAATCTTTTCTGAGATCTGTCTGGGAATTCTTGAATTTTTGACACAATATGAGATTGCATTTCAATGGATCCATCTTTAATTCTAATCCCTAGGAAATCCATTTCATCTTTGAAAATCTCCATTTTTGTTGGAGATAAACATAAACCATTCTTGTAGACTATATCATAGAATTTCTCTAGATGATCAATATGCTCTTTGGGAGATTTAGAAAATATTAATATATCATCAATATAGACTATCAAAAATCAGATGAACTCACCAAAGATAGAATCCATTTTCTTTTGAAAGATGGATGGAGCAGTCTTCAATCCAAATGGAAGAACTTTCCACTCATATTGTCCTCCAGGAACTACAAAAGTTGTTTTGTAGGTGTCCTCTGGTTTCAAGAATATTTGCCAAAAGCCACTTTTCAAATCAAACTTGTTGTATACTTTAGATCCTTTGATTCTGGATAGCTAGATCATCCTTAGCAGGAATAGGATGTTGGACAGCTTTCACAAACTTGTTCAAAGGCTTGTAATCAACAACAAGTCTTTTCTTTTGGTGAATCTATTCACTTCTCTTATTCACATAAAAAGTTGCACATGCCCAAGGAGAATTAGATTCTTTGATGAAACCACCTTGGATTAGTTTTTTAATTTCTTCATGGCATTCCTTTCTTTCAAGGGATCATGCCTTTATGATGTGCTTTGAATTTTGGAATGATATCATTCCCTTTATCATCTTTCTAAAACTGCAAATCTAGTGAACAGTAATGTTTTTTTCTTTCAATAAAAATATGAGGATTATCAGAACAAAGATCTTTCTTGATCTTTGCAACAATATCATCTAATATTACCTTTACATAAGGCTATAGATTTATGAATCCATTCATGATTGGATTCCTTCTTTTTCTCTGGTAGAGGAATGATGGTTCTGAATGAATACTTTCTGGGGATTTGAACATCTAGATTGAATAAAGATATAAAATCTTTATTTAAACTGAAAGTACCACATTCCTGTAAAGCATCTACTCCTATCAAACAATCATATGAAAGCATATCATGTTGATAAAATTGTAATGTTCTTTCATATCCTTCTATTCTAATAGGAACATATGTTGTATATCTAGAAATTACTTCTTTCTTATCAAAATTTATTTTTAGATATGTCTCAGTCCAACAATCTGGAGGTATGGCTCTGGTTCTAAGAAGACTTATATCTACTCCAGTATCAATCATTGCATCAATAGAATAAGGCTTGATATTTGGGATGAATATTGATAGTAATAAAAGGATTTTGAGCTCCTTTTATAGTACATACCTTTATTGAATTCTTCTGTTGGGACTGTTTCCTCTGCATCTTGATGCAGTATTTGCTGATAGGCTTCTTCTAGAAACTGTTCATCACCTTCAACTTCTTTCTTTTCTCTGTTTTCTTCTTCAACTAGTCTCTTATATTCATTTGTAGCTTTAGCAATCACCTTTTGTAAAAATTCTATTCTATTTCTTCTCCATAATCTCATTGTTTCAGGAACTGGAATAACAACATCTATACTAGAAGTAGTTACCTGAAATTCATTATCTAAATCCTCTTCTGGGAATAAGAATGGAAAGCTCCTTTTAGTGGAGAATGTCTTCCTCCTCTTCCATGATCTCTTCCTCTGTAAGGGAGTTTGTCTTTGATGAATACGTCCTTGTATAGGAGGCCTTGAAGTAGGTGATGACCTTTGTTGAAGAGACCATTTTTTTTTCTTTTTCTTCTTTTCTTTCTCTGGCTTCATTTTGGCTCGACTTGAATTGTATATTTTCTTTCAAGTTCTCTGACTTTTTGTGAGAGAAAAGTCTTCTTAGCAGTATCCCATGGGGGAAATCTTCAAATTCACTCTGCCTCAGTTCTAACTATTTGAATAAGACTTCAGAAGATACAGGCATGAAAGGATGAGGAAAGCTAGCAATCATATTTACAAAAGAGGGAAATGAATCATATCCAGATTCTATACTATCTGAATCTGACTCAGAATGTTCTATAATATTTACTTGAAAATCTCCTCTTGAAGATATATATGAGATATCAGAAGAATAGCAATCAGAATCAGAAACTAAACAATAATCCTGATCTGTTATTCCTTTTGTTGTAAGCATATTTATCTTTGTCTTACCTTTATCTGTATCCTTTTTTGGGCATTCATTTGCATAATGCTTTCCTTTATAGATAAAGCAAGTAGGTATAAATTTTCTTTTCTTCCCATATATTTCTTTTTCTGAAATATTGTTTTCTATATGGGACATCTTTTGAATATTTGTTTCTAGAAAACTTATACTTTTTCTTATGCTTATACTGACCCTTCCCTTTGAAAAAAGATGAACAATCTTTACTGAGGTTTCTTGATTTTGAACTTGTTCTGGGGCTTACAACCAAATGGGTCAAGATCTAATAACTAGAAAATTTTGTTCCTAAGGCTTTTGGGCCTTTAGCAGCTTCTTTTTACGGTCTTGTTTCTCTTGACAAAGATGAGCATTTGTCTCATCTATGATCTGATTTAAAGCACCAAGACTCAATTCTTCTGTACTTCTGCCATGCAGGGATTTCTTATATTTTGTAGCAAAGAATGCAGGAAAAGACTCTATATAGCGGAGTCTCATAGTAGGATCATTTATATTACCAGAATTGTAATATAACTTTTGCATATAACATTGATATTCTTTAATCCTACTCATGTCACATAATCTGGCTCTTAAGAATAAAGAAGTATTCTTAAGCTTATCATTATCAATAGTTCTAGAAATTCATGAATAAGAGTGGTCAATGAAGCATAACCACCAGTCAAAATTTCTTCTTGATGTGGGTGAGCATCCCACCATTCTTTTACTATGCCAACAAATCCATTTGCAATAACCTCAGCTATAGTTCTAGGATCTTTCTTATATAACAAGAGTTGAGAATTTTCCCATCCTATAATTCCATGTATTAACTCCTTTACTTGTTCTCAGAGTAGAACAATCTAACTTATACCAATTAGGCTGCAAGGTTTGAGTTCTTGCAGTATGATGAAGAGGCTCAGATGTTGAAGCTCTTGAAGTTTCCTCCATCAAAACCATACTCTCAGCTTCTTTTGGAAGAAGCTTAGCCATACTGACTGATCCTTTATCTGGATTCTTTTTATCTGTAATGAACAAAGGACTATGTTCGATAGAACATCTTATGATGGGTCGAAGATCCTGAAGAATTAGCAACTTCCTTCCTAGGACACTTTCTAGGACCAATCTGGTTCTATTTCTTCTGGATTTTTTGTATTGTCTAGAATTTTTTCTATTTGTGGGACTATCTCAAGGAATAGGACTTATAGATTCTTGGACTTGATCAACTTTATGACTTAACTCAACAGTAGACTCATGTAACTGATGCAGACTATTTTGTACAATCTTGTGGGTAGTACCTAATTTGGAAGCAATATCTTTTTTAGTATCCTCAGATTGGATAATGAGGGGTTGAACAACATCAATGACTTCTCTAGACACAATCTTGGGAATATCAGGACAAGTAGATACATATCTAGTAGTATTCTCAAGACTTTTATCAACTTTTTCATATGAGTAGTAACATCATCAACTTTAGTATTTAATAATCTAAGAGTAGAAGATATATCTCCTTTCTGGTGGAGTTCTATGGCTTTTAATGTCTTTTCCATTTATGCTAGGATAGACTCTTGAGATTGCAGATGATCATGTACAGACTTGACGGCTTTATTCATCTAGTTTAACATTTTTGAAGACTCAGAGGGATCTACATGTCTGTCTACAGTTCTTTGATACCAAAAGATAGCCTTTTGGGTTTCATCATGAGACAAGACTTCACTACTATCAAGAGATGGAAAAGATGTAGAAATATTGGTTTCTCTAGAAGCCATGCTAATAGTTGGACCATTAGAAGGGACATATTTTTGTTTTATTATCTAATCACAATCTTTACACGAGAGGTTTTTGGATGATGTATTAAAGTATTATACTACAAATATAAGTCTATTCTTTTGAGACCTTCTCGAAGGTTAGAAGTAGAGAAATAGTTTGATCTAAATGAACTAGATCTAAACATATTAGACATAGGCTTCTTAGATCCGAAAGACAATTACATTTGACTTCAAACTCATTTATAGTTGTAGAATTCTCTTAGGCTGATTTTTCTCAAATTTTTTTTGGATAAGGTCCATTCTTTTGGAACTCTAATGAATCTGGGACCATGAGATAAGCTCGTGGTCTCATTTTTGACTTTCTAAACTTGGGTGTGACTCACCATGTCGATGCTTTTAGAAATGCCATGCTTTCTGCATGATGCATACAATATTGAGAAGACGATAGATAATCTTTAATGAATATAATGGACAAACACCAGGTTTCATACTGTAGTAACTCACTCAATAGCTTACAAATAGCTCGATATCTACTTAAAAACTTAAGCTTTAATGAGCTCTCAAACTTCACTTCTTATAAGTTATATATTGGCAAACTTCAGTTTAGAAGTATATCACACTTCTCCAATCTTCTCCGATGTAGTGAATGATCTCAACATCCCTTTATATAGAAGTGTGAGAGGCTTTTCACCGGATAGATAGGTAACCTAGAAACCCAGTTACCTAGGTAAACAAAAAGATTCTCACTAAGAGAAAAGTGGGAAAAGACGATTGAGTACATGCCACTCAACATGACACCTTTAGATAGTAGAGAGGTCCACCATGCTTCAAAATGACTAAAGTGAAGTCACCTCAAAGCTTTATTAGACGGATGACAACAAGCTTGACATCATAGATTTATAGATTGAAATGGTCTCTAGGACTATTGTCATTATCCGATGAGTGGAAGATTCTTCTCAAATCCCTTCTTTCAAAGCAAAGTAGAGATCACAAGTGTTCCTCTCATACCAAAGTGTAGATAAGGATGATGTTCCATCATTATCTAGAGCTAGATGCCTTCTTGATGGAAAGAGATAATGATCAGGAATCTGAGGAAGTGACCAAGTGCAGGAGGATGGACATTCATTATATGATGGAGATAGATTCTTCACCACAATTGTCCATTTGGATGAGCATGATGTCCCTGTAGAGGATTAGTCCTAACATAATAGGATATCTTTACATACCAAGGTATTTTACAATTGATTAAAATGTTTCTAACAATATCTGGTTCTACATTAAGTAGTGGACTTTGTAAAAATCTTAGTAGGTAGATATTTAGAAAGAAAATACTTAAAATGGTTAGCAATATAGTGCCTATCTCGAAGTGCTTGGCCTATTCCATGCATCATTTTCCATTGGATGACCTTTCATGCCAAAGCTTAGAGAATTCAAACCTCCATAGTGTTTTTGGTCTTGGACCAATTGTCTTAGCCAAATGCCTTCTATTGGAATATCATCTAGGAGGAGGTTCCACATACTTGAATGTCTCCATTACCACTGTAAAGTGCAAAAAACCATAGGTTCTTGTCTGGTATGAAATTCTATGGTAGGAATTTCAGGATCAACAAATCTGGATGCCACCTCTGTCATATTATAAGGAGATACTGAAATAATTCCTCTGGAGAGTAATAGATGTTGTGCTTCATATGACATCTCATTGTCATTTCTTTTAAGGATTCAAGGTAGTTGTGACAAGTAGAAGATTGCCAGATGGTTTCAACAAATTCATGGATCACCTGTGTAACATTTAACATTCTTTGAATAATTTAATTCTCTACTGGAAAAACAGCTAGAGAATTATCTTTTCCTTTGATATGCTCAATTTCAAAACTGAAATTGTCAAACCACATTCCCATCTCTGGAGTCTATTGAATGCAGTTTTATTGGCAGGATCTCCATTATTAAGTCTAGCTTTAAAATCCTTTAAATCAGAGCGCAGAACAAAATGCTCATTCTGAATAAAAAATAAGAAAGCTTTTATGGCCTTCTTAGCAGCTAAAATCTCTTTATGAATAGAATGATATTTTAGTTCTGATCCTTGAAAAGATCCAGATGTATATCTGCATATCTTTTCTTTTCCATTATCCTATTTTTTCCTTTAACACAACTCCCCAATAGTTTTCACTAGCATTTGTTTCTATAATCTTTAATCCTTGTCCGAGAAAGGACATAACAGGAGCTTTTGAACTTGTGCTTTTATTCTTCGCATAGCCTTGAGTCATTTCTTCTAACCAACTGGGAGCATTCTTCTTCAATCTTTTATTAAACATAATTCTATCTGCAACAATATTCTTATAAAAACTAACAACATAATTTATACAACCCAGAAATCTTTGTAATTGAATTTTTTCTGAAATCTGGTCTAAAAATTCTTGAATTTTTGACACAATAGAGTTGCATTTCAATGGATCCATCTTTAATTCTAATCCCTAGGAAATCCATGTCATCTTTCAAAATCTCCATTTTTTTAGAGATAGACATAAACCATTTTTGTAGACTATATCATAGAATTTCTCTAGATGATCAATATGCTCTTTGGGAGATTTAGAAAATATCAATATATCATCAATATAGACTATTGAGAAAATCAGATAACTCACCAAAGATAGAATCCATTTTCTTCTGAAAGATGGATGGAGCAGTCTTTAATCCAAATGGAAGAATTTTCCACTCATATTGTCCTCCACGGGAACTACAAAATTTGTTTTGTAGGTGTCCTCTCGGTTTCAAGAATATTTTCCAAAAGCCACTTTTCAAATCAAACTTGTTGTATACTTTTGATCCTTTGATTCTAGATACTAGATCATCCTTAGCAGGAATAGGATGTTGGATGACTTTCACAAACTTGTTCAAAGGCTTGTAATCAACAACAAGTCTTTTCTTTTGGCGAATCTGTTCACTTCTCTTGTTCACATAAAAGTTGCACATGCCCAAGGAGAATAAGATTATTTGATAAAACCACACTTGGATCAGCTTTTTAATTTCTTCATGGCATTCCTTTCTTTCAAAAGGAATCATGCTTTGTGATGTGCTTTGAATTTAGGGATGATATCATTCCCTTTAATATGGGGATTCTCTGAACAAAGATCTTTCTTGATCTTTGCAACAATATCATCAATATTGCCTTTACATAAGGCTATAGATTTGTGAATCCATTCATGATTGGATTCCTTCTTTTTCTCTGGTAGAGGAATGATGGTTCTGAATGAATACTTTCAGGGGATTTGAACATCAGGATTGAATAAAGATATAAAATCTTTATTTAAACTAAAAGTGCCACATTCCTGTAAAGCATCAACTCCTATCAAGCAATCATATGAAAGCATATCATGCTGATAAAACTGTGATGTTCTTTCATAACCTTTAATCATGATAGGAACATATGTTGCATATCTAGAAATTACTTCTTTCTTGAATTTATTTTTAGATATGTCTCATCTAATTGATCTGGAGGTATGGCTCTAGTTCTAAGCAGACGGTGATATCTACTCCAGTATCAATCATTGCATCAATAGAATAAGGCTTGATATTTGGGATGCAAATATGGATAGTAATAAAAGGATTTTGAGATCCTTTTATGGTACATACCTCGTATTGAATTCTTCCGGAGGGACCGTTTCTTCTACATTTTATTCGATAGGCTTCTTTTAAAGGACTTTTTCATCACCTTGACTTCTTTCTTCTCTTTGTTTTCTTCTTCAACTAGTCTCTTATATTCATTTGTAGCTTTAGCAATCACCTTTTGTAAAAACTCTATTCTATTCCTTCTCCATAATCTCATTGTTTAGGGTTGGAATGACAACATCATCATTACAAGAAGTTAGAAATTCATTTTCCAAATCCTCTTTTGGGAATAAGAATGGAAAGCTTCTTTTGGGTGGAGAATGTCTTCCTCCTCCTGCCATGACCTCTTCCTCTAGTAAGGAGTTTTTCTTTGACGAATATGTCCTTGAATAGGAGGGCTTGAAGTAGTGATGACCTTTGTTGTAGAGACCATTTTGTCTTTCTTTTTCTTCTTTTTCTTTCTCTCGGCTTGATTTTCGGTTTGACTTGAATTGTATATTTTCTTTCAAGTTCTCGACTTTTTGCGAGAGAAAAGTCTTTTAGCAAAGTATACCATGGGGGAAATCTTAAAATTCACTATGCCTCGCTCTAATCTGCTTGAATAAGACTTCAAAACATACATGCATAAAGGATGAGGAAAGATAGAAATCATATTTACAAAAGAGGGAAATGAATCATATCTAGATTATGTATTATCGAATCGACTCAGTATGTTCTATAATATTTACTTGAAAATCCTCATCCTCTCGAAGACATATATGAGATATCTCAAGAATAGCAATCGAGAATCGAAACTAATCAATAATCCGATCTGTTATTCCTTTTGTTGTAAGCATATTTATCTTTGCCTTGCCTTTCTCTCGTATCCTTCTTTGGGCATTCATTTGCATAATGCTTACCTTTACAGATAAAGCAAGTAGGTATAAATTTTCTTTTCTTCCCCATATATTTCTTCTTTTTGAAATATTGCTTTCTATATGGGACTTCTTTTGAATATTTGTTTGAGAAAACTTATACTTTTTCTTATGCTTATACCGACCCTTCCCCTTTGAAAAAGATGAACACTCTTTACAAGGTTTCTTGATTTTGAACTTGTTCTAGGGTTTACAACCAAATGGGTCAAGATCTAATAATCGAAAAAATTTGTTCCTAAAGCTTTTGGGCTTTAGCAGCAGCTTCCTTATAGTCTTGTTTCTCTCCGACAAAGATGAGCATTCGTCTCATCTATGATCTGATTTAAAGCACCAAGATTAATTATTATGTACTTCTACCATGCATGGATTTCTTGTATTCTGTAGTAAAGAATGTAGTAAAAGACTCTATATAGCGGAGTCTCATGGTAGGATCATTTATATTACTAGAATTGTAATATAAATTTTGCGTATAACACTGATATTCTTTAATCCTACTCATGTCACATAATCTAGATCTTAAAAATAAAGAAGTATTCTTAAGCTTATCATTATCAATAGTTCTTAGAAATTCATGAATAAGAGCTGCGGTCAATGAAGCATAACCACCTGTCGGGATTTCTTCTTGATGTGGGTGATCATCCCACCATTCTTTTACTATACCAAAAAATCCATTTGTAATAACCTCAGCTATAGTTCTAGGATCTTTCTTATATAACAAGAGTTGAGAATTAGCCCATCCTATGATTCCATGTATTAACTCCTTTACTTGTTCTGGAGTAGAACAATCTAGCTTATACCAGTTGGGCTACAAGGTTTGAGTTCTTGCAGTATGATGAAGAGGCTCAGATGTTGAAGCTCTTGAAGTTTCCTCCATTAGAACCATACTCTCGCCTTCTTACGGAAGAAGCTTAGCCATACTGACTGATCCTTTATCTAGATTATTTTTATCTGTAATGAACAAAAGGCTATGTTCCAGCAGAACATTCTTATGACGGGTCGTAGCTCGGAAGAATCAACAACTTCCTTCCAGGATACTTTCCAGACCAATGCTGGTTCTATTTCTTCCGGTTTTTTTGTATTGTCTAGAATTTTTTTGTATTTCTTAAGGGATTATCTCGAACAAAGATATTTCTTGATATTTGTAGCAATATCATCAATATTGCCTTTACATAAGGCTATAGATTTGGGAATCCATTCATGATTGGATTCCTTCTTTTACTACGGCATAGGAATGATGGTTCGAATGAATACTTTAGGGATTTGAACATTAGGATTGAATAAAGATATAAAATATTTATTTAAACTGAAAGTGCCACATTCTGTAAAGCATCAACTCCTATCAAGCAATCATATGAAAACATATCATGCTTTGATAAAAAGCTGTAATGTTCTTTCATAACCTTCAATCCTCGATAGGAACATATGATGTATATCTAGAAATTACTTCTTTCTTGACAAAATTTATATTTAGATATGTCTCGGTCTAACATAATCTAGAGGTATGGCTTTGTTTCTAAGCAAACTAATATCTGCTCCAGTATCAATCATTTCATCAATAGAATAAGGCTTGATATTTGGGATGTAAATATGGATAGTAATAAAATGATTTTGAGATCCTTTTATGATACATACCTCTGTATTGAATTCTTTTGTTGGGACTGTTTCTTCTGCATCTTGATGCAGTATTTGCTGATAGGCTTGTTCTAAAGAATGTTCATCACCTTCAACTTCTTTCTTCTCTTTGTTTTCTTCTTCAACTAGTCTCTTATATTCATTTGTAGCTTTAACAATCGCCTTTTGTAAAAACTCTATTCTATTCCTTTTCCATAATCTCATTGTTTTGTCACTGGAATGAAAACATCATTTTACAAGAAGTTACTACGAAATTCATTTTCCAAATCCTCTTCTCGGGAATAAGAATGGAAAGCTTCTTTTGGGTGGAGAATGTATTCCTCCTCGCCACGACCTCTTCCTCTCGTAAGGAGTTTTTTTGCTGGAGAATACGTCTTTAAATAGGAGGCCTTGAAGTAGGTGATGACCTTTGTTGTGAGAGATCATTTTTATTTTTCTTCTTCTTTTCTTTCTCGGCTTCATTTTCGGCTCTAACTTGAATTGTATATTTTCTTTCAAGTTCTCTCGAATTTTCGAGAGAAAAGTCTTCTTAGCAATATCCCATGGGGGCAATCTTCAAATTCACTGCCTTCAGTTCTAATTGCTTGAATAATCGAACCGAGAAGATACAAGCATTAAAGGATGAGAAAAGCTAACAATCATATTTACAAAAGAGGGAAATGAATCATATCCAGACTATGTACTATCTGAATCGACTCAGAATGTTCTATAATGTTTACTTGAAAATATTCATACGAAGAGATGTATGAGATATCTCGAAGAATAGCAATTAGAATCGAAACTAAGCAATAATCATGATCTGTTATTCCTTTTGCTGTAAGCATATTTATCTTTGCCTTTCCTTTCTCTGTGTCCTTTTTTGGGCATTCATTGGCATAATTCTTACCTTTACAAATAAAATAGGTAGGTATAAATTTTCTCTTCTTCCCCATATATTTCTTCTTTCTGAAATATTGTTTTCTATATGGGACTTCTTTTGAATATTTGTTTCGAGAAAACTTATACTTTTTCTTATGCTTATACTGACCCTTCCCCTTTGAAAAAGATGAACACTCTTTACAAGGTTTCTTGATTTTGAACTTTTTCTGGGGCTTATAACCAAATGGGTCAAGATCTAACAATCTGAAAGAATTTTGTTCCTAAAGCTTTCGGGCTTTAGCAACTTTTTCTTTGCGGTCTTGTTTCTCCGAAAAGACGAGCATTTGAGTCATCTATGATATGATTTAAAGAAATAAGACTTAATTATTAGTACTTCTACCATGTAGGGCTTTCTTGTACTCTGTAGCAAAGAATGCAGAAAAGACTCTATATAGCGGAGTCTCATAGTAGGATCATTTATATTACGAATTGTAATATAACTTTTACATATAACACTGATATTCTTTAATCCTACTCATGTCACATAATCTGGATCTTAAGAATAAAGAAGTATTCTTAAGCTTATCATTATCAATAGTTCCTAGATATTCATGAATAAGAGCTGTAGTTAAGGAGGCATAGCCACCGTTCACAATTTCCTCTTGATGTGGGTGAGCATCCCACCATTCTTTTACTATACCAACAAATCCATTAGCAATAACCTTAGCTATAGTTCTAGGATGTTTCTTATATAACAAGAGTTGAGAGTTAGTCCATCCTATAATTCCATGTATTAACTCCTTTACTTGTTCTGGAGTAGAACAATCTAACTTATACCGGTTGGGCTGCAAGGTTGGAGTTATTGTAGTATGATGAAGAGGTTCAAATGTTGAAGCTCTTGAAGTTTCCTCCATTAGAACCATACTCTCGCCTTCTTTTGGAAGAATCTTAGCCATATTGAGTGATCCTTTATCGGATTCTTTTTATTTATAATGAACAAAGGGCTATATTCCAGCGAGAACAGTCTTATGATGGGTCGTAGCTCTGTAAGAATTAGCAACTTCCTTCCAGGATACCTTGTTTGGGACCAACTGGTTTATTTCTTCCGAATTTTTTTGTATTGTCTAGAAATTTTTCTATTTGTGGGACTATCTCGGGGATATGACTGATAGATTCTTGAAGTTGATATATTTTATTACTTAACTCTACATAGTAGACTCATGCAACCGATGCGACTATTTTGTACAATCTTGTGGGTAGTACCTAATTTAGAAGCAATGTCTTTTTAGTATCCTCACATTGGCTAATGAGGGGTTGAAAAGTAATCAATGACTTCTCTAGATACAATCTTGGGAATATCGGGAAAAGTAGATACATATTTAGAAGTATACTCAAGACTTTTATCAACTTTCTTCATATGAGTAGCAACATCAGCAACTTTAGTATTTAATAACCTAAGAGTAGATGATATATCTTCTTTCTCGGTGGAGTTCTATGGCTTTTAATGTTTTTTCCATTTCGGTAAAATAGACTCTTGAGATTGTAGACGATCATGTATGAGACTTGATGGCTTTATTCATCTAGTTTAACATCTTTGAGGACTCGGAGGGATCTACATGTCATCTTTCTATAGTTCTTTGATACCAAAAAAGCCTTTTGGTTTTCATCATGAGACAAGACTTCACTACTATCAAGAGACGAAAAATAAGCATAAATATTGGTTTCTCTAGAAGCCATACTAATAGTTAGACCATTAGAAGGGACATATTTTTGTTTTATAATCTGCTCACAATCTTTACACCAAAGATAATCTATATTTGGATCATGAATTAAACTATTATGACTACAGATATAAGTCTGTTCTTTCAGAGACTTTCTCGAAGGTTCAGTAGTAGAAAACAGAAGTATCTGATCTAAATGAACTAGATCTGGACATATCAGACATAGGTTTCTTAGATCTGAAAGACAAAGTTACATTTGACTTAGACTCATTTACAGCTGTAGCATTCTCTAACTTAGGCTGATTTTTCTCAAGAAATTTTTTGGATAAGGTCCATTCTTTTGGAACTCTAATCTGGGACCAAGAGATAAGCTCAAGCTCTATTTTTTGACTTTCAATACTGGTGTGACTCACCACGCTGCTACCTTTAGAAATGTCATGCTTAACTGCAGGATGCATTGTATTGACAAGACGATAGATAATCTTGTAGTGAATAGCTAATGAACAAGCACTAGGTTTCATATATAGACCTATAGTAGCAAGATGCGGACAAAAAACTTGTTTTAACAAATTTTCTCTTTGAAGGATGACTAGGTAATTAGGATAAACCTCAAAGGATATGGGGCCATTATGAAGACCAGTTTGGATAGCAGCTAACAAAGAATCTTTAAAGTTTTCAAAACGTAAATCCTTAAGACAACATAATACCTAAGCATTTAAACCATGATGAAAAAGTGGAGTAATACCTATCTGTACGCAACCTATATGAGAAAACTTAAAATGTCTTTTGCTTCTTAAGGGACTGAATATCAACAGGATCTATCAAGGGAATATCATATTCATGGCTGGAAGTATGAGAAACTTGTATGATAAACTCACGGGTCTTTAATGTAGTAACAACTATTAAATGGAAAGAAGTTAATTTATCATACACTTGGTTATATGGGATCTTAGGAAATTTCCAAGCAGGTAAAGGGTCTGATTCTTGTTGTACATCTATGGCATAATTACAAGAAAGACATCAGATAGACTTACAAGATCTTGATCTTCATGTTCTCCTTGAATACTGGTGCGATATTCAAACTCTAAAACTAGTACTAATAAGAAACTCTTCAACAAGGCTTACGGTATCGGCCTTCAACCTAAAACTGCACACATCCACGGTGACTTACAAAGCGGGAGGCTCACCTCTTTTCCTGACTTACGAGGTATAAACTTATTTCACAGATGAAGAAAGATTGATCACAAGTATCAAGGCGAAACACAACAAAATAGAATCTTGCAAATTTTATTGATTTCAAATCTCTATTACATAGAGAACCAACTCGATATCATTCTAAACCTCACTCACAAATAGCTCGATATCTATTTACAAAACTTAAGCTTTACAAGCTAGCTCTTACATACTTCACTTCTTATAAGACAACTATATATTATTTACAAACTTCAGTTTAGAAATATATCACACTTCTCCAATCTTCTTCGATGTAGTGAATGAATCTCAAGCATCCCTTTATATAGGAGTTTGAGAGGCTTTTCACAGATAGATAGGAAACCTAGAAACCGAGAAACCGGTTACCTATGTAAATAAGAAGATTCCCACTAAGGAAAAGTGGAAAAAGATGATTGAGTACATGCCACTCAACATGACACCTTTAGATAGTGGGGAGGTCCACCATGCTTTCGAAATGACTAAAGTGAAGTCACCTCAAAGCTTTATTAGACAAATGACGATAACCATGTCATCATATCTTTATGGAATGAAATGGACTCTAGGAATATTGTCATTATCCGATGAGCTGGAAGATTTTTCCCAATCCCTTCTTTCAACAAAGTAGAGATCACGAGTGTTCCTCTCGTACCAAAGTCTAGATAAAGATGATGTTCCATTATTATCTAGAGTTAGATGCCTTCATGATGGAAAGAGATAGTGATCGGAATGCAAGAAGTGACCAGGTGTAGGAGGATGCACATTCATTGTATGATGAAGATAGATTCTTTGCCATAATTGTCCATTTGGATGAGCAAGATGTCCTGTAAAGGATTATTCCTAACATAATAGGATATATTTACATACCAAGGTATCTTAATTGATTGATGAAAATGTTTCTAACAATATAAGGTTCTACATTAAGTAGTGGACTGTTAGAAATCTTAGTAGGTAGATATTTAGAAAGAAAATACTTGAAATGGTTAGCAATGTACTACCTGTCTCCTGAGTGCTTTGCCTATTCCATGCATCATTTTCCATCGGATTTCTTTTATATGATTGCTTGATAGGAATCGATACTTTACAGAATGTGGCGATTTCATATTAAATAAAGATTTTATATCTTTATTCAATCGATGTTCAAATCCCCAGTAAAGTATTCATTCGAACCATCATTCCTCTACCAAAGAAAAGAAGGAATCCAATCATGAATGGATTCACAAATCAATAGCCTTATGTAAAGGCAATATTTATGATATTTTTGCAAAGATAAAGAAAGATATTTGTTTAGATAATCCCCATACTTTTATTGAAAGAAAAACATTTCTGATTCACTATATTTGCAGGTTTTGAAGAAAGATGATAAAGGGAATGATATCATCTCTAAATTCAAATCACATCACAAAGATGATTCCTTCGAAAGAAAATAATGCCATGAAGAAATTAAAAAGCTGATTCAATTGATTTTATCAAAAATCTAATTTTGCTTGGGCATGTGCAACTTTTATGTGAACAAGAGAAGTGAACAGATTCTTCAAAAGAAAAGACTTGTTGTTGATTACAAGCCTTTGAACAATTTTTTGAAAGCCGTCCAACATCCTATTCCTACTAAGGATGATTTGCTATCAGAATCAAAGGATCGAAAGTATACAACAAGTTTGATTTGAAAAGTGGCTTTTGGAAAATATTCTTGAAACCAGAGGACACCTACAAAACAACTTTTGTAGTTCCTGGAGGACAATATGAGTGGAAAGTTCTTTAATTTGGATTAAAGAATGCTCCATCCATCTTTCAGAAGAAAATAGATTTTATCTTTGGTGAGTCATCTGATTTTCTGATAGTCTATATTGATGATATATTGATATTTTCTAAATCTCCCAAAGAGCATATTGATCATCTAGAGAAATTCTATGATATAGTCTACAAAAATGGTTTATGTCTATCTCCAACAAAAATGGAGATTTTCAAAGATAACATGTATTTCTTAGGGATTAGAATTAAAGATGGATCCATTGGGATGCAATCTCATAGTGTCAAAAATTCAAGAATTCCCAGACTAGATTTCAAAGAAAATTCAGTTACAAAGATTTCGGGTTGTATAAATTATGTTTGGTTTTTATAAGAAATATTGCTGAGATAGATAGAATTTTGCTTAACAAAAGATTGAAGAAAAATGCTCCCAGGTGGTCAAGAAATGACTCAAGTCAGTGCGAAGAATAAAAGAACAAGTTCAAAAGCTCCTATTATGTCCTTACCCGGACAAGGATTAAAGATTATAGAAACAAATGCTAGTGAAAACTATTGGGGAGTGTGTTGAAAGAAAATGGATAATGGAAAAAAAATATATGCAATATACATCTGGATCTTTTCAAGGATCGAGCTGAAATACAATTCTTCCCAAAAGAGATTTTAGTAATTGCTAAGAAGGCCATAAAATCTTTCTTATTTTTTTATCCGTAATTAGAATTTTATTATGTGCTCGATTTAAAGGATTTTAAAGACAAACTTAATAATGGAGATCATGCCAATTAAACGCATTTAACGAGACTCCAACAATGGGGAATGTGGTTTGACAATTTCAGCTTTTGAAATAGAGCATATCAAAAGAAAAGATAATTCTCTTGTTGATTTTCCCGATAGAGAATTAAATTATTCAAAGAATGTAAATGTTACACATGTGTGATCCATGAATTTGTTGAATCCCTCTAGAAAATCTTCTAGTTATCACAACTACCTTGAATCTCTTAACAAGAAATGACAATCAGATGTCATATGAAGCACAACATTTGTTACTCTCAAGAGGATTATTTCAGTATCTCCTACAATATGATAGAGGTGGCATCCAGATTTCTTGATCCTGAGATCCCAACCACAAAATTTCATACCAGGTAAGAACCTATGGTTTTTTGCACTTTACAGTGGCAATGGAGACATTCAAGGTACGTGGAACCTCCACGATGATATTCCAGTAGAAGGAATTGGCTAAGACAATTGGTCCCAAGACCAAAAACACTATGGAGGTTTGAATTCTCTAAGCTTTGGCTTGAAGGTCATTAGATGGAAAATGATGCATGGAATAGCAAAGCACTCCGAGAGATTGTGTACATTGTTAACCATTTCAAGTATTTTCTTTCTAAATATCTACCTTTACTAGGATTTCTGGATAGTCCACTACTTAATAGGGAACACGATATCTTGTTAGAAATATTTTAATCAATTGTAAAATTCCCTTGGTATGTAAAAATATCATATTATGTTAGGACTAATCCTTTACAGGGACATCATACTCATCCAAATGGACAATTATGGAAAAGAATCTATCTCCATCATACAATGAATATCCATCCTCCTGCACCTGGTCACTTCCTTCAGATTCAGATCACTATCTCTTTCCATCACGAAGGCATCTAGCTCCAGATAATGATGGAACATCCTCTGTATCTAGACTTTGGTATGAGAGGAACACTCACAATCTCCACTTTTGTGAAAGAAGAAGGGATTGAGAAGAATCTTCCAAACTCATCGGATAATGATAATAGTCCTAGAGTCCATTTCAGTCCATAAAGCTATGATGACAGGCTTGTTGTCATCCGTCTAATAAATCTTTGAGGTGACTTCACTTTAGTCATTTCGAAAGCATGGTGGACCTCCCCACTATCTAAAGGTGTCATGTTGAGTGGCATGTACTCAATCGTATTTTTCCACTTTTCCCTTTGTGGGAATCTTCTTATTTACCTAGGTAACCGGTTTCCAGTTTCTAGGTTGCCTATCTATCTAGTGAAAAGCATCTCACACTTCTATATAAAGGAATGCTGAGATTCATTCACTACATCGAAGAAGATCAGAGAAGTGTGATATACTTCTAAAGTGAATTTTGTAAACAATATATAGTTGTCTTATAAGAAGTGAAGTCTCTGTAAGAGCTAGCTTGTAAAGCTTAAGGTTTGTAAGTAGATATCGAGTTGTTTGT
Organism: Taxus wallichiana var. yunnanensis; assembly: GCA_018340775.1. Lineage (NCBI taxonomy): Eukaryota > Viridiplantae > Streptophyta > Pinopsida > Cupressales > Taxaceae > Taxus > Taxus wallichiana. Next base: position 142,704,431 of record CM031235.1, read on the forward strand.
AATCTATTTGTGAGTGAGGTTTAGAATGGTATCGTAGCTGGTTCTCTATGTAATAAAGCTTTGAAATCAATAAAATTTGGAAGATTATGTTTTGTTATGTTTCTGCCTTTATACTTGGTGATCTATCTTTCTTCATATGTGAAATAAGTTTATACCTCGTAAGTCAGGCAAAGAGGCGAGTCTTCCGCTTTGTAAGTCACCGTGGATGTGCGTAATTTAAGGTCAAGGCGATACCGTAAGCTCAGCTGGTCTTTGAAGAGTTGCTTATCAGTACTAGTTATGGAGTTTGAAGATCGCACCAGTATTCAAGGAGAACATGAAGATCAAGATCTTGTAAGTCTATCTGATGTCTTTCCTGTTAATTCTACTATAGATGTACAACAAGAATCAGATCCTTTAGAGCTTGGAAATTGCCTAAGATCCCATATAACCAAGTATATGATAAATTAATCGCTTTCCATTTAATAGTCTACATTATATTAAAGACTTGTGAGTCTATATACAAGTTTCTCATACTTCCAACCATGAATATGATATTCCTGATAGATCCCGTTGATATTCGGTCCCTTAAGAATTAAAAGACATTTAATTTTTCTCATATAGGTTATGTATGAGATAGGTATTACTCCACTTTTCCATCATGGTTTAAATGCTTCGATGATTATGTTGTCTTATGGATTTATGTTTTGAAAGCTTTAAAGATTATTTGTTAAATATGCTATCCAAACTCGTTCTCATAATGGCCCCATATCCTTTGAGGTTTATCCTAATTGCCTTTCCATCAACCTTTAAAGAGAAGATTTGTTAAAACAATTTTTAAATCGCATCTTGCTACTATAGGTCACATATGAAACCTGGTGCTTGTCCATTAGCTATTCATTACAAGATTATCTATCATCTTATCAATATAATGCATCTTGCAGCTAAGCATGACATTTATAAAGGAAGTAGCGTGGTTAGTCACACTAGTGTAGAAAAAGTCAAAAATAGAGTCCGAGCTTATCTCATGGTCCTAGATTAGAGTTCCAAAAGAATGGACCTTATCCAAAAATATTCTTGAGAAAAATCAGCCTAAGTTAGAGAATGCTACAGTTGTATATGAGTTTAAGTAAAATGTAACTTTGTCTTTCAGATCTAAAAATCCTATGTCTAATATGTCTAGATCTAGTTCATTTAGATGATATACATTTTCTCTACTATGAACCTTCGAGAAGATCTCTCAAAGAAAAGACTTATATATGTAGTCATAATAGTTTAATTCATGATCCAAATATAGATTATCTATGGTGTAAAGATTGTGAGTAGATCATAAAACAAAAATATGTCCCTTCTAATGGTCCAACTATTAGCATGGCTTCTAGAGAAACCAATATTTCTCGCTTCTTTTCCGTCTCTTGATAGTAGTGAAGTCTTGTCTCATGATGAAACCTGAAAAAGGCTATTTTTGGTATCAAAGAACTGTGAGATGCATAAGACATGTAGATCCCTCTCGAGTCCTCAAAATGTTAAACTAGACGAATAAAGTGATCAAGTCAATATGGCTAAGCTTCTTCCTGAAGAAGTTTGAGAGTATGGTTCTAATGGAGGAAACTTCAAGAGCTTCAACATCTGAACCTCTTCATCATACTATAATAACTCAAACCTTGCAGCCCAACTGGTATAAGTTAGATTTTTCTACTCTAGAACAAGTAAAGGAGTTAATACATGGAATTATAGGATGTACTAACTCTCAACTCCTGTTATATAAGAAAGATCCTAGAACTATAGCTGAGGTTATTGCTAATGGATTTGTTGGCATAGTAAAAGAATGGTGGGATGTTCACCCACATCAAGAGGAAATCGTGAACGGTGGTTATGCCTCCTTGACCGTAGCTCTTATTCATGAATTTCTAGGAACTATTGATAATGATAAGCTTAAGAATATTTCTTTATTCTTAAGAGCCGATTATGTGACATGAGTAGGATTAAAGAATATCAAGTGTTATATGCAAAAGTTATATTACAATTCTGGTAATATAAATGATCCTACCATGAGACTCCGCTTATATAGAGTCTTTTCCTGCATTCTTTGCTATAGAATATAAGAAAGCCCTACATGGTAGAAGTACGGAAGAATTAAGTCTTATTTCTTTAAATCATATCATAGATGAAACTAATGCTCGTATTTTTTGTCAAGAGAAACAAGACCGCAAAGAAGTCTGCTAAAGCCCCAAAAGCTTTAGGAACAAAATTCTTTCAGAGTTGTTAGATCTTGACCCATTTGGTTGTAAACCCCAAATAAAAGTTCAAAATCAAGAAACCTTGTAAGGAGTGTTCATATTTTTCAAAGGGGAAGGGTCAAGTATAAGCATAAGAAAAAGTACAAGTTTTTCTAAACAAATATTCAAAAGAAGTCCAATATAGAAAACAATATTTCGAAAGAATAAATATACGGGAAGAAAAGAAAATATATACCTACCTACTTTATATGTAAAGGTAAGCATTATGCCAATGAATGCCCAAAAAGGATACAGAGAAAGGCAAGGCAAAGATAAATATTCTTACAACAAAAGGAATAACAGATCAGGATTATTGTTTAGTTTCGATTCTCGATTGCTATTCTTCGAGATATCTCATACATCTCTTCAGATGAATATTTTCAAGTAAATAATATAGAACATTTTGAGTTAGATTCAGATAGTACAGAGTCTGGATATGATTCATTTCCCTCTTTTGTAAATATGATTGTTAGCTTTCCTCATCCTTTGATGCTTGTATCTTTTGAAGTATGATTCAAGTAGTTAGAATCGAGGCAAGAGTGAATTTGAAGATTTCCCCATGGGATCTTTGTTAAGAAGTCTTTTCTCTTGAAAATTCGGAGAACTCGAAAGAAAATATACAATTCAAGTCGAGCCGAAAATGAATCCAGAGAAAGAAAAGAAGAAACAAAAATGGTCTCTACAACAAAGGTTATCACCTACTTCAAGGCCTCCTATTCAAGGACGTATTCGCCAAATGAGAAAATCCTTATAGAGGAAGAGGTCGTGGAAGAGGAGGAAGACATTCTCCACCCGAGAAGAAGCTTTCCATTCTTATTCCCAAAAGAGGATTTGAAAAATGAATTTGAGGTAACTTCTTGTAGTAATCGATTCTTGTACAATTCTTATTCCCAATAGAAGAATTCAATACTGAGAGGTATGTACCATAAAAGGAGCTCAAAATCCTCTTATTACTATCCATATTTCAAGATCCCAAATATCAAGCCTTATTCTATTGATGCAATGATTGATATTGGAGCATATATCAATCTGCTTAGAACAAGAGCCATACCTCTAGATGCTGATTATATCTTGAGACATATCTAAAAATAAATTTTGAAAAGAAAGAAGTAATTTCTAGATATACAAAGCATATGTTCCTATCAGATTGAAGGTTATGAAAGAACATTATAGTTTTATTAGCATGATGTGCTTTCATATGATTGCTTGATAGGAGTTGATGCTTTACAGAATATGACACTTTGGTTTAAATAAAGATTTTATATCTTTATTCAATCCTAATGTTCAAATCCTAGAAAGAATTCATTGAACCATCACTCCTCTTCCGGAGAAAAGAAGGAATCCTATCATGAATGGATTCACAAATGTATAGCCTTATGTCAAGGCAATATTGATGATATTGTTGCAAAGATCAAGAAAGGTCTTTGTTCGGATAATCCCCATACTTTTATTGAAAGAAAAAAACATTATCTGTTCACTTTGGATTTGCACTTTCGAGAAAGATGATAAAGGGAATGATATCATAAAGGCATGATTCCTTACGAAAGAAAGGAATGCCATGAAGAAATTAAAAAGTTGATCCAATGTGGTTTTATCAAATAATCTAATTCTCCTTAGGCATGTGCAACCTTTTATGTGAACAAGAGAAGTGAACAAATTCGTCAAAAGAAAAGACTTGTTGTCAATTACAAGCCTTTGAACAAGTTTAAGGTCTAATCTGAGAACAAACTTATATTTATAGTCATAATAGTTTAATTCATGATCCAAATATAGATTACCTCTAGTATAAGATTGTGAGCAGATAATAAAACAAAAATATGTCCCTTCTAATGGTCCAACTATTAGCATGGCTTTCAGAGAAACCAATTCTCTCGCAAAAGTCGAGAACTTGAAAGAAAATATACAATTCAAGTCGAGATCCAAAAATGAAGTCGGTGAAAGAAAAGAATAAGAAGAAAAATAAAAATGGTCTCTATAGTAAAGGTCATCACCTACTTCAAGGCCTCCTATTCAAGGACATATTCACCGGTGACAAACTACTTATTGAGGAAGAGGTCGTGGTAGAGGAGGAAGACATTCTCCACCGGAAGAAGCTTTCCATTCTTATTCCTAGAAGAGGATTTGGAAAATAAATTTTAGGTAACTTCTTCTTGTACTTGATGTTGTCATTCTAGTACAAACAATGAGATTATGGAGAATGAATAGAATAGAGTTTTTACAAAAGGTGATTGATAACGATACAAATGAATATAAGGGACTAGTTGAAGAAGAAAACAAAGAGAAGAAAGAAGGTGAACGTAATGAACAGTCTTTAGAAGAAGCCTATCAACAAATCGCATCAAGATGTAGAAGAAATAGTCCCACAAGGAAGAATTTAATACAGAGGTATGTACCATAAAATGAACTCAGAATCCTTTTATTACTATCCATATTTGCATCCCAAATATCAATCTTTATTCTATTGATGTAATGATTGATACTGAGAAGATATTAGTCGATTAGAACTAGAGCCATACCTTGATTGTTGGAGATCGAGACATATCTAAAAATAAATTTTGACAAGAAAGAAGTAATTTCTAGATATACAACATGTTCCTGTCAAGATTGAAGGTTATGAAAGAACATTGCAGTTTTATCAAAGCATGATATGCTTTCATATGATTGCTTGATAAGAGTTGATGCTTTACTGAGAATGTGGCACTTTCGGTTTAAATAAAGATTTTATATCTTTATTCAATCATGATGTTCAAATACTTAGAAAGTATTCATTGTAACAATCATTCCTCTAGCAGAGCAAAAGAAGGAATCCAATCATGAATGGATTTACAAATCTATAGCCTTATGTAAAGGAAATATTGACTATATTGTTGTAAAGATCAAGAAAGATCTTTGTTAGATAATCCCGTACTTTTATTGAAAGAAAAAAACATCACTCTTCACTTTGGATTTGCAGTTTCAAAAAGATGATAAAGGGAATGATATCATCCCTAAATTCAAAGCACATCACAAAGGCATGATTCCTTCTGAAAGAAAGGAATTACATGAAGAAATTAAAAAGCTAATCGAAGGTGGTTTTATCAAAGAATCTAATTCTCCTTGGGCATGCACAACCTTTTATGTGAACAAGAGAAGTGAACAGATTCATCAAAAGAAAAGACTTGTTGTTGATTACAAGCCTTTGAATAAGTTTGTGAAAGTCGTCCAACATCCTATTCCTGCTAAGGATGATCTGCTATCTAGAATCAAAAATATAAAGTATACAACAAGTTTGATTTGAAAAGTGGCTTTTGGCAAATATTCTTGAAACCAGAGGACACATACAAAACAAATTTTGTAGTTCCTGGAGGACAATATGAGTGGAAAGTTCTTCCATTTGGATTAAAGACTGCATCCATTCATCTTTCGAAGAAAATGGATTATATCTTTGGTTTTGGTGATTCATCTAATTTTTGATAGTCTATATTGATGATATATTGATATTTTCTAAATCTCCCAAAGAGCATATTGATATTCTAGAGAAATTCTATGATATAGTCTAAACAAATGGTTTATGTCTATCTCCAACAAAAATGGAGATTTTCAAAGACGAAATGGATTTCCTATGGATTAGAATTAAAGATGGATTCATTGAGATGCAATCTCATATTGTGTTAAAAATTCAAGAATTCCTAGACCATATTTTAGAGAAAATTCAGTTACAAAGATTTCTAGGTCGTATAAATTATGTTGCTGGTTTTTATAAGAATATTACTGCAGATAGAATTTTCTTAACAAAAGATTGAAGAAGAATGCTCCCAGCTGGTCAGAAGAAATGACTCAGGCTATGCGAAGAATAAAAGCACAAGTTCAAAATCTCCCTGTTATGTCCTTTCCCGGACAAGGATTAAAGATTATAGAAACAGATGCTAGTGAAAACTATTGGGGAGTTGTCTTTGAAAGAAAAATGGGATAATGGAAAAGAAAAGATATGTAGATATACATTTGGATCTTTTCAAGGATCAGAGCTGAAATACCATTCGCCCATAAATATATTTTAGCTAAGAAGGCCATAAAAGCTTTCTTATTTTTATCCAGAATGAGCATTTTATTCTACGCTCTGATTTAAAGGATTTTAAAGCCAGACTTAATAATGGAGATCCTGCCAACAAAACCGCATTCAATGAGACTCCGGCGATGGGGAATGTGGTTTGACAATTTCAGTTTTGAAATAGAGCATATCAAAGGAAAAGATAATTCTCTTGTTGATTTTTCTGTAGAGGATTAAATTATTCAAAGAATGTAAATGTTACATGTGTTCCATGAATTTGTTGAATCCATCGGAAATCTTCTAGTTGTCACAACTACCTTGAATCCTTAAAAAGAAATGAAAATGAGATGTTATATGAAGCACAACATCTGTTGCTCCCAGATGGATTATTTTAGTATCTCCATACAATATGATAGAGGTGGCATCCAGATTTGTTGATCCCGAGATCCCAACCATAGAATTTCATACTGTAAGAACCTATGAATTTTTGCACTTTACGGTGGCAATGGATACATTCAAGTGCGTGGAACCTCCACCTAACGATATTCCAATGGAAGACATTTGGCTAAGACAATTGGTCCAAAGACCAAAAACACTATGTAGGTTTGAATCTTTAAGCTTTGGCTCAAGGTCATCCGATGGAAAATGATGCATGGAATAGGAAAAGAACTCCGGGAGATAGGTAGTACATTGCTAACCATTTCAATTATTTTATTTCTAAATATAACCTACTAAGATTTGACAATCCACTACTTAATGTAGAACCCGATCTTGTTAGAAAATTTTTAATCAATTGTAAGATACCTTGGTATGTAAATATATCCTATTATGTTAGGACTAATCCTTTATAGGGAAATCATGCTCATCCAAATGGACAATTATGGAGAAGAATCTATCTCCATCATACAATGAATGTGCATCCTCATGCATCTGGTCACTTCTGTAGATTCTAGATCACTATCTCTTTCCATCATGAAGGCATCTAGCTCTAAATAATGATGGAACATCCTCTGTATCTAGAATTTGGTACAAGAGGAACACTTGTGATCTCTACTTTTTCGAAAGAAGGGATTGGGAATGGAGGTGAGTCACACCAGTTTTAAAAGTCAAAAAATAGAGCCTGAGCTTATCTCATGGTCCCATTAGAGTTCCAAAAGAATGGACCTTATCTAAAAAGTTTCTTGAGAAAAATCAGCTAAGTTAGAGAATGCTATGCTGTCAGAAACGAGTTTAAGTCAAATATAACTGTGTCTTTCAGATCTAAAATCCTATGTCTGATATGTCTAGATAAGGTTCATTTAGATCAAATACTTCTTTTTATCTACTATTGAACCTTTGAGAAGGTCTCTGAAAGAACAGACTTATATCTGTAGTCATAATAGTTTAATTCATGATCCAAATACATATTACCTCTGGTGTAAAGATTGTGAGCAGATAATCAAACAAAAATATGTCCCTTCTAATGGTCCAAGTATTAGCATGGCTTCAGAGAAACCAATATTTCGCTTCTTTTCCGTCTCTTGATAGTAGTGAAGTCTTGTCTCTTGATGAAACCCAAAAGGCTATTTTTTGGTATCAAAGAACTGTAGATAGACATGTAGATCCCTCTGAGTCCTCAAAAATGTTAAACTAGATGAATAAATCCGTCAAGTATGTACATGATCGTATATAATCTCAAGAGTCTATTTTAGCATAAATGGAAAAAACATTAAAAGCTATAGAACTCCACCGTAGAAAGGAGATATATCTTTTGCTCTTAGGTTATTAAATAATAAAGTTGATGATGTTACTATTCATATGAAGAAAGTTGATAAAAGTCTTGAGTATACTTCTAAATATGTATCTACTTGTCTTGATATTCCCAAGATTGTATCTAGAGAAGTCATTAATCCCTGTTCAACCCCTCATTAGCCAAAGGTGTGAGGATACTAAAAAGACAACTGCTTCCAAATTAGGTACTACCCACAAGATTGTACAAAATAGTCTACATCGGGTTGCATGAGTCTACTTTGTAGATTTAAGTCATAAAATAGATCAAGTTCAAGAATCGATAAGTCCTATCCACGAGATAGTCCCACAAATAGATTTTTTTTGGACAATACAAAAAAGCCAGAAGAAATAGAACTAGAATGGTCCCGAAAAGTATCCTGGAAGGAAGTTGCTGATTCTTAGAGCTACGATCCGTCATAAGACTCATTCTCTTGGAACATAGCCCTTTGTTCATTATAGATAAAAAGAATCCAGATAAAGGATCAGTCAGTATGGCTAAGCTTCTTCTAGAAGAAGGTGAGAGTATGGTTCTAATGGAGGAAACTTCAAGAGCTTCAACATCTAAACCTCTTCATCATACTGCAAGAACTCAAACCTTGCAGCCCAAGAACTTCAACCGGAAAAAGTAAAGGAGTAATAATGGAATTTATGATTGCTAACTCTCAACTCCTATTATATAAGAAAGATCCTAGAACTATAGCTGAGGTTATTACTAATGGATTTGTTGGCATAGTAAAATAATGGTGGGATGTTCACCCACATCAAGATGATAAGCCTCTCAACTCCTATTATATACAGGAACTATTGATAATGATAATCCTAGAATACTTATTTATTCTTGTGATTATGTGACATGAGTAGGATTAAATAATATTAGTGTTATATGCAAAAGTTATATTACAATTCTAGTAATATAAATGATCCTAATGAGACTTGCAATATAGAGTCTTTTCGTACATTCTTACCCAAATCAAGAAAGCCCTGGCAGAAGCATGGAAGAATTAAGTCTTAGTGCTCTAAATCAGATCATAGATGAGACAAATTCTCATCTTTGTTAGGAAAACCTCACTTATAAATAGCTTACAAATAGCTGATATACTTACAAACCTGAAGAAGCTAGCTCTTCAGACTTCACTTCTTATAAGATATATTGTTTACAAACTTCACTTTAGAAGTATATCACATTTCTATCTTCTCGATGTAGTGAATGAATCTCAACATCCCTTTATATAGGAGTGTGAGAGGCTTTTCACCGGATAGATAGGTAACCTAAGCCGGAGGCCCCTGGTTACCTAGGTAAACAAGAAGATTCCAGAAGGGAAAATTAGGAAAAGACGATTGAGTACATGCCACTCAACATGACACCTTTAGATAGTGGGGAGGTCCACCATGCTTTCAAAATGACTAAATTGAAGTCACCTCAAAGCTTTATTAGACGAATGAAAATAAGCTGTCATCATAGCTTTATGGAGAAATGGACTCTAGGACTATTGTCATTATCCGATGAGTGGAAGATTCTTTAAGTCTTCAGCAAAGTAGAGCAAGTGTTCCTCTTGTACCAAATTCTAGATATAGAGGAATTTTCCATCATTATCTAGAGCTAGATGCTCGTGATGGAAAGAGATAGTGATTTGGAATCTCAGAAGTGAAAAGTGCGGGAGGATGCACATTATTGGATGATGGAAATAGATTCTTCACCATAATTTTCCATTTGGATAGCATGATGTCCCCTGTAAAGGATTAGTCCTAACATAATAGGATATCTTTACATACCAAGGTATCTTAGAATTGATTAAAATGTTTCTAATAGTATCGGGGTCTACATTAAGTAGTGGATTGTCGAAATCTTAGTAGGCGAGATATTTAGAAAGAAAATACTTGAAATGGTTATGAATGTATTTCCAGTCTCTCGACTATTCCATGCATCATTTTCCACGATGACCTTAGCCAAAGCTTAGAGAATTGAAACCTCCATAATTTTTTTGGTCTTGGGACCAATTGTCTTAGCGAATGCCTTCCCGATGAATAGTTATCCAAAATTCACCCCTCAAGGTAATTTTGATAACATCATCAAGTTCTTTGGTCCCAAGCAAATAGATTGAGTGTCGAAATCATGTTTTTGGGGCCTTCCTTCTAACTCTCATCCAATAAGAAAACCCAAGAGTTAGAAAAGGTGAAAAATTGCAAAAACCAAGCTTGGAGCCGAAAATGAAGAAAATCAGCTAAGTCCTAGTTCGCAGCTTGATTGGGACATCGGGCGTGAACCGGCCGAAAAGCTGCAAGATGCATGGCAGATTAGAGCAGCACGGGACAAAAGTACGCACGGGATGTGAAAAGCCAAAATGGCTGAAATTGGAAAAAAATGTCTAAGTCTTTTGTTTCGCAGCGATTTGGGACATCTCTGGGCAAAAAGTGAGGGCGAATCGGCCAGCTTGGCCTCAGTCCATTTCGGGCGATTCGGAGATATTTTTGATTTGGGACGTCCGGGCCAAAAGTATGCAGAGGACGTAAACCGGCGGTTTGGCGAAATAGGGGACTTTCATTTGGGACATCCGGGCCAAAAGTACGCGAGGGATGCGAAAAGATGAAAGAGTAAGCGAATGAAATCTCGCCATTGTCTTCACCTCAAACAGAACAAGGAAGCCTGAATCAGCTGAAGTAGGAGATTTTAAATGCAGGACAGTTCGGACAAAGGTATGCACGGGACGCGAGGGACGCGAAAAGTGAAGCGCAAAAAGAAGAAAAGTCAACGTTTGACCCGTGAAACTTCAATGGCCATAACTTTTGACTCGAGCTCGATTTTCACAAAATTGGAATTTTTGATGAGGGTAGATATATTTAATTAAAAGAAACATATTCGGCCCAATCGGTTAATGCTCATTCCCGTCAAATGACAGAAAAGCTAGACCCAAGGTTTGCCGCACTCAGAAGGCCATAACTTTTGCATTTCTCAACGAAATCACACAAAATTGGTACCGTTGGAATCGTGGCTCAGTCACGCAAAAAAATCAAGAAATTCTAGATTTGATGAGATATTGATTGGGATTTTTAAGAAAACGTGACCGGGTTTGTATGATGTTTTGGTGGTTGGGAGTGCAATTAAGAGGCATGGTCATGAGGTGCAGCAGGACAGTGTGGGGAGACTTTTGCAAGTAATATACAATCATTTCAATCCATTTAATACCTCTTACAGTGGTTGAAGGACAGATTTCGGGATTTCCATTTTCCTCTCTCTCTCTTCTCATCTTTTCTATAAATTGGAGTGTTGGGCTCATTATAAAGAGAGAGTTTTGAGATAGCAAATCTCTGTCAAAAATTGCTTTGTGAAGCCAATAATAGCCCTTGATGGATCTGCATGGTGACAGGCCCTTAGTAATAGATTATCATATTGAACAATAAAATATCGGTTTTGGATAAATGTTTTCTTGCATTCTTCTTGGTTCTAAGAATAAGTAATATTATTATGTTCTTCGAGGATCTATTATCATTGTGTATGCTTGGAATATCGTTGTGAATGCATTTTGCTAGATTAAGACTGTCATCAAATAGTGTGCAATGTATTTCACACATTTGGAGACTACTCTCACCCTCCTTTTACGGTGTATCACCGCTTTAGTTAGGCCATTTATCATTTTCTCCCCATCTTGGAAATTTAGATTAGAATAGTTAGTTTCCCCGCATTAGAGTAGATTGTGGCGGGTAGTTTAGAAGTAAGTCTTTCTCTGGGGTCTATCTAAGTAGCAAGTCCCACAACTTGGAGATAGTACCCATGCCTATCCAATCACACCATGAGTTCAAATATGCACTTCGGTGGAGGTTAACAATATCATTAGGTGGAGGTTCCACGTGCCTTGAATGTCTCCATTGCCACTTTGATAAAGTGCAAAATACCATATGTTCTTGCCTGGTATGAAATTATGTTGTTGGGATCTCAGGATCAACAAATATGGATGCCACCTTTGTCATATTATAGGGAGATACTGAAATAATCCCTCTTGAGAGCAACAAATGTTGTGCTTCATATGACATCTCATTGTCATTTCTTTTTAAGGATTCAATGTAGTTGTGACAACTAGAAGATTTCCAGATGGATTCAACAAATTCATGGATCACCTGTGTAACATTTACATTCTTTGAATAATTTAATTCTCTATTGGAAAAATCAGCAAGAGAATTATCTTTTCCTTTGATATGCTCAATTTCAAAACTAAAATTGTCAAACCACATTCCCCATCGTTGAAGTCTATTGAATGCAGTTTTATTGGCAGGATCTCCATTATTAAGTATGGCTTAAAAATCCTTTAAATCAAAGCGCAAATAAAATGCTCATTCTGGATAAAAAATAAGAAAGCTTTTATGGCCTTCTTAGCAACTAAAATCTCTTTATGGGATGAATGCTATTTCAGCTCTGATCCTTGAAAAGATCCAGATGTATATCTGCATATCTTTTCTTTTCCATTATCCATTTTTTCTTTCAGCACAACTCCCCAATAGTTTTCACTAACATCTGTTTTATAAATTTAATCCTTGTCAGGCAAGGACATAACAAGGAGCTTTTGAACTTTTCTTTTATTCTTGAGACACCCGAGTCATTTTTTTGACCATTTGGGAGCATTCTTCTTCAATCTTTTGTTAAGCAATTCTATCTTCAACAATATTCTTATAAAAACCATGCAACATAATTTATACAACCCAAAAAATTTTATACTTGAATTTTCTCTGAAATCAGTGCTGGGAATTCTTGAATTTTGACACAATATGAGATTGCATCTTAATGGATCCATATTTAATTCTAACCCCTAAGAAATCCATTTCGTCTTTAAAAATATCCATTTTTTTGGAGATATACATAAACCATTTTTGTAGACTATATCATAGAATTTCTCTAGATGATCAATATGCTCTTTGGGAGATTTAGAAAATATCAATATATCATCAATATAGACTATCAGAAAATCAGATGACTCACCAAAGATAGAATCCATTTTCTTCTGAAAGATGGATGGAGAGCGATTTAATCCAAATGGAAGAACTTTCCACTCATAATGTCCTCCGGGAACTACAAAAGTTGTTTTGTAGGTGTCCTCTGGTTTCAAGAATATTTGCCAAAAGCCACTTTTCAAATCAAACTTGTATAATTTAGATCCTTTGATTCGGATAGCAAGATCATCCTTAGCAGGAATAGGATGTTGGATGACTTTCACAAACTTGTTAAAAGCTTGTAATCAACAAGTCTTTTCTTTTGACAAATCTGTTCACTTCTCTTGTTCACATAAAAGGTTGCTCATGCCAAGGAGAATTAGATTCTTTGATAAAACCACCTTGGATCAGATTTTTAATTTATTCATGGCATTCTTTCTTTCAGAAGGAATCATGCCTTTGTGATGTGCTTTGAATTTAGGGATGATATCATTCCCTTTATCATCTTTCTAAAACTACAAATCTAGTGAAACAGTAATGTTTTTTTCTTTCAATAAAAGCATGGGGATTATCAGAACAAAGATCTTTCTTGATCTTTGCAACAATATCATCAATATTTCCTTTACATAAGGCTATGGATTTGTGAATCCATTCATGATTGGATTCCTTTATTTGCTTTAGTAGAGGAATGATGGTTACGAATGAATACTTTCGAGGATTTGAACATCGAGATTAAATAAAGATATAAAATCTTTATTTAAAATGAAAGTGCCATATTCCATTAAAGCATCAACTCTATCAAGCAATCGTATGAAAGCATATCATGCTGATAAAGCGTAATGTTCTTTCATAACCTTCAATCTTGATAGGAACATATGTTGTATATCTATAAATTACTTCTTTCTTGTCAAAATTTATTTTTAGATATGTCTCGGACAAATGATCGAAGGTATGGCTTTGGTTCTAAGTAGACTGATCTCTACTCTAGTATCAATCATTGCATCAATAGAATAAGGCTTGATATTTGGGATGCAAATATGGATAGTAATAAAAGGATTTTGAGCTCCATTTTTATGGTACATACCTCTACGTATTGAATTCTTGGTGAATTGTTTTTTTACATCTTGATGCGATTTCTTTGATAGGTTTCTTCTAAATACTGTTCATCACCTTCAGCTTCTTTCTTCTCTTTGTTTTCTTCTTCAACTAGTCTCTTATATTCATTTGTAGCTTTAGCAATCACCTTTTGTAAAAACTCTATTCTATTCCATCTCCATAATCTCAATGTTTGGGTATTGGAATGACAACATCAGTACTAGAAGAAGTTACTTGAGATTCATTTTCCAAATCCTCTTCTGGGAATAATAATGGAAAGCTTCTTTGGGTGGAGAATGTCTTCCTCCTCTGCCACGACCTCTTCCTCTGTAAGGAGTTTGTCGTTGGCGAATACGTCCTTGAATAGGAGGCCTTGAAGTAGGTGATGACCTTTCTTTATAGAGACCATTTTTGTTTTTCTTCTTCTTCTTCTTTTCTTTCTCTGGCTTCATTTTCAGCTCTGACTTGAATTGTATATTTTCTTTCAAATTCTCTAATTTTTGTGAGAGAAAAGTCTTCTTAGCAGTATCCCATGGGGGACAATCTTCAAATTCACTATGCCTCAGTTCTAACTACTTGAATAAGACTTCAAAAGATACACGCATCAAAGGATGAGGAAAGCTAGCAATCATATTTACAAAAGAGGGAAATGAATCATATCCGGATTCTGTACTATCTAAATCTAACTCAGAATGTTCTATAATATTTACTTGAAAATCCTCATCGAAGAATATGAGATATCGAAGAATAACAATCGAGAATAGAAACTAAGCAATAATCACGATCTGTTATTCCTTTTGCTATAAGCATATTTATCTTTGCCTTGCCTTTCTCTTTATCCTTTTTGGGTATTCATTGGCATAATGCTTACCTTTACATATAAAAGGTAGGTATAAATTTTCTTTTCTTCCCCATATATTTCTTCTTTGAAATATTCTTTTCTATATGGGACTTCTTTTGAATATTTGTTTCAAGAAAAAATATACTTTTTCTTATCGACCCTTCCCCTTTGAAAAAGATGAACACTCTTTACAAGGTTTCTTGATTTTGAACTTGTTATGGGGCTTACAACCAAATGGGTCAAGATCTAACAACTGACAGAATTTTGTTCCTAAAGCTTTCTGGGCTTTAGTAGCTTTTTTGCGGTCTTGTTTCTCCTACAAAGACGAGCATTTGTCTCATCTATGATCTGATTTAAAGCACCAAGACTTAATTCTTCTGTACTTCTACCATGCAGGGCTTTCTTATATTCTGTAGCAAAGAATGCAGGAAAAGACTCTATATAGCGGAGTCTCATAGTAGGATCATTTATATTACTAGAATTGTAATATAATTTTACATATAACACTGATATTCTTTAATCCTACTCATGTCACATAATCTGGCTCTTAAGAATAAAGAAGTATTCTTAAGCTTATCATTATCAATAGTTCATAGAAATTCATGAATAAGAGCTACGGTCAAGGAGGCATAACCACCGTTCAGGATTTCCTCTTGATGTGGGTGAGCATCCCACCATTTTTTTCCTATGCCAACAAATCTATTAGCAATAACCTCAACTATAGTTCTAGGATCTTTCTTATATAACAGGAGTTGAGAGCTAGCCCATCCTATAATTCCATGTATTAACTCCTTTAATTGTTCTAGAGTAGAACAATCTAACTTATACCGGTTGGGTGCAAGGTTTGAGTTCTTGCAGTATGATGAAGAGGTTTAGATGTTGAAGCTCTTGAAGTTTCCTCCATTAAAACCATGCTCTCAAATTCTTACGGAAGAAGCTTAGCCATACTGACTGATTCTTTATCTGGATTCTTTTTATCCGTAATGAACAAAGGGCTATGTTCAGCAGAGCAGGTCTTATGAAGGGTCGTAGCTATGGAATAATTAGCAACTTCCTTCAGGATACTTTTTTGGGACCAATCTAGTTCTATTTCTTTTGGCTTTTTGTATTGTCCAATTTTTTTCTATTTGTGGGACTATCTCGGGGATAGGGTTGATAGATTCTTGAACTTGATCTATTTTATGACTTAACTCTACATTAGACTCATGTAATCGATGCGAGACTATTTTGTACAATCTTGTGGGTGGTACTAATTTGGAAGCAATGTCTTTTTAGTATCCTCGGGCGGCTAATGAGGGGTTGAACATCATCAATAAATTCTCTATATACAATCTTGGGAATATCTCGACAAGTAGATACATATTTAGAAGCATACTCAAGATTTTTATCAACTTTATTCATATGAATAGTAACATCATCAACTTTAGTTTATAATAACCTAAGAGCAAAAGATATATCTCCTTTTTGGTGGAGTTCTATGGCTTTTAATGTCTTTTCCATTTCTATTAAAATAAACTCTTGAGATTGTAGACGATCATGTATAGACTTGATGGTTTTATTCATCTATAGTTTAACATTTTTGAGGACTCAAAGGGATCTACATGTATGTCTATAGTTCTTTGATACCAAAAATAGCCTTTTGGGTTTCATCATGAGATAAGACTTCACTACTATCAAGAGATGGAAAAGATTTAGAAATATTGGTTTCTCTAGAAGCCATGCTAATAGTTGGACCATTAGAAGGGACATATTTTTGCTTTATAATCTACTCACAATATTTACACCAGAGATAATCTATTTTTGGATCATGAATTAAACTATTATGACTACAAATATAAGTCTTTTCTTTCAGAGACTTTCTCAAAGGTTCAGTAGTAGAGAAAATGTAAGTATCTCGATCTAAATGAATTGGATCTAAACATATTAGACATAGGCTGCTTATATCGAAAGACAAAGTTACATTTGACTTCAACTCATTTACATTGTAGAATTCTCTAACTTAGGCTGATTTTTCTCAAGATTTTTTTTGGATAAGGTCCATTCTTTTGGAACTCTAATCTGGGACCATGAGATAAGCTCAGGCTCTATTTTTTGACTTTCAATACTGGTGTGACTAACCATGTTGCTGCCTTTAGAAATGCCATGCTTGACTGCAGGATGCATTGTATTAACAAGATGATAGATAATCTTGTAATGAATAGCTAATGGACAAGCACCAGGTTTCATATGTAGACATGTAGTAGCAAGATGCAGATGCAAAACTTGTTTTAAAAATCTTCTCTTTGAAGGTTGACTAGATAATTAGGATAAACCTCAAAGGATATGGGGCCATTATGAAGACCAGTTTGTATAACGGCTAACAAAGAATCTTTAAAGCTTTCAAAACGTAAATCCATGAGACAACATAATACTGAAGCATTTAAACCACGATGGAAAAGTGGAGTAATACCTATCTGTACATAACCTATATGAGCAAACTTAAATGTCTTTTCTTCTTAAGGGACTAAATATCAGCAGGATCTATCAAGGGAATATCATATCCATGGTGGAAGTCCGAGAAACTTGTATGACAGACTCACGGGTCTTTAATGTAGTAGCAGCTATTAAAGACCCATTCCAACTTTGCTTATATGTGTTGACATACATGTTTGTTTTCTATATGTTTTGTGTGATTCCTCTCCCTATTTGCACTAAGGGGGAATGTTGGATATTTTATAGTTTAGTGTGTTTTGTTAGAATTTTAATATTATTTTTATACATGAGCAAGTAATAGGTTGTTGAAACCATAGTTTACATAAGCTGGTGAGTACTCTCCATTGTTGGCTGTGCAAGTACCCACCCGATAAACTCATTTGGTTAAAACCACATAGTTTTCCCTCAAAACTCAACTCGAGTACTTGTTGAAGACTCACAAAAAAAATTAGCAAGTTTCCCCTACAAATTGTCAGACGAGGAAAATACATAGGTACACTCAAAATATGTGAAAAATACACTAAAAACATTTTTTTGGCTTATATAAGTTTCACACTCCTCACTTGTAATCATACACCTACTAAGCACCCTTTTTATGTGTTGAAGAGATTTTTAGTGAATTGAAAGAGCAAATGTGAAGGATTTCATTTAGAGGTTAATACTCTATTTATATTCATATCTAATAGAAAAACAGTTCCCCAACATTTTACAAACTCATTTGATACATTTTGTAATTATTATTTTGCATAATATTTATGTTTTAAAAAGAAATTTAGGTTTTTTAATTTACTAAGTTTGCCAAGTCAATTTTTTTAGTTTGTCAAATATTGGTTGATTACGAATATATAAACTATGGATGAAATAACTCACAAAAATAATTTTAAGTTAGAGAGTTTGTAGGGATATGAATATAATCGACTCCATTCTTGTATGATCTTTGTAACCATCTATACCTGAATAAAATGAATCTAATGTTTTACAACACAAGGTAAGTCCATGGTGAAAACTACAAAGGGGAAATAATTGTCAAAAATGACTATTACATTTATATTAATTATTTATATAATTAATTAATTTTTGTGTAAAGTTATAAAGTGTAATAAAGCTAAAGGAGTGTGGTGGGTCCAAGTCTAGCATTAGGTGACTTTGTAAAGTGCACTTATTAATTCTTTTGAATTAATTATTATTACTCAAGTGCAAGATGAAAGCACTTATTAATACTAAGGGAGATGAGCCAATTATTGAGCATGGACCAATACTTGTGAGGGTACATGGAAATTAGGGAGCTAGTACATGTCACTTTATCACTTACGTTTTGAATAAAAATGCCGAATAGAATAAGTCACATTAAGTCATTTCACTCCAATTAGCAAATCAAATGATGACAAATAAGTAGAAACAAATATGTGATTTAATTCACAAGTAATGGTTTACCTTTAAATTTATTTGTATTTAAAATAACCAAATTTAAATATTTAAAAATGTCCTTTCCACATGATTTTACTATTCAAAACGAACTATATATAATAGGGATAACATAACCTTTTAAAGGTTTTTTTTTTGAATTATAGTAAAATGCTTTATTTTTTATGTGCACCCTTAAACTTTGGGTGCACAAAGACTGGTTCCTCTCCATTATATTGTAAGAGTGTACGTGAATGAGAGATTAGAAACGTGGCTCCACTCAAGCGAAAATTAGGTTAAATAGGAGTTTTGAGAAATTATGTAACTACTTGTGTAAATGAAGGGTTATAAAAAGACAAAAACATATATAATGAAAGGTCCTATCCTTTCATTATTTGGGACCGCAACTTTGGTGTCCTTTTGATGCAAATTTGTATACTTTTAGATATATAAATAAAATATGTTTTTTTATATAAAAAGTTCTTATTTCCATATGCATTTCTCTCTTAACAATTCATTTTATTGAGATTAGAATGATGGGAAAAAGTTTTTATTTCCATTATCCACATGCATTTCTCTTTTAGCAATTCATCTTATTGAGATTAGAAAATGGACTTTGCACCATGTGTATGTGAAAATATTAATAGACTATGAAGCATTTAATTTTTAATTTGTTTTCAATTCACAAATACATATTTCATTTGTAGGAGGAGATTTGAATCCATTTTTCTAATTTATGGGTTTATTTAGTAAGTTTTTATGTTTATTCCATCAAAGGTTTTTCCATTCTTTCTCCATTTTTATCTTTTCTCTTGCTCCCTTTCCTTTATCAATTTATCAATTTATATTTTCTCTTGCTCCCTTTCCTTTACAATTTATCATTTATGTAATCTCAGTTAAAAGTACTCAAAAATCTAAAATACCCTACCATATGAGGAGGTTGCCCTATCAAATGCAAAGGAAACCGCCACTCATTTCATGGTGATTTCTTCAATGTTGTAAGATTATGCTTTGTGTGTTGAGCAAGTCAATAAAACATCAAAAAAGTGTAGTGACATAAAAAAATCTAGCATTGTGCATAACTTCCATTTAACATAGAGTAGGAAATTAGTTTGGGCTTAGTCTAGGACTTTCCTTTCATGTTCACTTCAATTTTTCTAGGTTTACAAGTAAGGAAAAAGAAAATCTAGAACTTCACACATCATCACATAATTTATTGTGAGGTTATTTTGTAGACCAAAGACAATTGAACATGTAAGTCAAAATTCAATAACATTTGGTCAATGAAGGTCAAGTTTGGTAGCACGGGTAGAATACAATTCTAGATAATCAAACTTGCAATGTTTGTTCATAAGCCTATTCGAGCTTTTGAGTCATTACCATAGCCATCTATCTAGCAAAATCAGCTGAGTCTTTCCTTACACTATTGTACTTTCCCTTTTCAAATTCAATCAATCAATATAGTTGTAAGTATTTATGTACTTTCAAATCTATGTACTATCTATTTCTATAATTTGATTATACACTCATTTCACTTTAGGCACATGAAAACCCAACTTAATTAAAACAACTTGAAAACCCATGTTTCAATTAGTCTACTCACCTTAGGGTTTCATTTTCTCCTTCTACGATTTCCTATATATCCATTTTAGGATCTAATTTTTGATTGATTTATGATTATTCATATTTTCATACACCTTTTTCTTCCTCACACATGTGTTAGAATGATTTTTTCATATAATTATCCCTAGGTTTCTTGGTGTTTTCATATTTCTATATTATGCTAATTAAATAGGTTAGGTCAACTACACTTATTAGATTGAGTTATTTGCAAGTTAATTTGATCCAAATTATTTAGTGTAATCTCATGTTTGTTTACAAAAGAAAATGTTGGTTGTCAATTATATACATGTTTCTTCTTTCTTGATGCCAATATGAATCATGCAAATGTTGCAAATATTTGTGACGTCGATATTTCTTATGTAAATCTTGTAAATTATAATGCTTGTGATTGTCATGCTTGGAACAATGTTGATTATTATGATAGAAGTAACAACAACCGTAATGATGTAGATATTGAATGCATAGAGAGGATTGCCCCATTCCAAAAGAATATTAAAGACTCCCCTAAAGATATTAATGTTGTATTGTGTATTTTGCTTGAAACACAAAATTAAAGGCTAACTATGGAATCCATACTTGAAGTGGTAAACAACGAACCATTAAATGCTTCAAACACATCTTCTAAAGGCTTGCGATATACACTAGGTGTTTAGATTAATAGTATTACTACTTCTACTCATGTGTCTACACCTATTGTTTCTCCAATATTGCCCACACCTAGCATACCTACTACGGTGGCACCACAATCTACTCCTCAATTTACTATGAGCATTCCTACACAACATATAGCTTCTTTCATGTCTCGTAGGCCTACTATTCATGCTACATCTTTAGCTCAAGTTATCCCTCAAAATAATAGAGTGCCTATTACTACGCATGTGCTACAAATCCAAATCACAATGCAATCTCACAACAATTTCTAGATATCCAAACCATGCTCCTTTAATTAGAAAAAGATCACAAAAATCAAGCCATCTTATGAACTCGTGTGAGATATTACACAATCCATTGGCTTTCAAGGTCCTAAGTTACCCTTTGCATCAAGGATTTATTGCACCCAAGATCACACTATTTGATAACGAGGGTGACCCTTCAAAACACATCAAGGGTTTCTATATTTTCATTTCTCCAATCTTATGACTATCATGATACATAATATTCTCTTTGCATGTTCATTTTTCAATCACCATTAGCCAAAAAATCTCATTTTCTCAAATTGTGCAAACTCAAACAAGGACCTAGTGGCCTACTAGTGGCTACATGTTAAATTCAAGACCACGCTTTCCAAAATGCCACTTCCCATAAAAGGCAATAAATTACAAGAAAGTTTCCCTTATAGTTCACTTCAAACAATTAGAGCTAGAGTAACACTTTAAACATATCAATCTTTCGATGAAGTGTGTCACAAAGTTAAGAACCAAGATTAAGCTCCTTGTAGTTAACATGCTCAAACATGAGACACACACCTTGATGCAAGATTACCTCAGCGTTGAAGGAAATTTTGTATCACCAAAAATATGTAGGAGTTTTAGTAGTGGTTTGGAAGTGGTAAGGTAGTGTTTTGGGAGGAATAAACAACACTTGGTAGAGTAGAAACAATTTCAATAGCAAATGACACTTGGAGAAGAGTCCTACCAAGCACTTTGGAGAGCATTAAAGATTTAGAACTCTTCCTAAGGACTTTTCAAGGAGTTAAGAATCCATAGTCAAGCGGGAAACCACCACTTGACTCATTCAATGATTTTGCAAGATGTTATGAGACTTTAGGACATCTTTGGGCTTATAAAAGCCTGATTTTTCATTGTTCGAGCCTAGGGTTTGCAAAAAATGCTACCAAACCAAAGTTATAATAGCTATGTATGAGCTCATAGGCAGTTGTAGATGGATGTAATTGTGTCAAAGAGATTCTAAGTGAGTTGTAGAAGAGTTAAGTGAACAATCAAAATCAATAATATCATGTAGATGTTGTATGCCTACTTTAAATGAAAGCTTGGCATATGTTTCAAAACTCACAAGAAAATGCAACTTGTTCTTTGGAGTTGTCCATTTGTCTCATTGAACATTGGGAAGGGTTTTTCGTAGAGTCTTCCATGATGTGTTAAGTATTCTTTACACTTCTACCGTCAATGATGAATATAGGACATGGCCTCCTTGCTATATTCTCTCTTGCTCATTGAAGTTTCCCATTCTTAGTGTTATGAAAACAACAATCCAACAATAAATTAAAAAAATTGTTGGTCACTTGTCATGCGTGTCTACCCCCATTACTTTGAGGTCCCGACCAAATAATCTCCTTCGTTTGAAGGGTTTTTTAGAGTGAGTTCCTCTTATATAAACCATTTCACAACATACTTGTTAATTTTGGTACATCCCCATAAGACATCATTGCTAATTGGAAGTTCACGCATCTCTCATACCTATGAACCAATATAGCTATCAAGAGAAATCTACCTTGAAAATTTAAAGATATTAGTGACTACCTCAACAATTGTGCTTAGAAGCATGAAAATAACACCATATTCTTTCAAAATTGCATTAATTATACCAAACAACATAAAGAAAAAACTATTAACAAAAGACCACTCACACATGAATTGTTTACTAAGATTTACCTTCCGAAACATAGTGTGGGAAAAATCCAATTAGGAAATGTGATTTTAATATTGCAATTGAGCTAAGATGTGCAAGATGCAAAGGGATTGTACTCATGAATGAGCATCTATAGGATAGTTTCAATCAAAATGCAATCCTTATCCCTCCTACATTGCTTTATACTCTTTGTAACTTGTGATTTTCCATGTATCATATATTGTTGAGCTCAAGGAATCACATATATTTGAAGAATTTTGAAGGAACAATGCTACTTGAGAACTAAAATATTGTCATATCCATTCCATTGGAAAAGTGTAGCTTAATTAAAACATCACATCATACTAGAAAAAATAATCATTTATATACCTTTTTCTTATCCACACACACATAAAAGTATTTACAACACATTATGTGCCAATTATTTATATTATGCTAGCAATTGCATACAATCGTCGTAATAAAGATGTTGATATGGGAAGAAACAAGTGCAACATGACGTGGAAATGAAAAATGAAGAGCAACAAAACTAATCAATGAGTAAACCGAGGTGCGGATGGTTATTTGGTGGAGCAATGTTGGAGGGATCATAGCCTTTTTATTATTATTTGGACATCTAGACAAAGAACAATCTTTGAGTACCATTTTTGGGATTACTACATACATTATTATGTGTTTTAATAACATGAGCATTGAACTAATACAAAAACCAAATCTATAAATGCAATCAAAATAAAAATACTCCGAACGTAAAAACATGGTATATTAAGAATAAATTTCCATATATATTGTAAGGGTCGTAGTAAATTCTATAATTTTAAATAAAATTAATAAAATATAGTTCAAATACATCTAAAATAGGGTACATCAACTCTTGACACACAACCAATCAAAAAAATTTCTTGGTGGTTGTAGAAGTGAGAATACAATAGAAATATTTACAAAATTGAATGGTCAATATTGCTCAAAGATTTAGAAGGAAAAACATGTGTACACATTCATCACCCCAAGAACTTACATAAATATTATTTTGGACAAACATTAAATATAATTGCTTAGTGCTAACAAAAAGATAGAATATGGAGCCACTTAGTCTTTGAAAAGACCCTAATGGTGTCTTAGGTGGAGAGGTGGGCCCACGATAGGAGGGGAACATGTAGATGCATTCACAGAGTCTCCTTCACCACCTCCTATAGATAGGGAAGCTTGCATATTTCATGCTTCTTTCCTTTCCCACCACACCCTCCAGCTTGTCTTGCACGATCTTCATACTTTAGGGTTTATAACCATTTCTACTATAGCCCACTTTGTTAGAAGTTCATTCATCTCGAGTTCCTCAAAATATCATTTCTTGCATATCATCAAAAGTTTAAAAACCATGAAAATGAATGGGATCCTAACCAAGAGAAATGAAAGTAGAAAATTAAGAGAAAAAACTAATAAGAATATGGTGTACTTGAGAGAGTAGAGATCATGCCATCGTTGTCGAATTTATTAGGTCTCTATTATGGTATAGGAGAAGGGGAAAGAAAACCAAACACAATCTTCAATCTACATATGCTACCATAGTGTTACAACATTATTACAAAACATATGTGGAAATGGGAGACCACAATATGAAACCTCATTGGTAAAAACATGCCAAACAATGTGATGAACATCCCACAACACCAGCCACTAGAGATAAAGAGTCCACCATTGATGAAACCCCTACCTCTACCCTTTCCATTACAAATATCATTGTCATCATTATTATTAGAGGAGAAAGTGTAGTATAAGCCGATTTGGGTATTGATATTTCCATCTACAAATTCACTATACCGTAAATGATTAAATGAAATGGATTAAGAGTTTGAAAAAGAGAAACTAAAAGATGAAAACTGCTAAAAAATAGTAAAATGTAACGTGAAATCTAATTATTTATGTAGCAGTAATACAAAGGATAGATGTGGTTGGGAGCATCGATGAAATTTTACAAGCATCAATGGTTGGGAATGTTTCCAGTAAGGAAAAAATAGTGTGATAATTTTTTTGATGAGTAGCGCACTCAACTAGGAACTAGATTACATAGGTTGTCGAAATTAGGGTTCATTTTAAGAAGCCTCTGGTAAATTGGAGGTGGAAAATCCTTGGCAAATATACCTCAAATTACTTTCATCAAAGGTGAATTTTCTAGTATTTTAGATTCAAAATTTTTTCGCTATTTTCTTGAGGGGGAGAACTCAACATTTTTTGGTGTCGGGCAACAACAAACCTTGTTGTCGCCCGACACCAAAAAATGATGAGTTTTTTTGACCATTTACAAACCCCTTGGTCATGCATCAACAACACTCTGGTCACACGTCAAAACCCTCCGTCGCGCGTCCAAAAACCCTCTGGTCACATCAACAACCCTCAGGCGCGCCAACACTTCTCTTGTCGCGTGTCAACAACACTATATTGTCGCTCATTTGGAAATGAAAATATTCCTTCTCACATGTTAGTGACACTTTCCTATTGCAAGTCTACAACAACCAGTCTGAGACTCTGATCCACACTTTGTCTACTTGTAATTTACAAGTAATTTGGATGGTACCTTAGTAAGTTACTAGTATACTACTAGGTGAATTACCTAGGTTTATATAGGAGTAGTTTTCAATGGTAGGCGAATCCGACCCCTAAAAAAATTTATACTAGAAATTTTAGGCGAACAAAACAGCGACCTACTATAAGAAATTCAGCTTAATGGAATATTCACCAAATTATGAATATTTTCCACTAAAAATATCCTTGGTGAAATATCGCTCATGCTTCAAAGGAAGCATATAACGGATTTATAATTATGAGTAAACGTCACAACTAAACTAGTGATCACTTTCGGTTTAAGCAACTACGAGTAAGGAGTATACACACCATCAAAGTCACCTAGGGCATGGTCCCGACCTCAATCAAGTTTCGTCTCTCTGTGTGGGTATCTCCGGACCTTACACTCGGAAGACCTGTATCCCTAGTGGGCTCATTAAAAGCCAAATAACAACACCAATAGATCAAGATCCCTTCGATTGTGTGATCTTGTTTGATTGATGAACCACATAATATTCGTATCGAAGTGGTGGTTAAGGCATTTAGGACATTAGACATGTATATTGGTTAATGTTGCTTTGTGTGTGAATGAAACCCTCCATGACATCTCCATCATTGATTCCTTGGTGCACCTTAGTGATGATAGTGAACTGGAGAAAAGTAAGTCGCACACAAAGTTGTTAGATGTGTCAAAGCTAAAGAGGAGTTATTGAACTTGTGAACTGAACATATAACTAAACCCAGATTGAGTTTTTAATTGGAGGTGACACTGATAATCATGAAGTCAAATGCTAAACATCAATATATATCCTCCCATAGTATACCTCCTATGTATGGAGGTTTTTTATCAACAAAAATCAAGATGAAGATATTGCTCCTACATCATTTAAAAAAATATATTTCTTACTTTGGATGTTGGTCCTCGAGGATAAACAAACCAATACTCATTACCTCCCCTCTTTATAGTTATTACTTTATGTCATTATATGGTGTCTCCTCTAACCTCTTTATAGTTTTCAACACGTGTCTTCAATTGATGGAATCATAGAATCACTTGTATCTCCCATTCCTTCTCAAACATCAATAATTCAAGGAACATCAAATTTTCCACATTTATGATTAAATGCATTTTCATTTAAGTAAATAAATTCTTATTAAAGCATTGTCATCTAATTGATAAAATATTTTGAAATGGATTTTCAACTTTACCTTGGTGATTTGTAATTGATTAGGGTATTCCATGAATGATCCGCCAGCTAAAATTTATATATAGTTATGCACTAATCTAATGTTCTATATTATGGAAACTAACATACGTAAGGTAATAAAGTGACATTTGCTACAAATATGGCTACCATCTATATTTAATATTCATTATGAAATTGTGTACATGCTCACATGCATACTTACAATGCTAATGAAAACATGAATTCCTCACCCTTTTTATTCTAAACTACCAACAAGTGACCCTTCCAATCCACAAGGCAATTATGTAGTGAATAATTATATTGATTTTTCATATTATATGTAACTGGAATATACTTCTAGTTATTATTATGAACAAATATGATGCAGTGATGGTAGTGTATCCCATTTAAGAAAATACCTTGGTCATGCGATGGTTTAAGAAAATGCCCAAAGTGATACAACCCCTAACTATATAAAACTATATGCCAATGTAACATCTACAAGATATTGTCACTTTCACTACCTCCTACATACACTACTTGAGCCTCAAAGGGATCCACAACAAAATTTACAATCTTTGCATCTCATTGGGCTCTCTTTAAACTATGTGGAGCCTCTCTTTTCACTTTCAACACCTCTCCACTATGTGCATTACATTCTTTATGCTTTGTTGAGCTTTGTGACCTAAAATCTTAGTGTTTGTGGGTCAATACCTTCATTCTGAATTCTCTTTGTCTTCTAAGGGCTTACCTTTGTGTCTCTCTATTCAAGGGTCTCAAAACATGGTTATGATAAAATTCCATTTCCCTATAAACGTTGTGATTTAATTCACTTAGGATTGTTTCTAACATTATGTAACTATTGAGATCAAGATCATTAAGGTTAAGTTTCCTTCACTAAGTTTAGTTGCCACCAATCAAGAGAGACAATTTTATGGGTCTTTGAATGTATGTAGTGCCCCACATGTGTGTCCAATGACCTTGAATTTAGTACCACCATTCAAAATATTTCCAATGAAACCAGACTCATGCTTATATGTGTCCTCAGTGGAAGTTGTCGCTTTAAATTCTCTTCTCTGTCGTCCGACCTTTAATTGTATATAATTAAGTTGAGAACCCATGTGTGATAGTGACACATGTCAAGATCATGTGGCCCCGCGTATATGGACTCATTGAACTCTCCATGACATTTACGCACTATGTGCAAGAAAGAAATACAACCCGTGTTCACCAAATGAACAAACTCGAATGTTCCATTTTTCATCTTTTCACATAACTTGGGCTTATATACTCTATTTAGACTCCATGAAATCTACGTACAATGAAATACTATGAGTTCTCTAAATGGGATGTGTGCAAATGTGCCACAGTCACCCTCACACTTACTTGGGCTCAACTAATTTAATTAACCCAAAATAATTACACAAGCACCCTTAGCATTATAAGTAGAAAGTGACATTGTGAGACCTAGAGGATAAATTCACCCTTAATCAACTAATTTAAAGCTTTTCTAAACATAGTGATTGATTGCTCTTTCAAAACAATTAACTATTAAAAAAGATCTCTGCTTAACATTGAGACCTAAGGGTCCCATTGAGGTGTGACCTATAAGAGCTCTTCCATTACTACGACCCTTCAAAATTGTAACAGGAAAAAAAGAGGAAAAATATTTTTAAAAAAATTTGTGATTCAAGAATGCACATTAACCTTGGATGCTCTTGCATCAAACATCCGAGGAAATAAAATTGTGATCTCATGATCATGTTTTAAAGGATATTTTTATTAGTTCAAAGGGATATTTTAGATCAGAAGCAAGAAGTCTCCATCTTCACAAACATATGCATTTGATTAAGTCTTTCTATGATACGATGTTGGGATTACTAGGTAAGTGCACAAACACGTGTCTCACTTTTATATAGAAAAGTGACATGTATTTTCTCATAAATGAGACTTTACAAAAGTTTGAGTGATGATAAGTGATACATTGGGGTAAGTGCACCAAGTTGGGGGGCAAAAGGGGTCTTAAGTGGACACATTTTTCTGAAAAATAAAAAACTTCAACTTGTACGAGTTTTTGAAATAGTTACACTCAAAATTGGAAGATGTTGTAGAAATATGAATCATAGAATTTTGAGTCTAGTTTCTAAGCTACTAAATTTTATTGAAAACGGATAAGTTTAAGTGGGTCAAACAACTAAAATACCAATAGGTGCTCCTATTTTTGTTAAAAAACATAATAGAGTGACTTTCGTGCCCCCACCATTTTTGAACACCATTGAGTATTTTGAAAACCCTTTGGTAGAAAGATAGCTGGGATCATCTAGTTTGTGTTAGAATTTTTAAAGATTTTTTTAATGAGTATTTTTTATTTATGATTTTTCTAGTACAGAAATTTTATGTTTTGAAAAATAAGGAAGCTCGACCGTGCCCCTAACTACCTCAAAAAATATCGAAAATTAGATTTTTTTGAATATGTATAGAATTATGCCTAGTTTGTGCTAGTATAATTTTTTTCAATTTTGATGACCCAAACAAAAGATACATGATGAAAGATAGACATATTTAAACTTCAAAAAATAGCTATAAAAAGGCATAGTTAGAAAATAAATAATATGGAAACCTTATATTAGTCAGAAAATTTGAAAAATTATATTTTTAGAAAGAAGAAACTTTGCTCTACGTCATGGTATAATATTTTTAAATGCATCGATTGTTTTATTTTGATTTATCATGAGAAGAAGTCACATTTTTACATTTTCTGCAAAAACACGTTGTTTGTTGTGTTTGTGCAGGTCCATGCCTCAAGGTTGGGGATCCAAACCGGATCCCAAGCCTTAAGGCATGGCTTGGAAAAAGAGAAAACACAAAACGCATATGTGCTATAACGCGCATGCATTGTATAGTATGAACATTGTATATGCTTTTGACATGCTTCTATTTACAAAAATAAATGTTTAAGTATATACTTTAAATTTATTTTTGTAAATATAAGAAATTAGGGTCACTCTACACCTTATGGAACTAGTCTCACAACTCCATTAGTCATAGTTTAGGAGATAATTTTTTATAGTATAATCTGGTCAGTACATAGGTAATTTTAGGCTTTCAACATTCAACCTAAATCTTTTAGCATTTAAATTCTACAATCGAAACCCTAAACCCTAAACCTTAAACCCTAAACTCGAGGCCCTAAACTTAAACCCTAAACCCTAAACCATGATCCCTAAACCCTAAAACCTAAACCATAAACCTTAAACCCTAAATCTTAAGCCCTAAACCCTAATCCTTAAATATTCAGCCCTTACCCATGAGCCCTAAACCCTAAACCTTGAGCCTTAAGCCTTAAGCCCTAAACCCTAAACCATGAACCATGAGCCTTAAATGTTAAACCCTAAACCCTAAAAAAAACTAAATCCTAAACCCTAAAATCTAACCCATAAACCCTAAACCCTGAGCCCTAAACCCTAAACCATAAGCCCTAAATCCTAAACACTAAACCCTAAACCCTGAAATGTGTGACCTAAACCCTTAACCCTCAACCATGAGACGTAAACCCTAAAATATAAACCCTAAACCCTAAAACCAAAATAATAAATCCTAAACCCTAAAACCTAAATCCTAAACCCTAAACCCTAAACCCTTGACCCTAGACCCTAAACCCTGAGCCTAAGCCCTAAACCCTAAATACTAAATCCAGAGCCCCGATCTCTAACCCCCAAACCTTAAACCAGTAACTCTGAACCCCAAACCTTAAGCCATAAACCATGAACCATGAACCCTAAACCCTAATCCCTAAACCATAAACCATAAACCTTAAGCCTTGAACCCTACACCCTAATCCTTGAGCCCTAAACCCTAAACCTTAAACCCTAAGCCCTAAACCCTAAATCTAGAGCCCTGAGCTCTAACCCCTAAACCTTAAACTCGTAACTCTGAACCCGAACCCTGAGTCGTAAACCCTAAACCATGTACCCTAACCCCTAAAACCTAAACCTTGAGAGCCCTAAAGCCCTAAACCTTAAGCCCTAAATGTTAAATCCTAAAGGTCCCTAAAACCTAAACCCTAAACCCTAAAAACTAAATCATAAACCCTAAACCCCCTAACCCTAAACCCTAAACTTTAAACCCTAAACACTAAACCCTAAACCCTAAACCCTAAAACCTTAAACCTATAAACCTAAACCCTAAAACAACAATAATAAACCCTAAACCCTAACCCTAACCCTAAACCCTAAACCTTAAACCTTGAGCCCTAAGCCCTAAGCCGTAAACCCTAAACACTAAATCCGAAACCTAAGCTCTAACCCCTAAACCTCATATATTTCTAGTAGGTCTCATGAGTGAGTTCATTTTTGAATATCTTAGGACCATATTTCCTAGTCTTGTGCCTAGAACCATCATTAAGTCTGCTTTTACAACTACCTTGTTTATGAGAGGTGGGCATTTCCCTCCTTCAAAATATCAACAGATGAAAGACATCAAATTTTGATGAATCTCTTTGAATTTTGTTCCTACGAAGTCGATGAACCCTTTTTCAGTTGAATACTCTCTATCAATACTAATAAGAATGGGTAAGACACAAAACATTACAGTGAGTGAAATAGTTCACATGCAATGGGAATTTCCCTCCTTTAAAATATCAGTAGATGAAAGGCATCAAATTGTGATGACTCCCTTGAATGTTCTGCCTATGAAGTAGATGAACCCTTTTTAGTTGAATACTCTTTGTCAATACTTATAAGAATGGGTAAGACATAGAACATTACTGTGACTGAATGGGTGAGCCTAATCCATGAGCCTTAAATCCTGAACCCTAAACCCTAACCCTAACCCCTAAACCCTAAACCTTGAGCCTTAAACCCTAAACCCTGAACCCTTTTCCCTAAACCCTGAACCCTGACCTTTAAACCTTAAACCCTAACTCCTAAACCCTAAACCGTAAACCCTAAATCCTCAACCCTAAACCTTAAACCCTGAGCCCTAAACCCTAAACCATATACCATAAACCCTAAGCCCTAAACCCTAAACTCTAAGCCCTAAATCCTAAACCCTAAACCCTAAACCTAAAACCTAAACCCTGAGCCCTAAACCCTAAACCTTGAGCCCTAAACCCTAAACCCTAAGCCCTTGAACCCTAGGCCCTAAGCCATAAGCCATAAGCCCTAAACCCAAAACCTCAAACATAAACCTCAACCCTAAACCCTAAACCCTAAACCTAAACCCTAAAAACGAAACTCTCGAGCCCTAAACCCAAAACCCTAAACCCCGATCCTAAACCCTAAACCCTGAGCCATAAACCCTAAACCTTGAACCTTGAGCCCTAAACCCTAAACCCCGAACGAGCCCTAAACCCTAAACCTGAACCATAAACCCTAAACCATGAACCCTAAGCCCTGAGCCCTAAACCCTAAAATCTGAACTATGAGCCTTAAACACTAAACCTTAAACCCTAAACTCTAAACCTTGAGTCCTAAACCCTGAGCCCTAAACCCTAAACCCATAAACCCTCACCCAAAGGAAAGTCCTAAAAAGATCATTCAACATGTTTTAGTGTGTAGGGAATAGTGTTTAAGGTGATCGATCGACTCATTTAGTTTTGATGAGAGACTACTTCCTTTGAAGGCCTAAAAAGGCATTTTTGGCCATTATGTAGTTAATTGAACACCCTTCAGAACAAGCTAAAATGAGATAGTCATGTCACCGAGCTATCAAGGACCATTATTTGTGAAGTATTAAGGCATTGTTTGTCTCCATAAGAGACATATGAGCAAAAACATGTATGAGAATCATGAATTTGATTCCATGAAAGGATGCTTTTAGAGATAGGAAATGAGAGGGGATGATCTTTATATGGAGCACCATGTTTCTAAGAATGAGCAATCATTTGAGTTCACTTGATGCAATTCACTTGGTACTATTCGTAACAACTCATTCAACACCTAGTAGTGTTATCACACCTTAAGGAGGAGGCACATTACAATCACCTCATTTTGGCCATAGGATAGGAATCCCATTCAAGGAACAATCCTCTATCTACAAAGTGAGGATCTCTTTTTAGTAAGAAGTAGACAAGCATCATAGAGTTGATTCATGGTCACTAAAGTGAATTATGGACCAAATTTAAAAATTAGTACCAATTCAAGCAGTGGTAGGGCCAAAATCCATTTAGAAGGTAAAAAACCTAAAAATGACTATATGCTTTCCCAAAACAAAGACCAACTACAATATATATGCCCTGAAAGTTTTAGGTCATTTGTTGAAATCTAAAAATGAGTAAGTATTGACTGATTAGATTTTGAAAAACTATCTTCTAGATTATAATTGTTGGAGCTACGGGACCACTTCCATCAGGTGCAGAGTGACCCTAATTTCTTATATTTACTAAAATAAATAATAATAAATAATAAAATAAATCTTATACATTTATTTTTGTAAGTATAAGACACCCAAAAACACATACATGGTCCATTTTTGACTTCTATAAAATGCGTACGCGTTTTGCCTTCTTTAAAATGCGTACACGTTTTGCCTTCCTTATAACGCTATAGGTTTGGTAATTACCAAGCCAAAAAAATTAAAATGCGAGTGCATTTCGTTTTTGTTTTCAGGTTTTTGTCCACTTTTTGGCCCCCAACTTCGTGCACTTACCCATTGATTTAAAATTTTTTAATAGTGTAAATATACAAAACGATAGATTTTGAGTGCAAAATATATATATACACATACATATATATATACATACACACACACACACACACACACACACACATACACACACACACACACACACACACACACACACATAGACACATACCACACACACACACACACACACACACACACACACACACACACACACACACACACACACACACACACACACAACACTAATTTATTTGTGCAAACTAGCACATTGAGTGACAACTTCACACACACATGTATCATAATGAGATATAATTATTAAAACAAAAACAATTGAATTCATGTTATATTTTCAATGTTGTAGCGCAAAATATATGTTTTTTTTTAATTTTTCAAAAAAATAATAATTTGTATTTAATTTTGAAACAAAACTTATACGAAGTTAACTATTTTTGTTATATACTAAATATCTCAAAATTGGAAGTACTATAGTTAGAAAATAATATGTGGTTGTGTCAAGCTCACTTTTTATAGGGTAGGATTTTTTTTTTAAATTCAAAAATTCATTTTTATATTTTTGGTTGTGTGTTTAAAAATTAAAGTAAAAATGAAAAACAACACCTATGTCATTGATTTTTTAAAAAATATTAAATAAAGGCTTAAATTGTTTTTGAAAAAGATTTAGATACTACAAAACAATACTACAAAACTCATATTTTAAAAAAATAATTGGTGGGAAACCCCTTTTTCAAAGTGTCAAAGTGGCACTTACATGGCAAATATTGAAAAATAGGATTTGAGGGCAGTTTTTGATGACATGGGTGTGTCATTAGGCTGCCACTAGACATTTATGACCATAAGGGTTATGAACTTAACCTTGTAAAATTCGACGCTCACCGAAAAAACATTGTTATCACTTGTTGCACCGGTTGACACAAAAAATCACTTTTACCTTCAAATTTTTACTATACATGTGTGGATCTGTAAATGTATGTTTTGTTTTTTCCAATTGTTTGTTTTATAAGAGTCATTTTTATATTATGTGTTAGATTTTTGTAAGAGATTCAAGTTTATAGATAATGTTATAAAAAATCCAAGACTAATACCTAAATAAATATGAAGAGAGGGTTGTGGTACTCCCATATTAAGTGTGAGCATAACTTGTGAATCCATAGGTTTAGAATCCCGAGTATGAGAAATGGTTGCATTGATATAAATACATAATTTAGAATGTAAATAAGGAGCAATAAAACCAATCTCCTCGTGTTTAGTTTCCTTAGCTATCTTTTTCTATTCACTTTTACCCACATCTTATCATTATATCAACCATGTGAGGATGTAATCTAATGTATTATTTAAATGCAACTCTATCAATCTCATAAAAAATAGAACATGTGCATTATAACTATAAACATTAATTACATTCACAAATTTTTGTGTAGATGTAGAAAAATCATTGACATTTTTAGTGTTTTGTATCCTTTAGGCATTATCTATATTTATATAAACAAGAGAATAAAAATCGATGCAATGAGAAATTGTTTTTGCAAATACATAAAGTTGAGTGAAAGGGATATGAATGTGATTACAAATATCACCTCTCAACCTAGAACTTCACCTAGTAGGTGTAATTGACATTACTTTCTTTGATGTCATAAGACATACATACAAAAACACCAATAAAGCTAGACTCGATGATACAAAAACAAACACAATATGGAGAAATTATAAATGTAACGCTAAGAAGGGAAAATAAGAAACCATAAAAGGAAAATGAAGCCTAGGTTTTTCATTCAATAAATATGTAAGTTCAAACTTCAATTATATACCTAGAAGTTGAAAATTCTTAAAATTTGACTTCATAGTAAGATTTTGAAAATAAAAATTAAGGATTATAATATGAAGTTTAATTATCACGATTAGCATAGTCTAAAGATAGAGATTATAAAGCATGAGTAAAGAAATGAATTGAATTGAGTCAACCTAAAAGCGTCACAAATATCTGAAAATGAAAACTCTCAAAAAAATGAGATTAGTAGATCCTAAAAATTTGGTCTTTAAAAGGGTTTGATGGAAAGGTCTAGGTTAGATATCAAACATGTATAAGAGTGTTGAAACCATCTTGGATAGCTTTATTCCACATGATTTTTATGCTAAAAATTTTATTACCTTTCCTTTATTATAAATGTCTATCAACAAATATGTGATGTTATTGGAAAATCCAAAATATATCTTCTCATTTTCCCAAACCCTAATATCACTTGAAATGATAGAGAAAAGTGAGTCATATACTAGGCCCATTCCAACCTCACATGCCACACATCTTGTTAATGTTGTGCACTATATATTGTAGATCAAGACTCATGTAATTCTCCCAAATCAAGTGAATTATTTGTGGTTCACACGTGTTTTTTATGTTAAATAAATGCAACTATGAAACCAATGTGAAACTACAATGATCCTTCATTCAACATGAGACACTTGACATGTATCTAAATTTGGTTTGGGAGTGCTTCATATTTATAATTCTTGTCTTAAAATTCTCTTGAGAGATTTAGTAGGTGTGTAAGTATTTTTATAATTATATAAAGGTCCTTATGTGGTGAGAGGTTATAATGAAGATATATATATATAAGACTCTTTGTTGATTATACATAGCATATGAAAACATGAATTTAAAGTGAAAGTGTAAAAATTTGAAAGATTATTACACATGAAGGCTAAAATATTTACACACACACACACACACACACACACACACACACACACACACACACACACACACACACACACACACACACACACACACATAAGACTCTTTGTTGATTTATAGCATAGGGCACCAAGATAGAACATATCTAGTTCCTAAACTTAAGGGATCAATAATCGAATAGTTCTAAAAAGGATAAATGTCATGAATTTATTGTTATCAAAATCACCCTCGGGCCTTTTTGATGTTTTTGACAAGTCGTGACAGTGATTTTCAATGTCTAGACCATGGAGATTTCAAAAATTTTAGGTTATGGGAAAATTTTGTTAGGAAATAAGGGATAAAATTATGTGGAACAATCCCATAGAATCACAACAGTAGAAACTAAAATACATAATATATTATAGATATGAAATTAAAGGTGTAGAAAATAAAAGAACACAACTCAGAGACAATATTTAAAGTGGTTCACCAAGATCCGGGCTACATCCAAAACAACTGGTCCTCTTATTCTATCTAATAAATAAGGGATACACCCTACAAAAATGTGGTTGTAACTTCCTCTTGTCTCTATCTGCCTCTCCTCCTCACAATTACAATGAAAATAGGAATGCCAATGAGCTACACCTCTGACCCTTTTAGGGAAACAAAAAAAACCACCCCTACCTATACTATTATATCCGTGACCTAATAATAAATGGCTCCTGGATTTTACAATGATTAAATACATATAAAATGTGGTTGTTTGGGGTGCTCCCCTCGAACCCCTCGAGGCACACTCTTGGACCCTCTCGGGGGGGGGTCTCTAAGTGTTAACTCAATAAGATCTCTCAACCAACAAAGTTTGGGTGTCTCTCTTCATTCTCTCTCTCTCTTGCCAAGCCCTTCTTGTGAAGAAGTTAGCATAGTTTTGGCACAAATTTGGGAAAAATCGGACAAAACTTCATGTAATAGCATTGTCTTTCCCCTTACTAAGTTTTATTGGAAAAATTGCTCAAGATTAAGCGAAAAGGAGGAAAATTTGGATCAAGTTTAGTAAGATTGACTTTTGGAGGAACAAGAGGAACTATTCCTAAGTTCTTCATGTTCCCTGAATTACCGCTCAATCTGCATGAGGAGTTGAATAAATAAAACCAGGTTTATAGGGAACTATTGGAAATGTTACAATGATCATTTGGTTTCATTGATTGATCAACGTAGGTGATAGGAGAAAATTGGGCACTATAATTAGCTATGGTGGAGTTATTTGACCCAAATGAAATAATTCATTTGTTCTTCGTATTCGCCATTTGAAAATTGACTAAAGAGGTAGGGTTCAAGAGGGAAAATAATTAGATGAATCAGACATTCCAAAACTCTGGAAACATTTCTCGTGTTCCTTGGTACCCCGTAAACCAGTCATTTTTGCACAGGGTAGTGTAATCGCTTAAGGTGGAAATGTCGGGTGCACATGGAACTAGTGAAACAATTCCATTGTTCACAATTTTTTCACCTAATTTCCATAACTGATAACAATGCCAATCAGAAAAATTGACTCGCCAAACACAAGGGGAATGATGCCAAAGTTCCATGAGTGCCCGAAACCCGCTTCTTCTCGACCCTTGGGAAAAATGTAAAGCATCAATTATTCGGTTGATCGAAGGAATGATGGAACAAAAGTTTAAAAGCGGATAAAGTGGTTGTTAGATGAACATGTGGAACATTCCATAATTCCATATGTTCCCAAGAAATCTGACAAGCTCGACACGAGAGGCATAAAAATCCCAGAAACATCCAAAAATGCTATATTTTAAACTAATTTCTTTGACCATAATCCAATTTTGGATCATAAAAGAGCTAAAATGGACAAGATTAGGAAACAAGACTCCATTTTTATCACTAAGGATTTTTCAAACCATGCACATGAGTCCAAAAATAGTAGGAACAATAAACCTCTATTCTATGCATGCATAATTACATTCAAGTGTAGGAAGAGTTATTTTGGGGTAGTTTGGACATGCAAACATCACATGCTTTCCTATTCAAAGTTTCAAGACTTGTATGTCTCTTCTATTTCCCCCTTCTTTTTCCCCATTATATATATATATAACTCCATAAAATTCATTGTAAACAACATCTCTGCAACTTCTATTTATCATTTAGAGTTAATTCTTGGTTATGAGTGGAAGATCAGGGGTCAAAAGTGATTTAGTGTACTTGTTTTACCTCTTGGATCAATAAAGGAGTTGTTTTTACCTTTCTACATCCTGTGTATAGTGCAATACCATATCTTTAAGCTGATTTTATCTCATGATACTATTCTATCTTTGATTTGTAGTTTATTTTCCATGCCTTTATGTAGTTATATGTGATTTTCATGTCATTGATTGTTTTTAATCAAGTTTTGTGTATGATCTTGTTGTGGAGCTCACCCGTTTGCCTTACAAATCCATTTCTTTACCCTTATCTATATTGTCATATATTCAAACCCTTCTTTGAAACACTTTTGCATTGACATATCCATCATAGGTTGTGTATGGTGTGTGTGGTTCTCGTGGTCCATCTATGTGGTTCAAAAAAGTTTGATATCCTCAAACTTTCTAGTGTATCACCATATTTTCATTTTTTCCCCTTAATTCCTTCTCCCTTTTCCTCATTGATTTAGTAGAGTAGAGTAGTATTAGGAGTAGAAACTAGCCTTAGGTGTTACATTAGGGGAACCAACCCTCTCTGAAGACTCACTCCAACATATAGGTTACCCATAACCTATGAGTGTTTCCATTTTTCAATTAGAAAAGAGTTATCACACCACTCTCCAAAGGGTGCATTCTTCCATGAAAACAAGTGCTAACACACATGGTGGGACAAGAATGAAAGAATTTTCTAAAAATTTGATGATGTTCTTGGCAAGTGTCAATGTTTTAGACATATTCATCCAACATTTGATGGCTCTATAAGTTTAAAGAACATCTTGGTAGTAGACTAGTGCATATTTCATGCCAAAAAGTTACAACCAGATCATCTTCGAAAAAGGTATTGCATTTGATTACATTGATTTTCCTTTGATTTTAGCAAAGAGAAATGGGTTTATTTTTTCCAAACCATATACTAAATCTCCCTCCATCCCACAAAATTAGATTTTAATTTGAAATTTCTCCATATCTAATCTTAATCTCAATATGGTCATCCTAAGATATCTAGTTGTTTTCCCCTTCAATGATGGCATCTCACTACAACTTGGCCGACATGATAATATCTCAATTTATGCTCTTAAGAGCATTCCATTTTCATAGGAGAAATTCAAGTTACACCCATAAAACACATTAAAGATGTGGATAATATATGATCTATATATCATGTTACTCAACAAAATGTTGCATAGTTAGGTTACTATAACCCCATTTAAAGGAAAAACATTACATTGGTACGAGGGGATTAGAACTAAATTCCTTGAGTACACAAAATTAGCTGGGAGAGAATTTTATTGCAAGCAATTTGAAGACAAATCAAATCATCTTTCACTAGTGGAACAATTGACTACCATCAAGAGAGCACCAAAAAAAATTCATGTATGACTTCAACTACATATTTCAAAGGACTTGAGACATAATTCCACAATTGGTAAGACTTATTCCTGAGTATATTTCTTTGTATTATCTAAGGGCTTTGAATTATGATATTTCAATGATGATATAATCAATGGGTAGAAGGACACTTCCTAATGCTTATGACATAACAATTGGAGCTGAAAATAGTCTTATACAAGTTGGAAAGATTACACCAAATCCCTCTATGCATATATTCCCGAGAAGTACAAGCATTTACACCACTTTAAATACACTGTAATAATAATCATTCCATCACCAATGCCTATTACTCGAAATTTAAGCCAAACTAATGGCCTCGAGTCAATCAAAGGACTTACAAGATTTAAGGAACATGATAAAGGATATTGGGAATGGGATGAAAGATTTTGGGAATGAGATAGTTTCCCTTAAAAGACAAAAAAATCAAATTTATAGACCCTACTATCCACCCAATCAGCAACATAATAAGCCTCCTTTCCAACAAAATTTCAAGGCTAAAATCATTTCACTAACGTTAAACCTTTCCAACCATTTAATCCCAACACTACAAGTTCATCCAAAGCAATTATACCTATCCAAAAAATTTGATAAATTACTACAAGTGGTGTTACCCTTGTAATTTAGCCCATAACTAAAAATCTTGCCCCAATAATCAAGCACTTGTGGTATAAGCTATCTCTATTTGTTAAAATTCATCAGTTGAGACCCCACCACAATAAGAGGTTTCTCAAGAATTGGTGCATAATGATGCTACACTTCTAAATTGGCAAGAGGATTTTTTTTGGAGTAGATCAGATGGATCAATCCTTTAATTTTGTGGTAGAAAACACAAGATCAAAGAAAATATCAATAGAAGTGAATCAACCAAATGGTAAGAATAATTCTCATCCTTTCCCAACATTACAAGGTGTTGTTTCAGTTCCTAATCAATAGGGTACTCAGAGAAATCAGTCTACAAGATTTCAAAACTAGCAAGAAATTCTGATTCTTACACCACTAATGTAAGAAGGTGTTGTTGTTAATAAAGTACAATAGAAGGTTAATACTTCATCTTTCAATATTATTGATCACATGTAACAAACTAAGGAAAATATTAGAATGTGATATTCTTCATATCTTCCCAAACAAAAAGATCTTTTGCAAGAAGCCTTGTCTAACCTCGTCTCTCTAGCCAACCATCTTAAGAACCATCTAAAGTTGTGCTTACTAACTCATCTGATCCAAAGGAATCCCAAGCAAGAAAAAGTGTAAAACCACCTCCTTTTTATGTTTCCTTGATCATAGGCCAAAATCTAGTCCATAATTACATGATTCACTCAGGAGCTTCCAATTCAGTTATGCCCAAAGAAATTATTGAAAACTTGGTTTGAAATATGAGCCTCTTTCTAAAGGAGTAGTTCAAATAGATGGAACACATGTAAAAAACCTTGGATTCATTAGAGGACCGGGCCTAACATTGCATGAATGCCCCAATTTATCCATCCCTCAAGATGTTTTCATTATTGTGTTGGGAATACGGGACTACAGAATAGTGCTATGATTAAATAACAAACCCAAAAATGCACATAGGATCTTAACAATTCCCCGACATCTATAGTAGTAGAAGTATAAACTAGAATATCCAAATAAAAAAAAAGTACACACGTATAACATAGCATGTACCGTGGTTCACCCAAAGTGAGCTACATCCACCAAAGATAGAGATCTCATATATATAATAAAACAAGAGTACAAACCAACTCTTCAATACAAGAGTATAATGTATCTCTCCAAGAGTATCTCCTCTCCTCCAAATCTCTAAACGGATCTCCATGAGTGCACTACAACTATGCCTCCAAACACCACCAGTAGATCTCACATAACCAGGAACTACTGCATCTCTGAACTGCTACCAAGTTCTTTGTGGATCTGCAACAAGACCTCTTGCATGGGTCTACCAATGTGCAACTATGACTATGCACCAAGAAGTAAGTATGTCTCTCCATCACTGCATGCATAACTTGTGCAAACATGAAGACAACCTCCTCTACAATATCTAGATCTACATGGATCAACAATACAATATGATCTCATGGATCTACAATACAAGACTAGATCTACATGGATCTATAATACAAGATCTCACCAACATGTGGATCTACAAGAAGAAACTCTATGTGCTTTGCATACTATGTAAGCCATTACAATGAGACAATAACTATACAAATAAAATACAGTAGAAGACGTTACCCTCTTCTCACCATTTAGATGTACCTACTATTTCCTTATGTCCAGCTCTTTTCATGGAGACTTTGTCTTCATGTAACCTGTTCTTTCTTTCTCTTCTTCTTCTTCTTTGTCTTCATCCTCTCAATCTAGGAGAATTAAGGATCTAATTCAATCCTTCTCTTAATTCTACTTCTAAACCCTAGCTTTTATGCTTATATAGTCGTATATAAACTTAGGGCACTTAGCCATGCAATTACAAACAATAAATCTACTTTAATGCTAAAAATAGATCTAATTCCTGAGAGTTAATTAAAAAACGTCATCGCACATGTAACCATCACCGGTTAGATCCTCGACCTAATCGACCGAAACCGGTTACACCTGACCGACGCCTGATTCATCTCGAGAACTATTAACATGTAAAACATGCAATCTTTGAAGCAATTCAGCTCCACAACCTAACATATTGATCTTCCTCCCTATTTTTCCTTGTGTCTTTCTAGAGATTTCACTACTAAAATTGGAGGATACTTATCATTAGACTAGTCTCACATGTTGTTTAGAACAAGGTATGACACCAAAGTTACAATAAGGTATGATCCCATCTCAACAAGTCATATAGAGCCTTATATTCCTAGTGCCATCAATTCCAATTGTATGATCATAGATGAAGAAAACCAAATAGTTGAAAAAGAACCGAGAATACTTCTTGAGGGGATTCTAAACTTATTACTTGATGAATGGGATACTCAAAGTCATGTTGTTGATCCATATAGTCATATTGAAGAGGTAGGTCTTGGAACATATTGTCTACATGAAGAAAATTCTATTATTCCTAACCTTGTCAAATTAGATCAACAAGATGAAGGTTTGTGGAAATTATACTTTGATGGATCAAGAAGAAAAAATGGAGCAGGTGGGGGAATCATGTTGATTTATCCAAAAAATGAAAGGGTTTTTCTTCTTTAAGTTACACTAAAATACACACCGAGTATGAAGCTCTTGTGTGTGGTATGAAGTGGGAAAGGAAAAGAGGGGTAAGACAATTACAAGTGTTTGGAGATAGTGAGTTAGTTGTCAATCAAATTAGAGGACAATATCCAACCAAGAACAATTTGTTGAGATATTACAAAATTAGAGTATGGGATTTGATATGTAAGATTTTGATGCTTCAATGTACAATCTATTCCCATATAAAAGAATAAATGTGTAAATAGGCTAGAAATGAAAAAACCAACATTATATAAAGACAATTATAAGGCCTTCTATCCATGATAACAAGGTTAACTAGCAAGTATTTGAATCAAATAAAAAAATAGTTAATTTTTTGCAAGATGAA
This sequence comes from Taxus wallichiana var. yunnanensis, assembly GCA_018340775.1. Classification (NCBI taxonomy): domain Eukaryota; kingdom Viridiplantae; phylum Streptophyta; class Pinopsida; order Cupressales; family Taxaceae; genus Taxus; species Taxus wallichiana. Next base: position 142,747,644 of record CM031235.1, read on the forward strand.
GTTGAGTTCTCGGTTAAAAATCAAGAAAAACTACAACAATAGTATGAAAACCAGATTATCTAGTTGAGATCTAAAAAATACCTCAAGGACTAGTCACTCTTTAGTCTATTTTTAATACAAATGATCAGGTCGAGGTGAGAAATATAACATGTTGATCAAGAAAGAAGATTTGAGTAAATCAACCTTAGAAATGATAAAACACTCAAGTCGGGAAATGCATGTAGTCAAGATGAAAAGCTTGCTTTCATTCAACTTTCTCAAGAATTTGATGATTTTTTTCTCATGGGTATATGATGATATTAAGGGTTTTAATCTAGAATTAAGTACAACATACTATAGAGTTGGATCCAAATGCAAAACCATCTAGGAAAAACACATGCTAATAAACCCAAAGATAGAGCATCTCATGAAGAAAGAATTGGATAAATTGATCAAAGCTAACATCATTTTCCCTGTGAAGCATTCATCATGGGTTGCCAATTTGGTTCTTGTGAGAAATAAAAATGGAGAAATACCCTTGTATGTGGATTTTAGAGATTTGAACATGGCATCTTGTTGTCCCCTCAAAATTTCCCTCTTTTGAAAGTTGAAAAATTTGAAAATTTTGAGTTAGCACCCTTAGGTAGTGATTTAGTGAAGAAGAAAATTGAAGAGATAGTGAAAATACCATTTCTTGGGGTCATTTTAGTGACTTGCGGGTATGTCGGACATTTTTTTCCCTCATGTCCCAAGTATCGATGGGCCTCTTGTTCATTTGATCGGTGATTTCCCCACAAGTCCTGTCATTGGATTTTTCAAACTTTTTGGCCCATCTGTCCCAAGTTCACCTGGGCCTCCTATTCCGATTCCCGTATCATCCGAATCAGCTCTTCACATACCTCGCATCCCTATGTCCCTGGACTACCTATGCTCATTTAGCCCGCATCAATAGCATCACCCGCATCGGTCACATCAGATTTTTGCGTGTCCCTCATGCCCCAATGTTCCAGGGACCATCTGGGCCAGTTTTTTCCACCTTTCCCGCATTTCACCTTTTTGAGTCGGTGCAAGGTGTATTTAATGTGCATTTATGATTTTCTCTCTCCTGAATGGTTATTTAAAGGGGTAATTGCCTAAGCACTTGTCACATTTCATGTTCATTACTTCTTGCTCGTGTCATTGCAAATTGAGCCATTTGTTCACCTTCCTATATCCCTTTGAAATTTTTGTCATGAATCTACTCTGTGAAGGTCGTTCCTCTGTGCACTATCAAAATGAAGATCAAGTTTCAAGGTCACAAGCATCTGTCACCTTTGGAGACTTCTATGCCCAATATTGGAGATAAGTGAAGTTTGACATTTAGATTTTGATGATTTCTAGGGTAGGTTAACATGTGACAACCCTTCTCCCATGGCCCAAATGATTAATGATAGTGGAATTGCATACGCCGTTGGTTTTCCTATCTTTGTGCAATGTGCCGACACTGTGCTTGCTTGCGGGGCTCATTTCAATCCGGACACCAAGGAGGTTGTCAATGTGCATGGTGAATTGATTACAAAATTGATGTTGCCACTATCGCTGCTGCCCTACGCATTCCTGAAAGAAGAATCCATCGTTCTCACTCTTTCTCAAGCTCAGGATTTGTTTGATCAAGATAATGAAAAGTATAAGGATCGAGTAGCTAAATCATGGTTGAAGTGTCCTAAGAAGGGAGCATCTCGACTCTCCAAGGCATTGTTTAGGGTTGATTTCAATGAAGAACTATAAGATTTCATCACTCTGCTCACCCGGATCATGGGAATGCCCTCTACCAATGATTTCCATTTTTGGATGTGCCCTTTCATAAATATCATTTGTGAGGGTAAGAAAAACATAAATTGGGCTGAGATTATCTGTGGGAACCTGACTGAACAATTGTCAAATGTTCAACAAACCAAGAAGTTCTACATGACTTCCTATCTCATGTATACCTTGGCAGCATCTCGGGAGTGGTTTGGCTTCACTTTCATTGAAGGAAAGAAGGATGAACCCATCTACACATATTGCCCTCATTTTACCCTCAAGGTCAGTAATCATAATTTTAGAAGGGTAAATGATGCTTTCACTATGTACATTATGAGACTCTTGGAGGGTGACACTGCCATAAGATTTTATAATGAGGCTATGGCTTTGATAGCCAAGTATGGGGCTTTCTTCATCCAATTCCAAAATTCTCATACATCAGACTAGCTTGTTTTGAAAGCACACCTCTCAAACTCCCCATGTTCTGCAATGAAAAAATAGTTTTGGTTGAGGTGTGCAGGTAGTTGGATAAACTTCATAGAACCTTTCGAGACAAGAAGATTACTGGTCTTCATTTCCCTATCACCTTGGAGAATTATACATGTAGAACAACTCTAGATGCCCAAAACATAGAAAGAGCTATTGCTCCCCTTATTGTTCATTTCTTCTTACCAGGACTTGCTTCGATCTAAAGAAATTCATTGATCAAAACCTCATAATAACTTATCATCATCGTCCTGACATTGAGGATTACTGGGCTGATTGTGCTGATGATTTTGAAGCTAGGAGGAGGCATTTTAGCATACTTTCTCTACAACAGATTATAGATCTCAATCTCTACCAGGTGCTGAAGGGATTAAGGATGATGATGAAGATTTTCAGTCCTTTGAGTATGAAAGATAAATCAAGCACACTCCTCTAGAAACCTTGGATTGGTATGTGAAGGAGAGAGATGACCTGAATGAGATAATCGACCCCTGTCATTGTCAGAACTAAGGTTTGGTTTGATAGGAAAGTTCGTGAATTCAGGAGGAACCAGGATAGATCCTCTTCAAGAGAAACTTCCACACCTAGGAAGGAAGTAAATACACATATGCCTAGTACAGAGGTACTTGAGCACACTCCTCCTCCTTCGATGAAAGAGCCTGAATTGTCTACTCCTTCTTCCACTCAAGTGTACCAGAATAAGGTTAAAGAGGTTAAGAAAGAACCAATCTAGGAAGGGACTCTTCTAGAGTAGTCATATCTGCTGTTGCCTGTTGGGCTAGAGAACATTATTGTTCTAAGTGAGAATGAGGATGATGAGATGGAAGAGCTAGAAGAAACCCCTGGAACCACTGCCGAGGTGGAGAAGGAAGGATCAGGAACTGAACCTCCAAGTTTAATAGACTCCTCTGAAAAGGAAATTCTTGAGGTTCCATGCACTTCCCCATTGGAGGAAAAAATAGTTCAGACTCTGAGTGCCATGAGTTATCTTGCACTGACCCATTAATTCCATTAATTTTGTTTCCTCTTTTTCCTTTGCACTGGGTGCAGCCCTTTGTTGACAGCAAGAAAAGGAAATCTTCATCTCATTTAACAAGGCCTAGATTTTGATGTTGTAGTATCTCTGGGTACTACCCCTCCTCCTCCAGCAAAGAAAGCAAAAGATTACTTCAAGGTTGGTAACTGATGCTTAGGGTCAACAGATTATGGAGGTTCATGAAAGCCCAAGGTTGATAAAGTGGAGAAAGATCTTTGATCTCTGATTTAGAGCTTTCCAAGATCCCTAATGGGAGAATCCACACCTGAGATTGAAGTTCATAACCTTGGGAAACCATGACTAAGGTTATTAAATGAGTGGAGAAAGGAAAACATACCATAAAGTAGTTGGAAGAATATAATCAAGTTCTTTCCAACTTTATCAGATCATTGTTAGCCAAGGATAAAGTTTTGGATCTAGCCCCATTGGCCGCTCTCCCACCTCCCATGATTCTTAGCCAGGATGAAGTTCAAAGCATCAAAGACATACACAAGTATTCAACTTATGGGAAGGTTGTGGAAGCCATGGTGGATGATATGACTATAGTAGGTTTGAACTTCATTGTGGAAGCCTTCAAAACCAATGAAAAGGTGATCAATTTGCAGCAAAACTCACTTCCTCAATCAAAGCTATGGACAAAGAGCTAAAGGTATGGAGTGGATGTATTGCAAATCTCCGTCTGATGGGCCAAACCGATGAGAAGATCTTGTTGGCCAACAATGTATTTGATGATGCCAAGAATAACTTGTCAAGGACATGGATCTTCAACATTGAGTGGAAAATAAAGGTTATGGAAGAAGCACTGGGAGAATTGAGGAATGTGTGGCAAAAAGGGGAGTCTTTTAAAACTTGTGTTTTATCTGCCTTTAAATATATTCACTGCCATCTTTAGGATGAAACTATAGGTGTTTCCTTCTCTCTTCAAGAAATAAAATCTCAATTTAGAACCTTTGTGAAGGATGATTTGTTCAAAAAGGAGTCAATTGCTAAAGAGAAGATGAAGGACATTTGTTCTCTCCAGTCAGCTATTGCCAAGGCTAATAAAGAATATTTGGAGCATACTGAGTTTGACAAAGACATGGAAATGTCTAGGCACGTGGACACATGCTACTTCCAACACAACAATTCCATGAGGCATGGAGATAGCAAAAGAATTGAAGATATTTAGGCATCGAATCCTCAAATCAGTGGGCCCTCCTCGGCCATAATCGGATGTCTCTACTTCCAAATCTTCATTCTCTTCTTCTATTTTTAGTGCCAATCTCCTTGTGATTTAATTAAGGACTTTATGTTATGTATTTCCTTAATTAATATTTGGTTAAAAGAAACGGTTACCAAATGTAACCACTTTGTAAGCTATATATTGGGCTCTCCACGCCATTCTAAAGGGCTGGAACTCTGATTATTTTTGAAAGTGTAAAAGAAGTTAAAAAGCTATCAATATAAAAGATTTCCCTTCCTGTTTCTATCTACATCTTTTATTCTATCTTGCATGTCTTAAGTTTGTGAATCATTAATCTATTGCATTAAGAAGCTTTGTATTCTTATAGATGTCATTTCTAGAACTTTGTGTCTATGAGATAATATCTGATGGTTTTATGTGAATGATTTTGTTCTATATATCATCCTTTCTCAGCATTTATAAGGAACTATTTTGCTATCTATATTTCCTGGGGATGTTGTTATGTTCCTCCTTTTCCTTCCTTAGTTCTTCTGTTCCTTTGTATTGATAATCTACCTTGGCATTAAAACACTTTCATGATATCAGAGTTCCTCATTAAATTTGGAAGTTGTACATTTGTAAATAGTTTTGTCGTTTGCTTTCAATAAGGGAACCTCTCCCATTAAAGAGGAGGGAATTTATGTCCCCTGATTGTTGCTTTCATTAAAGTCCTATTTTAACCAACAATTTTTTCAATTTTCAAAATAGACTTTAATGAAAGCAACACATCTTTAAAAGATCATTATCCATTACCTTACATGGAACATATCTTACAAATGGTAAGTGGCTCAAATATTTTTCACTCTTGGATGGTTATTCTAGGTATAATTAGATTATGGTGCATGAATTTGAACAATTCAATATACATTTACCACAAAATGGGGCACATATGCATACAAAAATGTCTTTTGGTTTGTCTAATGCAGGAGCCACATTTTAGCATGCAATGGACTTGGAATTTTAGGGATTGATCAATAACCATGTTCTTATTTATTTGGATGACATAACTGTATTTTCCAATTTTGCGGCAGATGATCTAGTTCATCTCAGACACGTTTTTACAAGGTGGAAAGTATGGTGTATCCATGAATCCAAAAAGTGCATTTTTCAGTCCATAAAGGTAAATTATTGGGTCATATTGTTTCTAAGAAATGTATTTTCATTGATCTAGAGAGGGTAAGTGTAATTTTGGCATTATCTTTTCCAAATAATAAGAAGGCATTATATATTTTTTGGGTAGAATTAATTTTGTCAGAATATTCATTCATATTTTGTAAATTTACTGAAGCCATTGACCTCTATATTGAAGAAGAATATGGTTTTTAGTTGGAAAATAGAGAGGAAGAATGCTTTTGAAGCAATCAAACATGTTGTCTCACAAGCTTCAACACTTAGTAATTCTGATTTTACGAAATATTTCATTTTGTATGTTTTTGGAGCAATTGACACAATCTCAGCCATGTTGGTACAAAAGAAGGACAAGAATTTTGAGCAGCCAATTTTTTCTTTAGTCAATGGTCAAAAGATTATGAGTTAAGGTATTATTTTATTGAAAAATGTGTCCTTTTAGTTAGTAGAAGTCTCAAAAAATTCATACATTTGGTTTCTAACAACAAGATTCATTTAATGGTTTCTCGCCCAAGTGTTAAAGAGTTTATTTTGAGAAAATATTTAAATGAGAAAAGAGAAGGTTGGATTACAAAAATTTATGGATTATGATGTTGATATTGAGGTTACTAAACTGGTAAGAGGAAGAGGGTTGTGTGAGCGACTTGTAGAAATTAATCTGATCTAATACAAAGAATCCATGAAATAGCTACCCAAACAATAATTGAAATCAACAACTCTATATTATATTTTTTTTATATTTTCACTATTTCATTACACTCCATTATATGGGAGATGTAAAATAACAATCCTTACAAGTGACATTTGTCTTCATGTACAACCATACACCCATATGGTTTCAACCTCTCACCAATATAATAATAAAACAATACTAATTGTTTTATTATTCTAACTTACTAACTTACCACATACTAACCACATTTTACATTTATTATTTACATTTACATAGTAAATGTACTTTCACTAATTTACCATAATAATAATTACACATGTAATTATTATTTTCATACATACAAATGGAGCACTAAGATATATTTCCTAACACGACTAGCTCCATATTTGCAAGATGACAAAAATCAAATTTTAGTGATCCAAAATGATCAAGAAAGTTAGTCCACCATTATCTTGGAGTTCGACTCATGACATGATCCATTTCCTTCATATTGGATAGTTCCCACAAGGTTTGGATAAAACCAAAATGATATATTTCATATTACAATCCATTCCTTACATTCTTATTGATAATATTTTGTTTAGAAAGGATATAAATGGAGTTCTTTTATGATGTGTTGATTCATATCAGATTGAACATGTTTTATAAGAGTTCCGTAGAGGATGATCCAGTGGTCACTTTTCACCAAGAGTTACAATGTTGAAGATCGTGAGAGCACACTATTATTTCCCAAATTTATCAAGAGATGTTCATGCATAGGTAAGGAAGTGTTCAAAGTGTGATGTTTTTGTGGGAAAACAAAAGTTAACAACTCTTCCTCTTCAACCCACTTAGGTAGATCAATATTTCATGTAATGGGGTTTAAATTTTATTGGCATGATTAACCCACCTTATAGTGTAGGATGAAAATGGATTCTCATAGCTACGAACTATTTCACATGGTGGAAAAAAGTAGTAGCTTTGAAAGAAGTAAATGAAACTTCAATTGGACTTCTACGAAAGTCTTGTCACAAGGTTTGGCGCCCATGCTACAATTATCTCGAGAGAATGTGGTATCTTTCCTTGGCACAAGAATCAATACATGGTAGTCAAGCTTGGAATTCATTTTTCAACATCTTCCAATTATTATAGGAAAATTTACACTAGAAAAATGTAAATTTCTCCCATTTTTTTTTATTTTGCCTGAAAATGTCACTCGAGTGACTTCCGAGAAAATATTTTGGAATTATTTTTGAAATTTCACCTTAATTTGTCGCTTGGATGACTATTTACTTGGGATGATTTGTGTCATCAAGAGGAGGTGTCCTTCTAACAACCTTTTGAGAAATTGTGCACATGCATTTTGGTTTTTTAGAGAGCCTCCTTGAGTTCTTATTGAAACAAAGAACATGATCCATTGTCGACATGGTTAAGCCAAAGTCTACGTGGGCATTCATATTGGTTTTTGTTTTTTAGAGAGCCTCCTTGAGTTCTTACTGAAAAAAAGAACATGATCCATTGATTTACATGGTTAAACCAAAGTCTACGTGGACATTCATATTGGTTAGTATATCACATCTATTAGCATTGGAGATTGAGACTGGGCTTACATGATATCTTGCTACTATGAGAGATAGGATTATAAGGTTGTTTTCATTAGGATGTGCACGAATCATATTTGGGGAAGGTTTTAATGGGCATAGGCCAAGTCTCGCTAGCATGCATCCTTGGGTCTCCATGTGGGGGATGTGGAATAAGGAATGATTGAACATGCAATATGGAAGGCATTGCTTAGTGTGGGTAGCAGATATATGGGCATGAAAATTTATGTAAATATATAACTATTAAATTACAATTCGAGGATTTAAGCATATAATTTATGAATCACTTTAATGACAGTGTATAATGCATTGGGAGTACTCACTTCAATGAGACTATGTGCATGTGAGGGTGTCAAGGAGGACTGAGATTGCAAGGAACTATCAGATCTCCATACAACAAATACTATCTAAAAGATTTTCTCTAAATTTTTTAATGGAAACATATCATTCTTAGTCATTTCGACCTTTTCTATAAGCTTGTCATTAGGATTTTGATCCAAAATAACACATGAATTTTGTTCAAAATAAAATTTATACCCCTTTTGTGTGATCTTCCTAAGGCTCATTTAATTATGATTCTGGGTAAGTGCACCAAGTTGGGGGCCAAAAGGGGGTCTTAAGTGGACGCATTTTTCTAAAAAAAAACTTCAACTTGTACGAGTTTTTGAAATAGTTACACTCAAAATTGGAAGATGTTGTAGAAATATGAATCGTAGAATTTTGAGTCTAGTTTCTAAGCTACTAAATTTTATTGAAAATGGATAAGTTTAAGTGGGTCAAACAACTAAAATACCAACAAATGCTCCTATTTTTGTTAAAAAACATAATAGAGTGAATTTTGTGCCCCCACCATTTTTTGAGCACCATTTAGTATTTTTGAAAACCCTTTGGTAGAAAGATAGCTAGGAGCATCTAGTTTGGGCTCCATTTTTTTAATATTTTTTAGCGAATATTTTTTTATTTATGATTTTTCTAGTACAAAATTTTATGTTTTGAAAATAATGGAGCTCTCGATGTCCCCCTAACTACCTCAAAAATATCAAAATTAGACTTTTTTTTTTAATATGTATAAAATTATGCCTAGTTTGGGCTAGTATATTTTTTAAAATTTTGATCACCCAAAAAAAGATACACCATGAAAGATAGACATATTTACACTTGAAAAATAGCTATAAAAGGCATAGTTAGAAAATAAATAATATGGAAACCTTATATTAGTTAGAAAATTTGAAAAATTATATTTTTAGAAAGAAGAGACTTTGTTCTACGTGTGGTATAATTTTTTTAAAATGGATCGATTGTTTTATTTTGATTTATCATAGAGGAAGTGACATTTTTACATTTTCTTGTAAAAACACATTGTTTGTTGTGTTTGTGCAGGTCCATGCCTCAGGCTTGGGGATCCAAACCGGATCCCAAGCCTTGAGGCATGGCTTGGGAAAAGAAAAACAAAATGCGTACGTGTTACATAACACGTACGCATTATAACGCGTATGCGTTTGTGTAGTATAAACATAACGTGTACAGGTTATAATGTGTATGCGTTATAACACGTACGCATCATGTGTAGTATAAACATTATGTATGCTTTTGACATGCTTCTATTCACATAAATAAATGTTTAATATAATTTAAATTTATTTATGTAAATATAAGAAATTAGGGTCACTCTGCACCTTATGGAATTAGTCTCACAGCTCCATGAGTCATGGTTTAGGAGATAGTTTTTAAAGTATAATCTAGTCAGTACATAGGTAATTTTTAGGATTTCAACATTCAACCTAAATATTTTAGCATTTAACTTCTATAATCAAAACCCTAAACCATAGGCCATAAACCTAAACACTAAACTATAAACCTTGAGCCCTAAACCCTAAACCCTAAACATTTAACCATGATCCCTAGACCACCTAAAACCTAAACCTAAACCCTAAGCCTTAAACACTTCCATCAAATCCCTAAACCGTGAGCCTTAAGCCCTAAACCCTAAGCCCTAAACCCTAAACCCTAAACCCTAAACCATGAACCATGAGCCCTAAATGCTAAACCCTAAACCTTGAACCGTAAAAACTAAATCCTAAACCCTAAAACCCCTAAACCCTAAACCTTAAACATTGAATCCTAAACCCTAAGCCTTGAACCCTACACCCTTATCCCTGAGCCCTAAAATCTAAACCCTAAACCCTAGACCATATAACCTAATCCCTAAACCCTAAACCCTAAGCCCTAAACCTAAACCCTAAACCTTAATCCCTAAACATTAAATCCTAAACCCTAAACCCTGAACCTAAACCATAAACCCTAAAACCGAACCGTAAACCATAAACCCTTATCCCTAAACACTAAATCCTTAACCCGAAACCCTAAACCCTAAACCCTAAACCTTAAACCTTAAATCCTTAACCTCGATCCGTAAACCCTAACCATAAACACTAAACCCTAAACCCTAAACACTAAAACCTAAATCCTAAACCATAACCTAAAGCCTGAACCCGAACCCCGAACCTAAACCTTAACCCTGAACCATGAGCCCTAAACCCTAAACCCTAAACCCCAAACCATATTTCATCAATATTTCCTAGTCTCGTGCCTAGAACCATCATTGAGTCTACTTATATAACTACCTTGTTTATGAGAGGTGGGACAAGTAACTAAATGGATATGACATCTACCTTGTGCCTTGTAATGCATATATTACACATCTCTTCCAAACTTGTTTCTCCCCACATATACTTGCGCTCTTGAATGTAAATTTATTCACACTCTGAAACAAATTTCACATTTCTCATATTTCCATGTATGGTATTATGTAAGCCAAGATGACCCATTGGAAGATGGAAAAAATAACCATCACAAAAAAAATTAATCTTAAAGGAAACAAAAGAAACATAGAGAATATATCAATGCAGAGGTGTAGGATCATAATTGAATTTCCTGTAGTATCCTCTCCTTCGGAGAAAGATAAAGTTCAAGTGTTCTACTGGAATGGATAGTAAATTTGACAGAACTTCCTAAAGTGTTCAAAATAAGCATAGAAATAGGGGAATGGCTAAGAACACTAAGGGGTTATCAATCACCTAGTAAATCTTTCTTGTTTAGTTCTAAATGGGAGTTACTTGGCCTACGACTTAGTGACCTTCCATTCATTGATAATTCCTTATATGATAAACCCATGGATGTTTTCAAAATCCCCTGAACAAAAAGATAGGGGTAGTCATCAATCCTAGTGAAGGGTGTGATGTGATTTCCAAGAAACTTGAAATTCATATAGATTTAGAGGTCATAACATGAATTTTCAAATATCTCTATCATTATAAATGGAAGCCAAGTAACAATGTCTCCATGTACATCCAAGGATTGAGGACTACTAGGGTCTTTGGAAGGATTGGACAATCAGGAATATGACATTTCCCTCCTTCAAAATATCAACAGATGAAAAACATCAAATTTTTATGACTCTCTTTGAATGTTCTACCTACAAATTCGATGAACCCTGAACTTTGTGACCTAAACCCTTAACCCTCAACCATGAGACCTAAACCCTAAACTATAAACCTAAACCCTAAAACCAAAATAATAAATCCTAAACCCTAAACCCTAAACACTAAATCCTAAACCCTAAAACCTAAACCCTAAACCCATAACCCTAAACCCTTGACCCTAGACCCTAAACCCTGAGCCCTAAGCCCTAAACCCTAAATACTAAATCCAGAGCCCCGAGCTCTAACCCCAAACCTTAAACCAAGTAACTCTGAACCCCGAACCTTAAGCCATAAACCATGAACCCTAAACCCTAATCCCTAAACCATAAACCCTAAACCTTAAGCCTTGAACCCTACACCCTAATCCTTTAGCCCTAAACCTTAAACCTTGATTTAAGCCCTAAACCCTAAATCAAGAGCCCTAATCTCTAACCCCTAAACCTTAAACCTATAACTAACCCCTAAACCTTAAACCCGTAACTTTGAACCCCGAACCCTGAGTTGTAATCCTTAAACCATGCACCATAACCCCTAAACCCTAAACCGGAGCCCTAAACCATAAACCCTAAACCTTAAGGCCTAAATATTAAATCCTAAAGGTCCCTACACCCTAAACCATAAACCCTAAAAACTAAATCATAAACCCTAAACCCTGACCCCTAAACCCTAAACTCTAAACCCCAAGCACTAAACCCTAAACCCTAAGCCCTAAACCCTAAACTCTAAGCCCTAAATCCTAAACCCTAAACCATTAAAACCTAAACCTTGACCACTAAACCCTAAACCTTGAGCCCTAAACCCTAAACCCTAAGTCCCTGAACCCTAGACCCTAAGCCAAAACCCTAAACCTTGAACCCTTAAACATAAACCCTCAACCCTAAACCCTAAAAACTAAACCCTGAGCCCTAAACCCTGAACCCTCAACTCTCAACCCTAAACCCTCAACCCCGATCCCTGACCCTCAAACCGATCCCTAAACCTTAAACCCTAAACCCTTAACCCGACCTTTAAACCTTAAACCCTAACTCCTAAAACCTGAACTATAAACCCTAAACCTTAAACCCTAACTCCTAAACCCTAAACTGTAAACCCTAAATCCTCAACCCTAAACCTTAAACCATGAGCCCTAAACCCTAAACCCTATACCATAAACCTAAGCCCTAAACCCTAAACTCTAAGCCCTAAATCCTAAACCCTGAACCCCAAAAACCTAAACCTTGAACCCCAAAACCTAAACCCTAACCCCTAAACCCTAAACCTTGAGCCCTAAACCCTAAACCCTAAGCCCTAAACCCTAGGCCCTAAGCCATAAGCCCTAAACAAAAACCCTAAACTTGAACCCTCAAACATAAACCCTCAACCCTAAACCCTAAAAACTAAACCTTGAACCCTAAACCATGAACCCTCAACTCTTAACCCTAAACCCTAAACCCTCAACCCTGATCCCTAAACCCTAAACCCTGAACCTTGAGCCATAAACCCTAAACCCTCAACCTTGACCCCTAAACCCTAAACCTTGAACCTTAAGCCCTAAACCCTAAACCCTTAACCCTAAACCATAAACCCTAAACCATTAAACCTAAACCATGAACCCTAAGCCTTGAGCCCTAAACCCTAAACCCTAAAATTTGAACTATGAGCCTTAAACACTAAACCTTAAACCCTAAACTCTAAACCTTGAGTCCTAAACTATAGCCCTAAACCCTAAACCTTGATCCCTAAACCCTAAACCCTAAATCATAAACCCTCACCCAAAGGAAAGTCCTAAAAAGATCATTCAATGTGTTTTAGTGTGTAAGGAATAATGTTTAAGGTGATCGATCGACTCATTTAGTTTTTATGAGAGACTACTTCCTTTGAAGGCCTAAAAAGGCATTTTGGCCATTTTCTAGTTAATTGAACACCCTTCAGAACAAGCTAAAATGAGCTAGTCATGTCACCGAGTTATCAAGGACCATTATTTGTGAAGTATTAAGGCATTATTTGTCTCCATAAGAGACATATGAGCAAAATCATGTATGAGAATCATGGATTTGATTCCATGAAAGGATGCTTTTAGAGCTATGAAAGGTGAGGGGATGATCTTTATATAGAGAACCATGTTTCTAAGAATGAGCAATCATCTGAGTTCACTTGATGCAATTCACTTGGTATTATTCGTAACAACTCATTCAACACCTAGTAGTGTTATCACACCTTAAGGAGGAGGCACATTACAATCACCTCATTTTGGCCATAGGACAGGAATCCCATTCAGGGAACAATCTTCTATCTACAAAGTGAGGATCTCTTTTTAGTAAGAAGTAAACAAACATCATAGAGTTAATTCATGGTCATTAAAGTGAATTATGGACCAAATTTAAAAACTAGTACCAATTCAAGCAATGGTAGGGCCAAAATCCATTTTAAGGTAAAAAAACCTTTAAAATGACTATATGATTTCCCAAAACAAAGACCAACTACAATATATATGCCCTGAAAGTTTTAGGTCATTTGTTGAAATCTTGAAAAATAAGTCTTGACAGATTAGATTTTGAAAAACTATCTTCTAGATTATAATTGTTGGAGCTACGAGACCACTTCCATAAGGTGCAGAGTGACCCTAATTTCTTATATTTACTAAAATAAATTTAAAGTATAAGATTTCTTTTATTATTTCTTATACTTTTATTATTTCTTATACTTAAACATTTATTTTTGTAAGTATAAACCACCAAAACATATGCATGGTCCATACTACACAAAAATGTATGCGTTTTGACTTGTTTGAAATATGGTCCATACTACACAAAACACATACGTTATAACGCATACACATTTTGACTTGTTTGAAATGTGTACGCGTTATGCTTCGGTGATTCCCAAGCCAAAAAAATTAAAATGCGAGCGCATTTTAGCAAAATACGTATGCGTTTTTTTTTTTTCATATTCTTGTCCACTTTTTGGCCCCCAACTTCATGCACTTACCCTTCAAACTAGGAACAAAATAAGCATTTGGAATAAATTCCTTATTTTCCATTTTGGTAAAAAATAGCATTTATCCATTTTCCAGTTACTTAAATATTTTGTTGTCATCCAATTTGACCTCAAGTTGTAAATAATCATCTAAAATTGCAAATGTATTTTTTTCCCTTTAATCTGGTTCGTTGCAACCACTATCTAAACACCAAATATCACTAGTGCTCTCTTGAGTGACATTGCATGTTATGAAAATAGTGCCATGGTTGGACTTAATCTAATTTTCTTTGAAGCAATTTAGATTTTTCCTAAAGTTAAACTAATTTATTTTGCATTCATATGCATAATGACCATTTTTCTTGTAATAATAAAACTAAATGTTAGATATATATATGCACCTTTGTCCTCAATTATGACTATGACTGTTTTACTACCCTCTAGAACTTGAAAAGTATGATTTTTGGCTAGTTGTCTCGCCAATTTATACACTTACACTAATTTTACCTTCTATCTATCCATATTTGCCTCTTCTTCTTGAATTTGACTTTCCTCCTGCTTATGTAAACTAAAACTTGGCTTTTGAATGCATGTTCTATATGATAACTCCCATATCTATTTAATATTGCCTCAAGTGATAATAAACAAACCATTAAATCATCAACACTGAGTTGGGTGACTTTTTTAACTCCTTTATAACCAATAAGTATTGGCATCAAATTTGTTAAGTAGACTCCCAAGAATTTTTTAATAATCTTATGATCTATAAGTATCTCTCAATAAGATCTTGACTTGGTTTACTAGACCCATGAGTTGGGTAAAAACCGATTAGTTGTTCTTGAATCCTTCATATACAATTTTTCAAAATTTCTTTTATGTATTTACAAAATTTCTCCTTTGACCTCGCTAGAACCCTAATAGGAAGTGTCTTAACTATCCCAAGATTCTTTAGACCTAGCTTCTATTGCAATCCTAATAAATATGGACTCATCCATGATTTGTTGAATGATAAACATGGATTTTGTATTTTTTAGTTTTCTTTCGATAAATCTCTTTCTACATGTGTGAGGGCTTGCAAAGTTGTGTGATTTTGAGGTTGATTGACCCCATTCTCAACTAAATCCCATAAATATTGAGTATAAAAATAAATTTTCATTTTAATACTCAAAAATTCATAATTTTTCTTTTGAACAATGCAATCTAGGGTTGTGTGAGTCTAATACTCACTGTCGCCATAACAAGACTATCAAATCTAATTTTTTTTCCTAACACCTTTATTAAATGAAATCAATAGCTTTGATAGGTCAAATTTAAGGATTGGATGAAGAGAAAACCCTTTTGAAGGGCATGCTCTTAATTGTTGGCAAAATTTGGTGCCAACTGCAACCAACAAAGGGAAAGGCACAACCAAAAAATATAAAACACACACAAAATATATTTTATATTTGATTTGAAACTTCATACAATTTCAGAGTTGTTGGTATGTAAATTTTTTTTTTCTCTTCTTGTGTCCTCTTTTTGTTTCTTTTTATTACAAAAATAAGCTTTGTGTTCTCGCATGTATATATTTACAATATTCTCCCTTCTATATCCCTCTTTCTATATTTCTTTGTCTATATGCTGCAACATATATTTCTCTGTTATATTCTTTGTGTTGTGACTCTTTATTCTCTTTTCAACACCGTGTTCTTCAGTGACGGCTCTACACACACACGCACGCACGCATATACACACACACACACACACATATACATACATACATATATATGTATATATATACATATATATGTATGTATGTATGTATATATGTATGTATGTGTGTGTTATATATATATATATATATATATATATATATATATACACACACACACACACACACACAAACACACATACACACACACATATAAATAAATACATATATATGTATATATATTATACATACTACCTCCATGTGTTGTTCCGTTTCCACGAACCGGACCCAAATTCAAAACCTATTCCCGTTGATTCTTGGGGTTGAATTCCACCCAAACCCATCGCTATATAAATTGCGAGAATCATGCCACGTGTCCACTATTGGACATAAGAGATCGACCATTAATCGCCTTGACTAAGGGGTGGACCCGACACCAATATAGAATGTGGTTCATTCTAGGGGTTACATGTCCTCCAGGAGCCATCACCCAAAAGTTAGATGAAATGTTGCCACGTGTATCGCCATTGGACGTTCAAGATCTCCAATGACTCGCCATGACCAAGAGCCCAAACCCAACACACTATACACCATGATTAATTCCACGGGGTTTGAGATCTAGAGGAGGAAAAACATTAGGAGGACAACAAAATGTTTCCATGTGTCCTCTCGCATTGGCGGGAATTTAAAAACTTAATGGCCACAAAGAAAATGACCACTGATATAAATACATGTCAGTTGGGTAGTTAGGAGAGAGGGAAACCAAAAATTGAACCTGCGGGAGGCTCAAGATTACAAAGTCATTAATTTTGACACTCCCCCTTAATCTTGAGCCAAACAAAAATTAAGTCAAAAATGATTTTCAAGTTCTGGACATCTACGATGCCCATAATTTCTCTTAAATGCTCAAACCTTTCTTTTGACAAAGGTTTGATAAAAATGTCAGCTAGTTCTACTACTCTGACTTGTAAAACTTGAGCTTGATTTCACCTTTCTCAACCAATTCATGAATGAAATGATATCTAATTGCAATATGCTTGCTTCTACCATGAAAAATTGGATTCTTTGACAATGCAATTGAAGACATATTATCACAAAAATAACAAAACCTCCTTGTTGCTCTTCATGCAAATTGAGAGGATTCTCCTTAACCATATTGCTTGACAAAAAACTCAATTTGCTGTAATATATTTTGCTTCAGCCATTGATAATGAAACAAACCGACTATTTCTTTGAAGCCCATGAAATGACTCATGAGCCAATATTGAACACATATCTAGATGTGCTTTTTCTATCATCAAGTCTACCTACCCAATCACTATCTATGTATCCATAACAACATATAAAATTCCATTATTCCTTGTCCCATTTACATACCTCAAAACACGTTTTCCGCTTCATTTTTAGTGTGTCTCCTTTGGAGTCTCCATGAATCTACAAATCAAGCTAACTGCATACATGATATCAGGTCTAGTTGCAGTTAAATACATCAATCTTTCTACCATGCTTTTGTACCTTATAAGATCTACATTGCTGCTGCAACCATATTTTGTCAATTTCAAACTTAATTTAGCTAGAGTAGATGTTGGTTTACTGTCCAACATTATGAATCTTTGCAAGATTTATTTTGCATATTTTGTTTGAGAGACAAAATTCCCTACTTTGTTTGCTTGACCTCAATGCCAAGAAAATACTTCAACAATCCCAAATCAGTCATCTCAAATTCCTTCTTCATGGCTGATTTGAATTCATCTATGGGCTTGTTTGTATTTCTAGTAAATATTAAATCATCTACATATAAAACAACAATCAAAATCTCACCATCATTGCTTGCTTTGATGTAGAGTGTGGGCTCACTACTACTTTTTCTAAAGCCATTTCTAATTAGATATGAGTCTATCCTATTGTACCATTCCTTGGTGCTTGTTTGAGTCCATACAATGCTTTCTTGAGCTTGTATACTTTCCTCTCATGCCCTGGGATCTCATAACCTGGTGGTTGTCCCACATAAACCTCTTCTTCTTCCAACACTCCATTCAAGAAAGCTGATTTAACATCCATTTGATGGACCTTCCACTTGTGATGAGCAATTATGGCAATAATTGTTCTCAGTTTTCTAGCCTTGCTAATGGAGAAAATGTTTCATTATAATCACATCCAGGAATTTGTTTGTAGCCTTTGGAAAATAACCTTTCCTTATTTCTTTCAATTTTGCCTTCGGGAGTAGTCTTGGTTTTATAAACCCACTTGACTCCAATAACTTCTTTCCTCATTGGAAGATCTACTAGCTCACATGTTCCATTCTTCTCTATTGCATGCATTTGTTTATCCATTGCTTCACACCATTTATGATCCTTAATTTCTTTCTCAAAATAAATTGGATCAACTGCTGAAAATAGAGAAAAATTAATCATTTCATCTTCATTTTCTTCATACCTTGACTATTCATAAATCTCTTGAACACTCCCCATTCGACCTTGGTGCTGATTTAAATTATATGATGATGAATAAGCTTCATTTTATAGTTCTTGCATGCTTTGTTGGCCGCTGCCATTTCAAGATTCACTCCTTTGTGAAATGGGTGTCCAACTTGGTGCATTGTTTACTCTACCATTTTTTGTTTCAGCATCAATGATAGGTGCATTTTCCTTTGCTTGTGGCTGATCCACTTCTTTTGCATCTCCTAAGATGATTTCTCAATGAATTAAACATCCCAACTGATTATCAGTTCCTTTCAGAATGGATTATACAATATGTAAGCTTTAGATTGCTCACTATACCCAATGAAAATGCACTTTTCTCCTTTGTTATCCCACTTTGATCTTCTTTTCTTGGGCACATGTGCATATGCTACACACCCAAAAAAATTCCAACTACTTCAACCCAAAATTCATCAGACAATCCTCTTGCTTTGAGCATGCTTCTTGTCATTTCTTGAATGGTTTGATTCTTCCTCTTAGCTACACCATTTTATCAGATGTATACCTAGTTGTGAATTTTTCTTGATCTTGTGCTCCTTATAGAATTTTAAAAATCATTTGATATATACTCTCCCCTTCTATCCGTTCTCAATGTCTTTATATAATGGCCACTATGCTTCTCAACCATGGCCTTGAACTGTTTGAATACTTCAAATGTTTCGATTTATTTTTCAAGAAATAAATCCATGTCCTTCTGTTGAAGTCATCTATAAAATTAATGAAATACACACTTTTAGATAAGGAGGGAGTCTTATGGGACCACTTAAATCTGAATGTATCCGATCAAGAGGTGAGATTGCTCTCCAATATTTACCTGTGGGAAAATCATTTCTATATTGCTTCCCTAATATGCATCCTTCACATATCCTATATGGATGTTCAATAGGTGGAATCCTTTTAACCACTTGATTTTTATAAAGAAAATTCAATCCACCATAACTTAGATGTCCATACCTGAGATGCCAAAGAGTAGATTGATCAATGACTATTGTTTTAAACATTGTTGCCCGTACTCTGCATCCTCAAAGGAAACATTTTATTTTGTGTCATCTTCACAACTGCAATCAACTTGTTGCTTCCACTTCTATCATATATACTACATTCTCCATTTTCAAACCTCACCTTATATCCATTTTGGACAAGCTTCCCAATACTGAGAAGATTATACTTCAATCTAGGACATAGAAAACATTATGAATCTACTTCTTGTCTCCTTGCTTGGTGAGAATGGATACAATTCATGTACCCATCACAAGAACCTAGTCATTTGTCCCCATCTTCACTTCAGATATAATTGCTTCATCTATGGTATTGAACATTTCCTTATTTTCACACATATGGTTGCTACATGCACTATCCAAATACCATATTTGTTTGTTTCCTTGCTCAATTACATTGCAAGTTAGAAAGAAGGTTCCAATCTTTTCATTCTTTTCAAGTTCAACTTCTTTTGCATTAGAGAAGATTGCATTATGATTTTATTTCTCATATCATATTCTTTCTTTCTACATTCACTTGCATAGTGTCCATACTTTTTACAGTAGTAACATTGTACATTTGATTTATCATACCTTTGTGTAGAACCACCTCTGGAAGTGTTGCTTCTCCTTCCTCTTCCTCTTCGGCTTGGCTCTTGATGATTATGTCTTCTACCTTCTTGTTGGTTGTTAAATCTTCCTCTTCCTCTATTATAGACTCCTCTCCCCTACCTCTAACATTTGTATTTGTTTTGAAGGCTTGTTCATTGGAGGAGCTAATTGGCTTACTCATCCTTTGTTCATGGGTTTGTAAAGAACCCATTAGCTCATCAACTGTCATTTTTCTCAAATCCTTGGAATCCTCTATTGCAACCACAACTGGATCAAATCTGGTTGGAAGGCTCCTCAATACCTTCTCTATGGTCCTCTTCTCTTCATCCACATCTCCATTAGTCCTCATTTGATTGACTATGGTCATTTTTTTTGTGAAGAAATCATTTATTGATTCTGATTCTTTCATGAGAAGGGTCTCAAAATATCTCCTCAACATCTGCAATCTGATTATCTTCACCTTGTCACTTCCTTGATAAGCATTCTACAAGGTATCCCATGCTTGCTTGGAGTTTATAGCTGCTGCTATCCTTGGGAAAACTAAATCAATGACAAAATTTTGAATATAGCTTAAAGCCTTTGCATCCTTTCTTTTATTTTCCTTCAAAGCATTCTTTTGAGCTTGTGTGAGTGCATTGAAGGCAGCTTGGTCTACTACCTCTACATATCCTCCTTCAACTAGTTCCCATAGTTCTTGAGAAGATAACAATGTATTAATTTTAATGCACCAAATATCATATTTTTTCCCATAAAATATTGGGGGTTGTTGCCACGAGTTTTTTTGCTACAAGAAGCCATTACAACTCAACCCAGAAAATAAGACTCAAAAGCTCCAACAACCTCAAGCTCTAATACCAAGATGTTGGAAAAATTTGGTGCCAACTACAACCAACACAGGGAAAGACACAACCAGAACAATATAAAACACACACAAAATATATATTATATTTAATTTGAAACTTCATACAATCTCAGAGTTGTTGCTCTGTAAATTTTTTTTTTTCTTTTTGTGTTCTATTTTTGTTTCTTTTTCTTACAAAAAATTGTCTGTGTTGTTGCATGTATCTATTTACAATATTCCCCATTCTATATTTATTTGTCTATATGTTCGGCATATACTTCTCTCGATATATTCTTCGAGTTGTGGCTCTCTACTCTCTTTTCTACTTTGTGTTATATATATATATGTTGCGGCATATACTTCTCTGCTATATTCTTCGAGTTATGGCTCTCTACTCTCTTTTCTACTTTGTGTTATATATTTATACCTGCTTCCACGTGTCATTCCTTTGCCACAACCGGACTTGAAACCAAAACCAATTCATGTTGATTCTGGGTTGAAGTCCGCCCAAGGCCATTACTATAGAAAGTGGTGGAATTGTGCCACATGTTCATTGTTGGAAGGACAAGATCGACCGCTGACTCACCTTGACTAAAGGGCGACGCGACGCCAATATAGAATGTGGTTTACTCCGGGTTTACACATCCACTAGGAGCCATCGCCCAAAAGTTAGACAAAATGCCGTCATGTGTATCATCGTTGGACGATCAATATCACCGACTTGCCATGACTAAGAGCCCAGACCCGACACACTATGCACCACAGTCAATTACGCCAGATTGAGATCCATGAGAAGAAAAACATTAGGAGGACAACAGAATGTTACCACGTGTGCTCTCACATTGGCGGGGGATTTAAAAATTCAGCGGTCACAAAGAAAATGGCCACAAATATAAATACATGTCAACTGGGTAGTTAGGAGAGAGGGAAACCAAAAATTGAACTGTAGGAGGCTCAAGATTATAGAGCCATTAATTCGACATTAACAAATAAATCCTAAAAATAAAACTACAACTTATAGCTGAAATGAGAAACATAACACAAACTTAATGCACATAAATAAACTTCTTCAATTAATATTTTAAAGATTTCATTGCTCTTCTTCTTCTTCTTCTCGAGAACCCTAAAAATCAAGAAATTACATACACATATATAGTTCCTCTACAATGTTTTTTCCAAAATTATTTTCAAACACTTTTTCTAATATATTTTTTCCCCTTTTTTTAATTGCTTGCTTTAAATCTATGCACTTTTCTAACAATAAGACTGCAGGCAGGGGTGAGTCGAGTTTACTTTCTAACATTCACATCCTCAAGTGTAATTTGGGCCATAGAGCAAGAGGAGGGATTGTTCCTCCTCATCCCTTTGATTTTACTTGTATGAAAATTTTGGGACCACAAGACTCCAAGGTTGAAATACATGTATCAATACTTGAATCTTGAGATTTCAAAAATATCGGGATCTCAGATTCTTGAGGACCTTTACTAGACTTTTGAGATTGGATTTGGTGAAATAGTTTTCTGTAACTTTGAAATCCTTAGTGTATGTGCTAGATGTGCTCATCATTCACAGGTTTTCATGGACCTTAGAAAGACTTTGGCTTCATAATCTCATGTAATTATCATGTCGATCTCTTACCACATGGTCAACATCCACCCAAAGTGTCAAAGTTGACCTTAGTCAAAGGTTTTGGAAACATAATTTTCTGCCAAGTGTCCTTGTTTCACTTAATTAAGATTGATGGGTTTGTAAACAGAGACTTTAAACCATTTAATCATTAAGTGAGCATATCAAGGCCAAAAATCCTCAAAATCTTGTCTTTTTGGGGATCCAACCTATAAAATGATAAAGAAAGCAAGGCCAAGAGTTTTTGATATGTTTAAATCATTAGAATACCTAAAAATGTATGCAATCTATCATTTTAAACCCTCGACCTCCAAGATTTTAACTATAAAACTCCCCGAATTGAAGTGAACAATTTTGGGTGCCAACACTACTAATCCTTTTATCTCCACGATCTATAGAATTTTTATGTATTCTATAACACTAATGGAATCCTACAAAAGGCATTCCCTATAATCCTTATAGGTATTTTAACATTTTTGTTTAATCGCCTCAGTAGTAGATTGTTGAGCACCTTTTTAATGATTGAAAATTCCATCCTTGTCCACTTTATCGACAAAAAGGCCAATGCTTCTCCAAATATTACCGTAAATTGAAAGATATTTGGTTTTGAATGATCGGTTTGAAAATGGGTAAATGTATATGGAGATATTGAAATATCCGGAAGAAGAGACATTGACAATGGAGATGGCATGTTTCTCTCTTCTCTAAAAAAATCTCTAAAGTTATCTCCGTCGAAGATAATTTTATTTATCTTAGTCTACTCAATCCCATTTCATCATCTCTTATTTGATTATGAAAATCAGAAAGTTGTGATTCTCTTCATTAATTAGTTGACAAAGCATGGAACAGGCGTTCGAAGTTAACTTCTTTCCTGTTTGTTAGATCTTTCCTAAACTTATCCTTATCTCTGTTATCATCACATTTTATTGGAAAAAATGGCAGATGAAAGATTCTCGCGCATTAATAACTCTCATTTAGAAGACTCCATTCAAAAGTAAAATAATAATTTGTAGAATAACCAACTATACTACAAAGAACCCATAAAATATAATATTGGATTCATAAAACCATTGATATGATCTCCATAAAAAATATTCACGCTCAAATCCAATTAAACATAAATCTTTGAAAAATAAGAGGAAAGGGAGTCAAATATTGGAAAACCAAATAACTTCCAAATGTTAGAAAACTATAGACTTTGCAGCAATAAATATGCAGTAAAGTTGAATAACAAAATAACAAATTTACATGGATAGAGATAAATGAAATATACAAAATACGAAACATGCAAGAGACGAACACCAGATTTTAAGTGGTAAAACCCCAAGTAAGTGTTTAGGAAAACATCGGGGGTGTAAGATATCAAGCTTTTATTAATCAAG
Organism: Taxus wallichiana var. yunnanensis; assembly: GCA_018340775.1. Lineage (NCBI taxonomy): Eukaryota > Viridiplantae > Streptophyta > Pinopsida > Cupressales > Taxaceae > Taxus > Taxus wallichiana. The sequence goes on from CM031235.1 coordinate 142,771,575, forward strand.
ATGAACAGATTACATATGCAAACTCGTTATATAAGAAAAAAATTAGATCTCCACAAAAATATATACACCTAATTGGCAAAGTATAGTTATGATTCCTCCTTCTAGAAAATAGAGTGGAAAAACGCCATTAGGATTTTCCTTCCTAAAAATAGAATTCGGTTGAATTCATCTTTCTAGAAACAAGGGATTGACTCCTTAATTTTTGCTTCGGGGCTCCGCCCCTGAACCCCCACCAAGGGGGATTCCATAATATGTCACCCTCCCCCTAGACCTCCCTGCGACATGAGTTGGGGGGGGCAAGCTCCCCCACACCCCCTTTAGAAGTGAGTTATAAACCACGCCACAAAGCGATCCAAAATTTAACTTTGTTGGCACATATCTAACACCAAAATGAGACCTGAAAAAATAATTAGATTATATATTTAAAAGCAAATATGGAAGGTAGTTAGATATTGAAAAAATATAGGATGTTGAAAATGAGACATGGATTAAATGTGTTGTGGTCCAATGAGGTACATGATGGTGTAAAAGTGTTGCCTTGCTATCCAGGAAGGTTCCACTCCTGGGAGATACCAAATAAATGATGAGGTTGGGATGGATTGTGCCTCAAGTGAATTTGACAAATAAGACCATTTATTTCAAGAACGTATTTTTAGTGAAGGTTTGTTTTAAATTTATTTTCTTTTGAGAAGTAAATGGTGGAAGATACCTTCAAAATAGCACTTCACACACCCAAATCACTTCACCTTTTAAAATTGGGCATCTATTTTGGATTAATGTAACATCCATAGTTCTTGTAAAGGAAATATATGTACCTTATCTGTTTGTTCTGTTGGGATACACATTTCTATAGCTTTCTTTATACATATCTCTCATTGTCTCTGTAACTAACCCCTTAAATACATAGAAAAGGATACTATATATAAGGAAAATAGTTAAATTTCAGGTTTTGCTTGTTGTCACTTCGGGTATGGTTAAACTTATGTTTTATTTTTTCTCTTGAATAAGGAAAATGGTTAAATTTCAGGTGTTGCTTGTTGTAATCTTAGGATGTCACATCCCTTAACACTTGTAGATAAGCTCCTGATATGGTATGTGGCTAGATCTAGGTTATTATCGAGGAGTAGCTTCTCGCTCTAATCACTCCTCGATCCGTAGTTATTTTGTCTGGGTTCATATTCAGAATTAGATATATCTAAAATTTGGGTAAGTAGTCACTACCACCATGCTTTTCTATGGAGGGCTCTTTGACTCATTAAATATATTCAGGGTCTGATTTCACGGGTTATATTTCTGTTTGGAGAAACTCCTAACTGTTGGATATTGGTGTTGCTGCTCCTAGAGCACATACTCTATTTTCTCTGCATTAGATATAGCCCCCCTTAGCTATCCACCAAATCATTGTTTTTCCTCATTTGATATTTTACACCCTTACATAACTCATATTGTAAGGGTTTGTTAATGGGATTAACAAAGGGTCCCTAAAAGTTTGTTGCAAACTTCACATCAGATATGTGTTCTAAAAATGACATTATAAGCCTTGTTTTACAAAGACTTATGTACTTACAAAGCATTTCTTGTTCCAAATTTTTCGTATTTGCCTCTCCAATTTTGGATCTTATGAAGATACAGAGCTTTGTATCCTCGCAAATTGGCGAGATGGGAAATGAGGCGTAATCATATCTTTTCCAGAGTTTTCATCAATAAGAGATTTCTCCATGGTAAATTTGTGTTTATATGATGTTAAGCTATCAAGTTTAAATCATTTCATGTGATTATTATTTCATTCCTTTCACACATTCAATTTGTTTTCACAATTTTGACAAACAATTTCAACTCAGTAAATGTTGATATCATAAAAATCAATTAGTAACATCTAGATAAATTGATTGATATTCGTCATTTAGAGTTGGTATCATTTGAAGGGATTATAAAATATAATCAAGATAATTATAGTCCATGGCAATATAAAATCTTTATCAAGATAATTATAGTCCATGGCAATATAAAATCTTTTCGTTGTTTATTAGATTGTGTGGGTTGTATTTTAGATTTATGTCATTTGGAATATTGACAAAAAAAGTGAAGGTGATTTACTTTCAAGATAGACATTCAAGAATATGGAACCAACATGGAAGAGAAAGTATAGAGCATCATGATAAAGCTAGTGTGGATCAAAAGATCAAGGGGTCTTATAAAAAGAAAAAAATCAAGAAGACAAAATCGTGTAATGAAAGCTTCTCTAATGTGTGCTAGTAAAGTGTACACAATTAATTTTTGTATGAGGTTAGTTATTAGTCGTATATTGCATTGTTTCTAGCCTACTGTGTATCTCACGATTATTGGTCCAAGTGAGGTTATTATTGACATGTTTCCCTATGTTTTGGCATTTTTCTATCATGTTCCCCTATTATCTCTCTTACCCCCTCTTTCTCTCTTCCCCCTTGTTTTCTTGATATCACGTATTCCCCTAAAACCATAATTGTACAATTTTGTTTTCCTAGAAGCTCAGTAACTATATGGTTTTGGGATTTTTTTCTTGTGTGGGCCCTTTTGACCCTTTTAGGTATTTTTCAATGTTTTTGGGAATTCTTTGTTAGCTTTCCCACTTGTTATGTGTTGAATTTTGTGCCAATCTAAGGATCACATTAGAAAAGTGCCTCCTTATGAAATCAAAGCATGAGCAAATCTCAAGCGTTTATTTCTTTATGAAGCATTCATTTAGTGAAAATTCATATATGGTAAACACCGCATCACATGAATTTTTGCTTGAGCATTGCATTATATTTGATGTGGTGGTTTTAAAGATTGTACAACATTGTAGGGGAATTTTCTAATAATGGAGGGATAACACGGCTCCTAAAATCATTCCTCATTTTTTACTATGCCATTACAAAGTGTTATACACTATTAGAGTATTGAAGGAGATAAATTTACCAAAGATTTGACAAAATTTTGGAAAAGTGGGTGAGGTTTTTCAAAGCTCTAAAGCTGATGAACATGATCCTCAAATCAGCCTCTCAAAAGGAAATTTTGTCCAAGTGACAATTTCCAAAACAACACACTAATGGTTTCACGAGAACACTAAAGATTTTGGCAAAGGCTCTCTATACGTGTTGATTTTTAGGGTCTTGTTTGCCTCATTGTTTGGACTTGATATGCACTTCCTTTTTTAAAACGTGTTTTTATATTTGTGATGAATAAAATATTCCTCCAAAACCCCTCATTATTTATTTCTACATTAGGGATAAATATTTATGCAATTAGGTCTAATTTTTACTATTTTAAATATGTTTGGATCTTATTCCAATATTTATGGGTAGATGGATTATTTTTTAATGTAAAACCACTTTCCCATAAAACATTTTTGTGAAAACACATTGGCTTGCATGCTTTATAGATTTCTAGGGTTAAAGCTTTTGCTTAAATTGTGATAGATCTTATTATTCTAGTGCTTGTTCCATTTTATTTATTCAAATCTACCAACCCTAGCTATTGTGTGTTACATTCAAAAATTTAGTGTGCTTGTAATGGTTCACCCTCTAGATGTTCTTTTCCAAGATTATTGAAAACTAAATTGTGATATGAGAGAACAAGCTAGTAAGGGAAAAAGTAAAAAAGTGTTGGCATCATAGATAGTAAAATTAATATGGATTTGAACTTGGATGTACACAACTTCTAGTCAATTCCCTTATAGACCACGAGAAAAACCTTAATACAAAATCTAGGGGATAATATGGAATTAGATGCATGTTTCCATGTAGAGATCAATGTTTTTGTGGGAATGCTATAGCTTCTTAAGATGGATATTGGAATGCAAAAGGAAAAGGTTATGATTAAGAATCCCAATTAGAAGAAAAAACATGAATGATAATATTTGTACAATTTTTACTCATATATTACTACAAAGAATTTTGTTGTTCATGTTGCATATATGTATCTTTGCATACATATGAGGTCATCTTGTGCATGACTTTTTTTTAGATTGGGTAAAAAAAATTTGAAGGGATCGGGAACCCTGTGCAACCGAAAGATAAGCAATAATGCCCAAGAGAGAAATAGGACCCCACAGGCCCAAGGAGAAACAACTAGACAAGCCAACACACAGAAAGAGGAAATCACCAGAAAGGAAGAAAGGCCCAACAAAGGGGAACAACCAAAATAGCTTGGCCCGCTACCCCAAGGATCCTAACTTCATGGGACTTTCCCTTTATGAAATCGAGGCTCATCTTAAGAGGCGAATTACCAACTTTACCTTTCTTCTTGTTGTTCACAACCTTCTAACCATCCCCCATTAGGATCTACATTCTCGTTCAGGTGGACAGAAAGAAAAATTTCAAGTGGCTCCTTGTTATTCAAACTATGAATATGCAACGAACAAGGGGATTTAGAAACCCCCCCATTTCAAACCTCTTGTTGTAATTCAGTAACTGGTTTAGTGGGCGGAAGTACAACCCCTCCCCTCAGCACTTCCTCCTGCTTTTCCATTTTCTCACACTTCTCCTCACCCTAGTTCCCTGACCATTAGAGACATCCCCCTATCATTGTCCTCCTAAGCATAAACCACCAGGTTATCAGGATTAAAATCCTTCCACCACGAGACCCTCCCCTTAATCGGTTTCTTGACAATTTGACAATTAGAAGCCAGGTGACCGAGTGCAAAACACGTTCTACATCTAAAAGGAGACCTTCAAAATCCAAGTTTTGGGTCCAAGTAGAATCCATTACTTTCAGCTCTATTATGGCTGGGAAATCAGTAGTCATATCCATATCCACCAAGATACGAGCGAAAGTGGTATGATCAAAAGAGTCAGTTCTAGGATCCACAACTAAGAATTTACCCAAAGCATTCCCTATAGCCTTGAAGCAATCATCACTCCAAAATGCAAGGGTAAATAGGGTAGACGGATCCACACAGGTTGATAGTGAAGGTTTCTAACGGGATTAAAGTTAAGAAACCAGGGCTTCATGAGAAGAAGATGTGATTGGAAATCCCATATTTTTCCAAGAATTAGATCCCTATCAGAGGAGCTATCAAAAACTACAATGAAAATACCTTGATCATATGGGTAAATGTTGAATTTACCATCGATTAGGGGGCTCCATTGTTCTAGATATCCATTTGTGCAAGGCTAGAAGGCCAGGACAACGACTTGTGAACCTATAAATCAGTCCTCTGTTATGGAAGAAATCGACTGATTCAGCCACATCCTCTCCAAAGAATACAACAAGAGTTGATTTGTCATAAGCCATGGGATTAGCAGGTAATTTCCCTCCATATTTCGTTGCCTCCGGGGAAAGAAAAATATTTTCCCTGGTTCGGCCCTACATCTTGGCCTCCTTGAAACTCCCCGTCCATCATAGCCATTCACCCTAAATCCTCCTTCGACAGAAAGGTGGATGCATTGTGAGGACTCCCACTGTAATACCCAAGCCGCCATCATCCAAAGAGACACCCTGTGAAATAGGGACAAAGCAAATGTCACCATTGGATAAAACTCCTAAAGGAAATGATAGAGCTGCCATCTTGTGCATGAATAATTAGGCTATGTGATTTAAGAAAATATTTTATTTTGGCCCTCTAATAGTAACTAAATCAATTGGTACCATAATATGATTTTTAATTCATGTGAGGGAGTGATCGCAGTAGTTATAATTTCCATTGGTGTTAGAAAGAAGCATAGATTGTTTTGTTAGAACATGTGTAGGTTAGAATAAATTGTTAGATTTTTTTTGTGAGGAAATATAATTGGAACTTAGATAATTATTGTTCGGATGAAAGGAAATAGATCACCTAGAATGAATGGGTTGGTAGATATGATGAGATGTCTTCATGAGAGATTAAAAGTAATAGAAACAACTTAGAGATGAAGAGATGTTAATGAATAATATAGTGATCAAAACAAAACACCAAGGAAGAATACTTGGATCATCTTTGGAGAGTGTTTCAATGTCTATGTGATGAGAATTTGTTGGTAAATTTGAAGTGTAATTTCATGAGGAGGGATTTAGTATACTTAGTATTTTATATATCTCATGAAGGATTAAAAATTGATCCTGATAAAATGAGAGATATCATTGAGTTTCCATTACCCATTAGTAAATTTGATACATAAATTTATTATTGATTAGTGAACATCTATGGCAAGTCCATAAGAAACTTTTGAGTGAATCGTGCAACAATCACATAAGATATGTAAAGATATAGGAAGGAGTTCACATGTACTATAGATGCAAATTAAGGATTTAAAATTTTGAAGAAGGTGAGAAGATATAGAGCGTTGAGGCTTTTCCTGATTTCAATAAGCTTTTTAGTTTAATTTGACAAGAGTGGCATAACCATTTGATTTGTGACACATTAAGAATGCAACCCTATATCCTACTTCATTGAGAAAATAAATGATGTATGTAAAAATTATTTAAGTTTATGATCAAGGTTTTTATGCCATGGTATAAGGTCAAAATAAGTGGAGACATAACTTGATGTTAAAGAGATTTTGATTTACAAATATGGCCAAACACTCCAATTCATCAATAATCAAGGTGAATTGAAGCACAAAAAAATGAAATGGGTTTTTTTGTGCATATAAAAATACTCAATTTTCATGAATAATCAGAGTGGAAATTATAAAATATTTGTAGATGCATTGGGTAGGAGGTGTATCTTAACGTTAATTGAGATACACATGGAAGTCATTAGATTTGATTCCAAAAAAGATCTTTACATAGAGAATGTATTTTAAAGAGGCATGGAAAGCATGCACATAATCAATGTGTTGGTTCAATCCTTGATTGGATTATTTCCTATGGTAACATTTTTTTTAAGGAGTGTACAACTATAAATAATTATAGGTTATATGCTTTAGAACTTAGCATAGTTGAGGACCGGTTAGTCTTCTTAGTATTGATAGGATATTGGCACAACTAAGTAAGAGGTATTTTTGGCCGCACATGGCTACATATGTGTTTATATATACAAAAATATGCATAATTTTCTAATTGAAAAAGGGAAATATTGGAACACACAATTACATCATCTATTATAACTTAAAATTACGAAACAAGCTTGACAAAAATTTAGAAAATTGTTTGAGAATTTACACATCATGGTACAAAGTGAATAACTTTCCCTATGATAGGGCTTTGACAATATGGAATTCGATTAATGAAAGGAGAGGGATTATAAAAATTTGATAGATACATCAGATGACCCTTTTGGAGAAGGATATGGATCTATTGCACTACATTATTGGCTATCAATGAAGTCGAGAACTGGTCAAGCAAATGATAGAGATGATCCACCATCAATACATTAGAAGCTTCCATTTTTAGAAGATTTTCTATAATTTCTTATGTAGAAAAAGAATTATTTTGGTGAAATACTTACAGTAGTATACACATGCTATTCTTAGTTCTTGAGATTATTAGTTGGGAATCCTCAAGTTGATCTCCTTAGAGTTTCTTGCAAATATAACATCATGATCCAAATAATTTCATAGTGAATTCAAACTAGGTGTTTTACTTGTGTGAAATGTTAATCATATCCAATGATGCACTACAAAATTATTGAAAGGATGTAAGTGGTTTTCCATAGATGATTGCATATGTATGAGAGGATGCTTGAAATATACCTCTAGTCAACATTCTTGTGTTGTGCCCTAAAGAGAAATGTTCTTAAAATCCATTGATTATGAGGGCGAAGCTTAAAGATGTGCAATTTATTGTTAATATTTTTGATGATATTAAATTGGTAGGCCCGCAAAACATTGTCCAAGTCATCGTGGACAAATCAAAAATTTGTAGCACAACACGGTTTATTATAATAAGATGTGCAACATAAAACTTTATATTTTTTTATAACTCGAGGTATCAAGATATAGGCACACCCTTCCATACAATTAGCCAAGCAGAACTCAATGACCTGACACATAGAAGAATGCATTAACAGGGTGAGTTCACCTCACTAGTCCTCAGGTGATAGGCCAACACCCTAACCGATGCCGCCACCGTTTAATTAGGATTGGGAGATGAAATATTTTTCCCTTCTTGATGGACCAATATTTTCTTGTACCTATTAATTTCATGCCCATCTTATCAATACAAGGGGAGATTCAGAAAGATAATTATCCACGATATGGGATAATGTGTGTTTTGATGAAATGCCTTAACCAAATATATTGGAATACCACGATTTCAAGATATGTTAAATCCCATATAGTAGTGTTTATACACAAGATGTTTTGTGAAATTTCCTATCTTGCAATACCATTACTTTTGTATATTCATAGTAGGTACATGCATATTAAACCTCGATGTTTTCTCCATCAAATGTAATTTAGCCGATCATATATTCTAATATTGACATTGCATACACCATTCTACCTAGTTCAATTAGGGAATTATATCCATGCCCATATAATTGAAAGTGGATTTGAGTCACCATGTGTTCATAGTGACAATCTTATAAGTGGATAAGATGGGCATGAACTTCATAGTTACAATAGTATTCGTACATTGAGAAGGGAAATTGATTCCAAATTTTAGAATTTCTGAAAAATAAAAAATTTCCATACACTAAGAAAATAATTTTTAGTATGCATCAGAGAAATATGTAAATATTATATTTAAATAAACATAAAATTTTACACAATTTTTTATTACATTGTATAAAATTCACCGACTAGGGGAGAGGACCCTATAACTATGCACCTAACTTTAGGGGCACACAAATATATGTAGGTATGTCGATAGCGTAAAAAAATTATATCATCGTGTAGCGTATGATCGTGCCATATCAACATTTTTGTTTCGTGTGTTTATTTGGAGGGAAAAGTAGTTTTTGAATTGATTTAATATGAAGAAAATCAATATAAAGCATTTGAAAGAGGGACCAATGACCGAGCGCCCCATGTGTCACATTCTCATTGACTCTTAAAAAGTGTAATTAACCAAAAAGTGAACAACTATTGGTGCTTTTGTCAACAACCTATGGTGAAAAGAGATGTACATGTTTTGGTCCCTGCTCGGTTATAGGGTCCTCTCCCCTATATCATAAAGCAAACACCTACAACGAAGGAAATCAAAGTCATTTAGGAAATCCAACAATTACCACGCATACCTTAGTTGAAGAGAAATAAGACTTGTAAAGACAAAATTGAATTACTTTTCTCGTGCATCAAAACAACACATTCTTAACCAACATTTTGAAGCTAGTTGCGCCTCTCAAACCTCATATTATCCGATTCTCTTAAAACGGCATTCTCAAAGAGAATTGAGTCCAAATAAATTACCCCATCTGAAATGCTCAAAGCCAACACTTGTATGGGAAGGGCATGTCTTCTATCAAGTGCAATAGAGTAAACGAACATCTTTTTAAGTGTGCGGTGGTTATTGATCTAGGTGTCACCACATTATCTCACAAACTACTATCTTTTCTTGAAATCATCATGCAACACAAGACATTGACAATGACATTTTCATAAATAGTCCACGATAGCTTGGATTGAGGATGCCTTTTTATGATCTCTCTAAAAAAAATTACTTCCAGCGTTCTCCAGAGTTGGATTAAAGGTTTAGAGCACCCTAGGCAATAATTGGATTGGACACCCTTCTCACAATTTCAATTAATAATTGTTTCTCATCAAATTAATAAATAAAAAATATTGCATTCTTGTATTTTGAACTTTGCATAAAGATCATAATAAATCACAAATTAGAAGAAACTCTTATAGAAATAGAATAAATATATCCTATAAAATTATCACCTGAAATATGAGAATATTCTATGGACGGAGAGAATTAATTGTACATAAGGTACCCAAAATGTAACAAATACAATATTTTATACAAGGTTGGTTTAAGTCATATTTACCTATATAAAATAGGTGATGGGACTCAAATCTAAACAAAGCATCATTTTTTTGCAAAGCAATAAAAATTCTTATGTAGCTTCCATGGTTTTGTGAGGAGTGGTATTTGGACCAAGCCTACCAATTCCTCCATAAAAAATAATAGACATTTCCCCCAAAAATAGGAATTAAATACTTATTTCTTTCAATTATATTCACCTCTATTAGCTATGCTAGTGACATTATTAAAAATACATTAATATTTTCCTTAAAAAATTTACACACCTACTTAATCAAGAGCTACATTAGAGAATGAGTAACAATACAAAAAATCATATGAGCTGATAATTATGCCATACTTGGTCTTGCAAAAATATTAAGTACCTTTTGATGTGTACGCCTAAAATTCATGTTACTATATAATAATATCATAAAATGGGTCAATTAATATTGAATCTTCAAGTAAATTGTTTTAATGCTAAGTACTAAAATAGTCGATGATAAGGAAAAGCTTATGATTTATAAGTTTTATAAATTTTTGCAAACTCATTGTTATATTATGGATGGATGATTTACTACAAATTCCATATATTCCTGAACAATTTCTTTAGATAAACCACAAAATGCAAGAGAAAGCCTAAATAATTCCCTAGTTTCTTTAACAGTAGAGGTCATAGAGTTGAAGATTGTACACTTTGTCCTCTAGTTTTTTGATGTGGCCAATAGTTATAGTTATTAAAACATATTTGAACATTTTACTTACTTTTCCAACGACATTAAAACATAGTTATCTAATCCTAGGAATGAAATATGTTTTCAAGAAATGCCATTTTGGGAAATGCAAGGAAAGGTCCTTTTATAGTACATAATGTTTGGTGAGTTGGTTCGGGTTTACAGATGGCTTATAGCATATAGCACTACTTCATACTCCCAATATGCAGGAGGCACCTAATTATGCTTCAAATATAAGACATACATTACCTACCCCTACAAGATTCAAAATTTTGACCTTTCTTTTAAGAGCATGCGTTTTTAACCATTAGGCCAACTCAGGTGCACAAGCTTGTTGTCGAAGTTACTTCTTATTATGCATGGTCTGATCCTCAAAATCTTCTCCAATTTTTACCTTTAAAACCCAAATCTTAAAAAATCTGAATCTTGGGTTGAACTACTCTTTCCACACCTGTGCTTAGTAGTTTGAGAAAATTCTCATAATCGTTTGAATTTCATCTGTATTGTAATTGATTACATTCAGTATGTGAAAAAATTGCTTGACAATTTTCTTTGAGCATCTTTACCATGTCTGTAAGAGAGATGGTATGCTTGCTACTAGCAAATGTTGAAAAGTCATTTTTGAATGGGAATTGACAGTGCTAACATCGATCCCTACAAGAGGTCAGAAAATTTTGGGCAAAGGGATGGTAATGTTAGAGGTATAGATATAAAAATGAATTTGCTTCCAGCATGTAAATGGGAGTAAAGTGTTGTCAACACCACCATGGTTTTAGGTGTTGCTCTTCTTGTTACTTTACTACCACTCAATCGAATAAACTAATCTGAAATTTCATTAATGATGTTGATTTTATATTTATGTGACTTTTCATTTATATATCAATTTCATAAACCATTTAGGCAAATCACTTGTCCAATATGATGAGGTTGTCCCTCCCGACCTTAGGGTTTTTCTTCCTTTTATACAACTTTTTTGTGTATATTTTTTGTAAATATATAAAGCATCCATTCCATACAAAAAAATATGTTACGAAATTGGTTGGTAGGCTTGGTTTTTGGTAATATATAAATTTAATAGACCATAATCCTGATTCTATGGTGGTGATGTCAAATTGGAAGTGGCTCTCCTAAAATAATGGTTGATTTATTGCACAATGAGTATGTTTGTTTGCTTGGTCTTCCTTTCTCTTCCTCTATAGCTTTATAAGCCCAAAAAATCATGTTCAAATATAACTTGATACACGCCTTACTACCCAAATTTGGATATGCCTCTCAAGCACATCTTGGAATTGTTTCTAAAATTATACAACTCTAAAAATTCTCATTCATTTAAAAAACTATTCCTGCTTTAGTTGGTAGTATTGGTCCACGACAACAAATAAACCCAATAGACTATGATCCTTATGCCAATGGAGGTAATACCACAATGGAAGTGGCCCTCCTACTTATATAATCATTGATTGGATGCATAATTAATATGTTTTCTTGCTCAACCTTCCTTTCTCCTCCTTTGTGGCTTCACAATCCAAAAAAACATGTCCAAATGCCTCTAACTACATGTTTACTATACCCCATGTTGGATATGCTTTTTAAGTGCACCTTGGGATTGTTTCTACCATACCAAGAAACCTCATACTCACTAATGAGCTTGTTAATATTGCATTCAAGCAATATTTCTAAGACCTTTGTAGAGTGTCACGTAACCTTGTAAATTGCCTACACTCCTTTTATTGATTGTTTTCATGGCACCATCCTTATGTTAAAATTCATGGTCATTATTTTTAGTCTTAAACCTTAGTTTATTTCAAGTTTTGACATTATTTGGAGCATAATTGGTCTTGAATGTAAGCATATTTGTATTAAAAAGCTTGACTTCAATGACATTAAGCGCATGTAAATATTGATAAGTGTTGAAATCTAATTTTTCTTTTATATTTATAATAGATTATTGATAAAAAAATACTTTGAAGCTTATTATCGGTTGTTGATAACTCATCTTAGTCACCATAGTGTTCAACCCAAACACACACTTACTAATGTATTCATTGTAAACTTGTCTAACTTGATATATGATGCAAGAGCATCACTTGTAAATACTCAAATTTTGGCTTTTCTAGAGTTGCCATAGGTTTTGAAAGGTCCATTTGGGTGTCTTGGTATGAATCAATTCCATTTGGACTCTTTAAGCATGTAGTAAGTGGTATTTGGAGTTTCCCTCCAAAACCACATTTCAAATGTTCAAGAATGTGTCTTTTAGTATATTAGAGGTTTACGTGTTAGCATAGGTTTAATAAATGAGGAAAAAGGGGTCATGGAACATGAATTCACTTATAACATGGCTTATTTGATCCTAACATGACTCTAAACCTCTATGGTTAGTCTAAATCATAGTTGGATTAGTTGAACTAGAAGCCTCACTACCTCTTTTTTCACCTAAATTGTAAGAGATTTGAATGAATGAGGGCTTAGTGGTGGAAAGGGTTATAAAAAATAAGGAGAAGAGTTTTCACAAAGCCATGAGAGCTCAAGGATCCAAGATTGTACTATGAAGACATAAAATAAAGGAATTCTTGAGTCACAATTTGTAATATGGAAGTTTTATTTGTGTATGTTTTGAATCATGCTTGATAGCTAATGTTTTCAATTTGTTAAAACATGTAAATAAGTTATGTACAGTCCTAAGGAGGACATGAAAGCAATCTAAGGATGTGATAATGATGGTGAGGACAATCGAATGTAAGAAAGAGTATTAAATTGTGTTGCATGAGATAAGTCTGCGTATATGCCATCGAATGAAAGGAAAGAGTTGGATTAATGAATGAATGGTAACATGTGTGAAGTTTTTAAAACTAAAGAAGTCTAATTTTATACAATGATTAAGGTTGGTAATGTGGTTAATGATCTTGCATGAGGGTTTGAAGAAACTAAAATGTGAATTCTGGTATAAAAGTCTAATTGATGATTGTTTGATGAGTTATCACCCAAGTCATAGTCTGATATCATGAAAATAGAGATTTTTAGGGTGGAAAGAGAGTATGTAGAGGTTTTTGAGGCATCAAGAACCCGAGAAAGCATGAAGAGATGGAAAAAGTAAATAAATCCAAAAACCAGTGACTTGTTTCCGAGAACCCGAGCTATGGTTTAGAAGTAAAAAATATGCATATCATGAAATATACCCAAAAACTTGATGAAACTTTGAGGGAATGGACTAACAAGGTTTTTAGAGGTGTATGTAAATTTTCAAGAAGAAAGGAGTAAGGATGATAGGTTAAATTAGCAAAAACACAGTGTGACTATCTTAATACCATGTTTGAGGGTTTTGTGCAAGGAAATTCGGTTAGGGTGATATTAGAACTACATATTGTTCAAATAAACTTGTATTTTGAATTCTTGAAGGGTTATAGAAGGTGTGAGAATATTTAAAGAATATTATAAGTGATCATGGAGGTAATAAGCTCAAAAACTCAATCCAAACGTTATAAGAGTCAAGGTTAGAAGCTTACAATAGTATGAGATGTGTACTTAGAAAAGTCCAATGCATGAGAAAGTGAACTAGGAGGTTTGAGAAATTAAATAGAAAGACCCTAAACCTTATGGAAAGTGAAAAGAGGTTAAAAAATACTTAAACTTGAAGTTTACATAGTTGTCTTTCTATAGTCCTTTGAAGCTTGAGAAGAGCAAGTAAGTGTTTGTATAAGGTGTCTTGAATGAGAGTAAATGAATTATTTGAGGGAGTTCATGGAGAGGTGTAAGGGATAGTGAGAAGATGGGTGGAAAGAAAATTAAGAAAGCCTAAGGAAAGGATTAAAACAAAGACAAAGGACAATATGGTGCTTAGAGCTAGTAAATCTTAAGATGTCAAAACTTGGATGATTAATGAAATACTAGGTGAATGAATATTGTAAGTATGTATACTAGGTAGATATAAGTGGAAAACGTGAGGCAAAGGTGTAAACCTGTTGACAAACAACAAAACCCTAAGAAGTCTATTGAAACCTTGAGGGGACTTAATTGAACTAGTCAAAAAGGAGAAATAGGTGTTGGGTAAGATGTGTTGAGAGTTAGATGATGTGTTTAACCATGAAGAAGGATCTCTATAAAGGGTATTAGGAAAGCTAAACACTTCGCATGAAATTTGAAGGCTTTTTCCAAACTACAAGCTTTATCAGTTTGAAGGGCTACTAAAATAGGGCTAATTGTGAACGATATAAGGAGAATAAAAATGGTTGGGCTTGGAGATGGAAGCTAAAAGCGTGGAATAAGCATAAGTTCCATAAAGGGTGTCTAGAAAACTTGACAGTGAAGGATAATACCTTGTATGGTGTTTAATTCATCAAAATTTGCCATTTAGGAGGGCTCTGGCTTGAGTATGAAGGGTATGAATGGTGAATGGTGATAAATGGTGGTTTGAAATTGTTTGAGGTAGCTATGCATCTTTCTTAGATACATTTTAGTAGGTAAAAAGTATTTTTAGCCTTTGTTTCAATTTTGAAGTCATTTTTGGTATGTGGAGAAAAGTTGAGTTCTTGATTAAATCATGAGTTTGTTTGAATGTGATTGTTAACTCTTTGACATTGGTTGGTTTTGGGTGTGAGTGTGATCTTTTTGTTATCAAGATAATTCCACAAATGTAATTTTTAAAGCAATATTGATATGAAAATGAGCCAAAAAATCATCAACTATAGGTTCAAATGAAAGCAAGGACCCACATCATATAGTATATAACTAATCAAGGGAAATAACTCGGTTATAAAATATCATTATGAAAAACATTTAAGCAAGAGGTGTAAAATAATCTAATATGGTGATAATGGTATCCTTTTCCATTATACAACACAAATTTGGGAGGAATAAAACTAATTGGAAAAGGATAAACAAATAAATCATGAGCCAAAGGATTTGAAAGTATATTATAATGAGAAGTGACCCTACTACTTGGTTTTGAAAAAACATTCTAACTAGTTACAAATAATGCAATGTAAGCATCATAGTGGTCGTTTCGTTTGATTCATAACTTTGCATAGGGATAGTAGTAGTAGAAGAGGAGATTGGAATTGAAGAAATCAAAGAGAGAGTAACAACATTATGAGAAATTTAAGGAACAACAGATGGTTCAACCATAGGAATGTTAGAAACATATTGAGAAATTGATAAATCTTGAGAAGGTGCTAAAATACTTTGAGAATTTGGAGGAATTACACGAGAATAAGGAAAAGCAATATAAGCCTCTTGAACGTTCGACAACATATCATTTTGTGAAGGAGTATTAGAAGGAATAGAAACATGAATAGGTTGAAAAGGAACTTCCAAATGGAACTGAGGAGAAGGAAGATATTGATAAGAATTTTTTTAATGAACTCATAATTCTAGAGATGACAATAGGATTTTCCATGACATATTTCCTAATACGATCAATTTTTTTTATTGATAATATTTGGAAAGGCTCCAAGGGCCATTAATGAAGCTCACAAAGATCAGAAAAACAACCAACAAAAATCCAAACAAACTTGGCTCAGAAAACAAACCAAACAATAGGTACAAAAACTCAGCCCAAAGTTGAGGATTGAGATCTTAAAGTCGTATGTGTTGGAACTGAAACCTGCGTCGAAGAACCCCATTTTTTATTCTGGACCAAATTCCATTCACCCTTATTTGAATATTCTTCATCTAGTTCACATGGGATGATAACATCAATCGAATAAATAGGTTGATACATCAATTTGGGAGGGGAAGAAATGGGCTCTCCATAACCACTGTTCTAAAACCTATTGAATTTCCTTCGAAGATCCAAACTAAGGCTTCGAGAATATTTCTCAACTACAGGAGTAGACTCACCCTCGAAATGCTCTTCTCAAAAAGTGAATCTTCCTCACAATCTAAATGGGCTTCAATGATACGGTGAGAAGGGAGAGAATCCTTCCACCAAGATGAGTTTTCTCTATTTTTACATTTGGGTTGCCCACACTCATCACTCAAATGTCCTGTTTGGAAACATCTATGGCAACAAAAGGACAATATTTCATAATCTAATATTTGAATCCAAACCCTTTCTCCTATTTGCAACTCAATTTTATCTGGTAGATCAAGAGGAACATCCATATCTACCAAAATACGAGCATAAGAAGGATGCACCAATTGAGTGGACGCCTCATCTATGGAAACATGACCTCCTAATGCATCTCCAATAGCTTTGAGACATGATTCAGACCAGAGTTGTAAGGTCATACCTAGAAGCCTAACCCAAACAAGTATCCAGTCGAATGAATCTCTCAATGGGTCAAACACAAGGTACCATGGTTTTGTTATAAGACCATGGTCGCCCCACACAATACTAACACAGGTTGGAAAAGGCACTTTTATCCTTCCATTGCATCAAGGGATTATTAAAGCTATGTTGAAGCGGGCACACCTCTCATTGGAAAAAATGAAAAATTCGGGGCTAATTTAGTGAACCCTGATCAAGAAGATTTGGGGGAAAATGAGATCTCTGAAACCAAAGTTGTTTTCACTTGTATGGAGGAAGTGGGGAAATCGGTGGCAAAAAGGACTAGGTCAAGCCTGGCCAAAGAAAATGTCAAGAAGAAGAGTAAGGAGAGTGAGGCTTCGGGACCACATGAGAATATTGAAGTTAGCTCTAATTTTGGGGAACAAAAGGAGGATAAAGTGAACCAGTTTAGCAATGGAGAGGGGCAAGAGGATGGGAAAGAAGGTCAGGATAAATCTGAGGGCAATACTTCCCAGAATACATAAGAAGCAATTGAGAACCTACATGCTCTCAAAGTTGCACAGAATAATCTGTTCAAAGCTCAAGATACAACGGTCAAATCTAATGTCTTTTTGAAAGAATTTGAAAATTGCAGGTTGGATACTGATATCAATAGACATAAAATTAGCATGGTGTCCATTGATTTGAGGGAGCTTCAGGAAAAGGTAGAGAAACTCACATCAACTAAAGAATGTTAATGAGAGAAGTCTGTCTATGGAGAAATAAATATTGAAAATGAAGGAGATCATTTTGCAGATTAGGGACGTCCATATCCTCAATGTCAAGAGCACCATTCACCACCTTAAACTATTGGCAGAGATGATTCACTCCATGGAAATTGCCAAGAAAAAAGAAAAGGAAGGATCTAGGCCTAAAGTGGAGATTGTTGAACCTGATTATCAGTACTGGAAGTCCACTATTGCCAGCTTGGTCAATGAATGGAATGGTTGCATGCATACAATGGGAGACTTGATTAAAGAATGACTGGTGTTATGCTTGTTTGGAGGCAAGATCCCCTTTTGGTTTTATTGTTAGTTTCGTGCTCTTGTTGTTAGTTTGGTACTTTTGGTATTTAAGATGTTTTTTTAATCTATAGCTTGTAGTTTTGTTTTTTGGACTTGTGGGGATTCAATGGGTACTCCCTTGGCCCTCTTTTATACTGGATCTTTCATACTTTGTTCGGGGTAGGGTCCCCTCAACCCTTTTTTACCTCTTATCAAAAAAATTGTACATGCACAATCATATCATAGTATTAATGGAAATATTCTACAACAATCCTAAATGCAATGCAATCTTATGACTCTATCATTTTCTATAATTTCAAATTAGTGGAATACTCTATTGAATAAGATGTGGCTCTTTCAGGATACAAAACTCAAATTCTGCTTAAATTCTCTCTCCCATCGTTTCCACTAGCCATTTCTCAAGATATTTATTCGTTCTGTGTATAGCCATCCCAAGGTAAAAGTAAAGATCCTTTTTAATAAAAATTACTTTCCTTGTGCTAGATCACCATTGATTGAGATGAACTAGTAAATAGGTGATTACTCATGACAATTTTTATTTGATTGGAATTATCTAGTTTCTCAATAATTACATTGCAAATAAAAGGTATCACATTCCCATATGACAGCCAAACATCATAAGAATATATGCAAGTCATTACATAGAAAGTAGAGCTCTCTGCAAGTTGTCCATATGTTTTGTACAAGACATTGTGCCACCACAAAAAAATTCTTAACATTTCCTTATATAGATCTCTAAGACATCTCAAAACTTTGCGATAGCTTTCTTATTCCCACACTAAACAAGATGTTGCATGCAAGACCGTACGAACTTACATAGAATGCAAAAGGCTTCTTATTTTATGGTAAATGTTGTTTATGATACAAGATAGCTTATCTTGTGAGCTTATATGCTCCTAAATCATTATGCCGAGAAGCATATACAATTGTATATTGAGTGGATGACTCTGATGTCGTGCTCGTGAAATAAAAACTAATTTTGAAAATAAAAATAAATAAATAAAATAGAGCCTGAAATTTAAAGAATAATAAAAAGGTAAATAAGTAGGTAACTAAGTTCAAAGCGAGCACTTAAAGATTAATTAACTAGGTAAATAACTTTAGCATACCATATGAGTTCTAAAGATTAATAAAAAGGTAAACAAGTAAATAAGTTCAATATTTGGGGTACGTAGGTAAATAAGTAAATAAGTTTAAGCTAATACGTTAGAAATGGGTAAAAACATTTACTTTGTAATACATATGGGTTAAATATGAGTTTTAAAGATTAATTAAAAAGTAAATAAGTTTAAGATATTAAATAAGTAAATAAGTTTAACATATGGTTCACGGTAATACATATGGGTTAAATAGAAAAATTAATGGGTTAAAACAATTACACGGTAATACATAGTAATACATGTGGGCCAAATAAATAAAAAATAAACATTAACAAACATGAATTTCTTTTATTAAAAAATAAAGATTAACAAAAATAAATCATTTAAATAAGTTTATATAGGTAACATATTAGATAAATAGATAAATAAAAACAGGCATTACATTAAATAATTTAAATAGGTAAATAAGTTTAACATATTACATAATAAGTAAATACATATAATATATTAGGTGAATAAGTAATTAAAATATTTAAATAGGTAACATATTAGGTAAATAAATAAATTAAAAATACACATTACATTAAATTATTATTGGTGAATATATAGATAATTAAATTATTATTATAATATATTAACATTAATCTATAAATTAATGTTAATATATATACATTATAGTATTATATATAAAAATGATTATAATATATTAATATTAATTTATAATAATTATTAGTAGTTTTTATTAAAAAATTAATAATTACTAATTGTAATGTTGTTATCATTAATATTATCAATATTATATTGTTATTAGAATTTTATTAGCAATGATAGTGACATCATGATTGTCAACCTCATCGTTATCATCATGGTTATTGTCATCTTCTTCGTTTTCATTTTCACCGTAACCATAGTCATCGTTCTCATTTTTGTTGGCATCATCGTTGTCGTCGTCACCATCATCATCATTGTTGTCCTTATCATCATCGTCACAATCGTCTTCGTCAACGTTAATATATTGATATTAATTTAAAATAATTATTATAATAATAATATTTTATTATAATGATTATTAATAGTTTTTATTAAAAAATTAATTATTATTAATTTTAATGTTGTTATTATTAATATTATATTCTTATTAGAATTTTATTAGCAATGATAATGACATCATGATCATCAACATCATCGTTATCATCATGGTTATTGTCATCTTCTTCGTTTTCATTTTCACCGTCATCATAGTCATGGTTCTTGTTTTTGTTGTCATCATCATCCTCATCATCACCATGATCGGCATCATTGTCGTCTTAATCATCACCATCATCATCGTTGTTTTCCTTATCATCATCATAATTTTCTTCACAAACATCTTCTTCGTCATTTTCATTTTCATCGTCATCATAGTCATAGTTAAGATGGTCATTGCTAATATAATTATTTTTTATCATGATCAT
The DNA here is from genome assembly GCA_018340775.1 of Taxus wallichiana var. yunnanensis. Classification (NCBI taxonomy): domain Eukaryota; kingdom Viridiplantae; phylum Streptophyta; class Pinopsida; order Cupressales; family Taxaceae; genus Taxus; species Taxus wallichiana. Next base: position 142,791,999 of record CM031235.1, read on the forward strand.
GATTGATATCTTCACATGATCATGGTAATCGTCATCTTCCATCATCATCATTTGGTTTTGTACGAGTTTTTGTGTAGTTTAAGTTGAGTACTAATATTGAGAATGTCACATCAATTTGTTAGGGATCCAATGAGATTTTAAAGTTTGACATTATAATTTATGGGGTGTCAATCATGCCATTTGGGTCTACCATAGATCAGTAAATAGGATAAGTAAAGAAAATATTAGAAGTGTAATCCTAAACACTAAACATGAATTTTTAACCTTGAATTCAAAAACCAAACACTAACGTAACTCTATAAACACTCATGCAAAGATCCAAATACAAAACCTTAAATCCTAGACAAAACCCTAATCTTGAGCCCGCATTTAGGATTTATGGTTTAGAAAACATCATCGTTGTCAACATGGTTATTGTCATCTTAATGATAACCATCATCCTCATTGTCCTTTTCATCATTGTCACAATTGTATTCATCATCATCTTCATCATCATTTTCATTTTCATCATCATCATAGTCATTGTCATGATTTTAATCATCAATATGTTCATCATTAGATCGTGATCATGATCTTCACAGTCATGGTTATTGTCATCTTCTACCATCATCATTATCATCACCATCGTTATCGTACATTTTTAGGGTTTAAGGTTTACATATTGTGACATAGTCTTCATCTTTTCCATCATCATCACCATCATTGTTGTCATTTTCATTATCACCACCATCAAAATCTTTTCCATCATCATCATCATGAGTATTAATCTTAGTATTATTATTGATATTATTATGTGAATTTGTAAATAAATTATATATTGTAATCATAGTCAGATCATGATTGTCATCTTCATAGTATTGTTCATCATCATCGTTATCATCACCATAGTTATCGTATATGTTTAGAATTTAAGGTTTAAAAATTGTGGTTTTGTGCAATTTAACGTGTTATTGAAAATCAGTACTAATATTGGGAATTTCACACTTTGGTTTGTTAGGTATCTAATGAGATTTAAAGGTTTGACACTAAAATTTATGGCGTGTCATTGTCATCGTTCTCGTTTTTTCTTGTCATCATCATCGTCATTCTCACCTTGATCAACATCACTTTTCTTGTCATCATCATCACCATTCTCACCATGATCATCATCATTATCATCTTAATCGTCACCATCATCTTCATTGTTTTCATTGTCATCATCGTCACAATTGTCTTCATCAATCTTCTTCATCATTTTCATTTTCACTGTCATCATCATGATTTTCATCGTCGATATAATCATTGTCACGATTGTCATCATTTATATAATCATCATCTGATCATGATCATGATTGTCATTTTCACAATCATGGTCATTGTCATCTTCCATCATCATCATTATCGTCACCATCGTTATTGTATATGATTAGGGTTTAAGGTTTGCACATTTTTTTGTATGATTTTTTGTGTTGTTTAGGATGAGTGCTAATATTGAAAATGTCACATTGATTTGTTAGGGATCCGATGAGATTTTAAGGTTTGACATTATCATTAATTAAGTAACGACCATGCCATTAGGGTCTTTCGTAAACTGTAAATACGACAAGTAAAGAAAACCCTACATGTGGAATCCTAAACGCTTAACATGAATTTTTATCCCTGAATTCAAAAACCAAACAATAACATAACTCTATAAACACTCATCATTATCATCACCATCATTATCGTACATTTTTAGGTTTAATGTTTACTGATTATGTCATAGTTTTCACTTTGTCATCATCATCACCATCATTTTCATCATCATCATCATCATCATTATCACCAAATCAACACCACACGGGGTTCATTAGCTAGACAATATCCTAGCATGTGAGTTCATATTGAGGTAATTAAAATTAATAAATTTAAAGTCAATATACCGGTAGACATGAGGGGTGAAAGGGTTTAATTTATTAATATTTTGAATCAAGTATTGGGGTAGCTTAGAGAGGTTGGCCAAAGGAAAGGGAGGTTTAATTTTAATATAAAAATATAACATTTGAACCCTAGTTTTTAAAACTAAATACCTTTAAATTGCAATTTAAGGAGTGTGGTCATAAATTTAAATTATAAGAAATCTCAATTAAGAGATTCTTAACCAAGAAATAATAAGATGGTAGAAAACTAGGATTGAGTATGCTTTTCAACACAAGTGATATTATTTCACCATCTTAATTATTTGAAGAACTATTGATAAATGATTAAAGCTTAACATTTATAAGGTAATTGGTAATAGGTCTTGAATGGCTTCAAACTATCTTTTGAGAGAAAATGCATACTAAAAAATGAGTGAGAAATATGATATATTTTTTGTTTAATATATTAGGGTAGAAATAAAAAGGGGTAAATAAAATTGTCATGGAAAATGGGTAAGTAAGGTACATGGAAAAAATAGGGGGTATTTTCATTCTAATAATATAACGGGAGGGGTATTATCAATTGAATAATTAGAGATAAAAACTAGAATTAAGGGTATTCTTTAATACCCTTGAACGAACGTGTTATACCATACTTTTACTAAGTGAACCCCCTATGCAAAACCATCAACATCTTTTTGATTCACAATTTTTTGTTTTGTACAATTTTTGTGTTGTTTGGGATGAGTGTTTTTTTATTAAGGGTAAATAGTTTTTTGAAAGGGACTATACCCTTATACAAGAAGGCTCAAAAAGCCAGATGTGAACAAATAAGGCACAAAGAAAAAGAACAAGATCGAGGTAAAACATGAACACCCAGTAGCAGGAAGCAACCTGCTCAGAATAAAACCCAATACCAACAGCAAATCAACATAAAAACAACTGATTTACAGTGACCAAACAAAGCTGCTGCCCGATAAAGAAAGTGAAGCATTAATGAGCAACCGAGCAGCACTGGGAAACTAGCAAGGTGGAGAAGTGGTATTCTTGGAGAAAAGTTCTTTCTTTTTATGCACCGTTATCTAACCTGTAGAAGCCTCCATAATTGGAGGATTGAATAAAGGAGGTGTATTTTCCTTATCCTCCATAGATCCAACTGGGGCAGCGGATTCAATATCTTCTTTTGTATTTTCCTTTCTGTCACCAACTGGATGAGATTCTTTGGCACATTCAACAACTAGAATTTCCGAAAGAGGGGTTTCCGGGACAAAATCATCTTCAGTATCTGTATTTGAATCCTCTTTGGCTTCAAAAATTAGGTGTTCAGGGAGGGCATTTTTCCACCAATTGTTTTTTCCATTTTTTCTCTTTTCCATTCCACAAACATCAGCAGTGTGTCTGGTAGCAAAACACTTTCTACACCTAAAGGGCAAGCCTTCATAATCTAATGTTTGTGTCCAAGTTCTGTTTTGGACTATAAGCTCTATATTAGCAGGGAGATTTTTGGATGTGTCAAGCTCAATAAGGATTCTAGTGAAGGTTGTGTGCATGAAATCAGTGGTTTGGGGTCAATGAAAAGGGTATGACCCAAAGTATTTCCAATAGCGGTTAGACAAGTACAATCCGAATTGGAGCGATAGATGGGGACAAGTATAATCCAGTGGTTTTGCAGCAAAGGATTGATAAGTAGGTTAAAAGATGGGAACTAGGGTTTCAAAACCGGGTAGTGGGATTGAGAAGCCCGAGTTTTTAGCTATGACTTCCTTGTCCCTAATTAAGGAAAAAGCAACAATAAACGTACCTTTTAAATACATGAATAAAGATCTAACTTACCGAGATAGAATCGAGAATCCAGTGCTTTGTAATCCAGTCATGAAGAGTATCTAGGTTTGGTCGAACTCTTTGAATCTCCCAATCAAGGCACGCTTTTGGTAGAAATGTTCTGAATCGAGGAATTCATCCCCAAATGAAACGCCAGGGTTAGTGACCGCAACGATCATAGGTGTGATTATCCCCTACGCGAGACTACTGCCCTGTAAAATATCCTTAAATGTAGTCGATCTGTTTGAGTTATTATTCAGGGCATGATTCACATCAACCCTAGTATCAGGAAAGCCTATCATAGTGATCTTCGGGTGAAACATCGAAGAAGAAGCGATTGTTAGGTTGCGAGAGGAGACCCGCCGCCTGATTACGCCACACTATTACAATCACCATTAGCAAAGTGATTAGCACAGGGTGATCGAGCCTTCTATATAGGTGTCAATTGAGATCCATCCCCACAAAAGCCTAATCAATCCATGAAAGGATCTATTCTTTACGTGGCGCCTCCACAAAGACATTGCCTCCACCATTTTTGTTACCATGGCCGCCATATTTTCACGACTATTTAACCATTTAGGGTTGCAGAGGGTTCACAGATATTCTTCAATACAAGGATAATGGGTTGTTTTTGGGTTTGGGATGAGTGTTAATATTGAGAAAATCACATTGATTTGTAAGGGTTCCAATGATATTTTTATGTTTGACATTATCATTTATGGGGTATCGACCATGGCATTGAGATCTACTATAAACTATAAATATGACAAGTAAATAAAACCCTACAAGTGGAATCCTAAACACTAAACATGAATTTTTAACCCTCAATTCAGACACTAAACACTAATATAGTACCTAAGAACTTTTTTATTATAGGTCCATGGAATTTTTATGAGTGCTAATATTGAAAATGTCACATCGACTTGTTAGGGATCCTATGAGATTTTAAGGTTTGACATTACCATTTATCGGTGTAATGCAACCATGCCATAAGGGTCTATCGTAAACCGTAAATATGAAAAGTAAAGAAAACCATGTGTGTGGAATCCTAAATGCTTAACATGATTTTTATCCCTAAATTTGAAAACCAAACACTAACATAACTCTATAAACACTCATCATTATCATCACCATTATTATCGTACATTTTTGGGTTTAAGGTTTACATATTATGTCATAGTTCTCATCTTTGTCATCATCATCACCATCATTTTCAGAATTTTCATCATCATTATCACACAATCAACACCACCACTATCAACATCTTTTTGATTTACAATTTTTGGTTTTGAAGATTTTTTTGTGTTGTTTAGGATGAGAGATAATATTGAGAAAATCACATTGATTCGTAAGGGATCCAAAGATATTTTTATGTTTGGCATTATAATTTATGGGGCGTTGACTATGGCATTGAGATCTACTATAAATTGTAAATAGGATAAGTAAATAAAATCCTACAAGTGGAATCATAAACACTAAACATGAATTTTTAACCCTTAATCCAGACACTAAACACTAATATAGTACCTAAAAACTTTGTGTATTATAGACATGGAATTTTTATTACCCATGCTTATTCTATGAATAGAGATGATTCCCTCATTAAATGCCTCTATGAATTCCCTTGTAAGATATTTGGGTTTAAAAGGATTAATTGTTAACATTTTCTCATTTTAGTTGTTTGTGACATTTTTATCAAGATCAATATTTGAAAAGATTATTAAATGCACTAACTAAATGCTCACCTTCTTTTCCTGAATTTATTTTTGGTATCATATTATGTATAATGCAACTCCCGCGAATGCTAATAGCATACATATCTTATATAAATATATGTAAAATATGTTGAGAGGTATAGTGCGCAAGGCGCTTATACCTTTGGCATATTATACATACCCTATTTTTTATTTATGTTTATATAAATCTATGTATGTAAAATATGTTGAGAGGTATGATCCAAAACCGAGGGGTTTCAGACTTAAGGAACAGATTAACAATGTGCCAAATGAATTGCAAAACAACTATCTCTGAAAAGAGATGTAAATTACTCAAAGAATTCGAAATACATCAATTATCTCTGCCAAGAGATGTCTATCTCTTCTTCCGGTTACATATGTATTTATAATACTTTATAAATACGAAAGGACACCTAGAAAGATGTGGAAGGTCACCAGTCTCGAGGGAGACGAGGTGTTTCATCTTCCAAGACTTACATGTGCACTAATTTTGCGAAACATACTATTTTTAGAATTTACTATTTTTAGACAGCAGTACAAAAATCACAATTTGGGCCCCTTAAACGCGGATTTCGGGGGTCAAACATTGCCGAACGGAGTTCCGCACCTTCTCATCACATTCTACACATTCCAAGCTTTCCGTTGCCTTTTGAACGGAGTCAATCGGAGCTACGGTGCAAAAGTTATGATCTCTGGAAGTTGCGCCACTAGAATTCTGTCTGGATCAAGGTATTAGCGCCTTGCGAACTATACCTCTCAACATATTTTACATATATTTATATAAGATATGTATGCTAGTATTTATCTTGATCGCATGTTTGTCCCCCTTATGGCACACGATCACATGATGGTCATCTTAGGTGCCAGCATCACAAATCCTATAATCGACCCCCCTTTATACATCCCCACAAAGTTTAAGTTGTAATTGTGATCCCTTACGAATTATATTCATTTAACGTTTTATAGGTAAATTTATATACCTGTAAAATGAACTATACAAAGATTATTGATTTTAGAGTATATCACATTTTACTATAGAATTTTTGATTTTAACTTTTTAAAAAAATTATTTTGTATTTTACAAAACATATACTTGTTTAGAGGGTCCCAAACACTCGTGTATTATGAAAAAATATTATAACTAAATTGCCAAGGTCAAAGAAAATATGTGCAATAGAAAAAAATCCTAACTAGTTGATTTTCTATAGATGTTCTTTACGGAAAATCTCTTTTTGTTTTAATGATATCCTTGTTTGGTTTGTACATTGTGTTTCTAAAATCAATGGTTGTGAGGAGTTTGTTTTTCTTACCACTATACCCTATTACAAAAGAGGCTCAACAAAGATAAACATGAAAAAAGTAGCAAAAAAGGATCAAAATCCAGATATTACAGTAAGACCAACATTATTCAAAAGAGAAGCTACTAAGAAAAAGTAAGACATGGATAAAACGATAACTAAACAGCATAAACACAACATACTATCAACAACAAAACAACAACTTAAACGCTTCCAGCCTGCCCAGAAGGTGTTATTTCTTCGAAGCCCTATCAATTCTTGTTTTGATCATCTACAGAGAGGTAAAAAGCACCAGAGTGGTGACATGTGTGGGGTCATTTACATTCAGCTGTGAGATGACCTGGTTTCTTTCCTTTTGGTACCCCAAATTTTCTCAAGGACTCCACTCAGCATAGTGATACTTCTGACCTATTGATCAAGAAAATCACATGTCTTTGAAGATGGCCATATTGTGATCGTGTCTATCCATAGATTTCCCAAGTCTATTATCCAGGGAGTTCAATTTCTTATATATTTCATCAGTCTTATCCGCCCTTTGATGTCAAGCATCCTCATTCGTGTTTCTTTTCCCCTTTTTCTTATTTAATCGATGCAAATATTTTTAAGATTTATGTGTGATATTGTTTTTTAAGATTTTTTTAATTAGGTAAAAATAGTAGTTTTTAGGGGACCAAAATCCACAAGACAAAGTAACAAGATGCTACAAAAGTATACAAATATAACACAATGAGGATCTAGAGAATTTGCCTTTACAAAGGGCAAAGAGGAACAACAAAAGCACATCCATACATACAATTTGAAAATTTTTGTTCAACACAAATTTTTAAAAATCCTTATATCAATCCAAGATGTGAGATCTAAGAGTCATTTTAGAAGGGGTTGCAATTAATTTAAACGAGTTTCCTTTTTGTTATGGACCACAGTCCATTCATCATTGTTAGAGCCTTTATGCTTCAAGGTCGGGGCCACATGGATGAATAACCTCAATGGAATTAATGGTCTGAATAATGGTTTAGGAGGTGAATAAGTGGCACTCCTCTCCTCATCCGTCTCAAGAGGGTCATGTGGGATGAGCAACAAAGAGTGATGACCAAAATGGGTTTCGAGAAGTAGTCTCCTCAATAACAGGGGTAGTATCCACCCTAGAGGGGCACTTTTCCGAAGTGGAAGGGAGAGAATCCTTCCACCATACCCTATTCACCATGTTTTTGTGTTTTAAATGTCCACAATCCTTCATCAAGTGACAAATAACAAAGCATCTATGACCCCATAATGCAAGTCTTTCGTAGTCCAAACATTGAGTCCATAATCTATCACCAATCTAAAGGTTAATCTTGTCAGGAGATCCATTGAAGCGTCTAAATCTACTAGAATTCTTGCATGTGTAGTATGAAACAAAGCTTTGTAGTAGCATCATCTAAATTTACAAAAGTCCCCAAAGTGTTCCCAATGGCTTCAAGGTTTGGTTCATTCCAAAGCTACTTTTTAAGATTTCAATTAAAGAATAGGTCTTTCATTTTACAAAAAATTATAGCATACAATTTCTTTTAAATGCATGTTTTGACGATTTTAAAAATTATCATTCAATCATAAAAAATCCCATAGTGTTTTGTTGGTTTAATTCATGGTAACATGCATAAACCCCAATATATCATAATCTTCATGTCAATAGTGGTGATGTCATAATGAATGTGGCCTTATTACTAACATAATAATTGTTTGGTTGCAAGATGAATATGTTTGCTTGGTTTGTCTTCCGATCTCCTCCTCTATAACTTCATAACCCAAAAAACAAATATAATATACAATTTCTTCTAGATGTTACCATCGCAAATCAATATGCATATTTATTGTATCTTAAAAGACTCATTTGATACCTACCATGTTTGGTTCGCTTACTAGGACTCCCCTTACAACTTTGGAACATATCTTGCCTTCTTTGCTTTATAGGAGATACTTTAGGATCTTTTGAAAAATCAGATGATAAACCCTATGAGAAAATCCATAAAGCTTATGCTAGAATCTTGGTAGATATTGACACTTCACAAGACCTTCCATAAGAAATTAGTCTACAAATCGACACGACGGACACTAGGTGCGAGAGGATCGAATATGAGGGTTTAATCTTTATATGTCGTGATGCTTTCAAAGCGGGGCATCTTTCGGTCATTGCAGTATTCAGTAAGAAGAGAAATGAAAAACCAATGTGGTGGAAGGACTCCCTTCCTGGACATCTCACGGTCAACTTGGATTTGGTTGAGGAATCATCGAGCCCTTCAAGGGAAAATAATCCCTTGCTAATGAAGAACCTCAAAGGCTTAATCTTCTCGACTTTGCTTAGTTAATTCAAGATCCTGATAATTAAAAGGTCACTGTTGAATCTACAATGGATTGTGCCCCATTGTCCATCGTTCAAGGCCACATTCCTATCAAGACTCTTGAAGTTTTGCTTTTGGTCTTTACGGAAGAAGATGATGAGGAATGGACGGTGGTGGACAGGAGAAAGAAAGGACACGCCAAACTAAAATCCACCACCGGATTTACAAGGAGCGACTTTTGTCTTGTTTTTGTTTTTATTATTTATCTGGGCTAAGGGCCCACTATTCTTGTGGTGTGTCTTTGTTGCGCTTAGGCTGACAAAATCCACCACCGGATCGTACAAGGAATGATCCTTGTCATGTTTTTGTTTTTATTATTTATCTGGGTTGAGGGTTCGATGTTCTTACATTGTGTCTTTGTTGCGCTCGGGATGACGGTTGTTGTAGGCCTACTTTGTTGTTTTATGTTTCTGTTGAGCGGTTAGGTTGCTTCTTTTCTTGGCACTCCATCGCATATCCTGGTTCTTAGACCCTTTTCTTTCCGTTCTCTATTGTTGTATCTGGGTTCTGACCTTTTGTTGTTCCTGGGGTATGATCGCCATCAAAAAAGCATTTTCCAATTATAAAAAAATGACTCTAAAAATCCTCATATCATTCATCCTCGTCTTTATAATTTATTTAGAAATTATTGATTTTAAACATAAAATAAATATAAATTTTAATTAAAGAAATTAGAAAAATATATTTTATTAGATCTAAAAAAGTGTTCTAAACTTTGATAACAAATTAATATTTTAACAAAAAATTATAATATATTAACCATAAACCTTCTATTATTAAAAAAATAAAAAAATTGTTGGCATACATTTCACTTAAGAAAAAAAAAAAAATCACACCTCTCAAGTTTGCTTTGGGCCATAGAACCAATTGCTAGTTGTCATTCTTATCCTTACCCTTATCCTTATACCCGTCTCCATCGATTTGTAGGAAAATGAATAAATAATTTGTTGAGTGGAATGGGTTCGGTGAAATATTCGGAAGAATAGACATTGACGATGGAGATGGCAATTATTTTCTTTTTTGTCTCTTTATTATGACAAATTCAAAATAGGTGGAATAGATATTGACAATGGAAGATGATGGCAATTGTAATCATGTTTGTCTCTTCTTTAAATTTAATTTTTGAAAGTCGTTGGAATAATAATTAACAATGGAGATGAACATGTTGATAAACAGTATGTAAGATAAATATTAAATTTAATGTCTATTTTATCATTATAAAATAATTTTGGCCATAAATTTTAATTTTTTTCCTTTTAAAATTTAAGAAGTCAATTAAACAATAGTAATATCTTGGTCATATTATATAGTGTAAGGTCTTATTTTTGTGTGAAAGATTTTTTTCATCATTCTATGCAAAATATGAATGTAATATTAAAGAATTATTAATTAATGTGATATGTGTAAACTTCAAAATAATATACTTAAAATTGATATCTATCAACATTTTTCAAATATATGTATTTAAAATATTTATACTAATTTTTATTTATTTTAGTCGACCTTTATTTAACCCATTTCATCATCTCTTGTTTAATTATGAAAATCAGAAAAATATGATTCTCTTCACTACTTAATTAACTTCTTTTGTATTTGTTTTTAATTGTAAAATAATAATTTGTACAATAAGCAATTATACTACATAAAACCCAAAAAAACGGTGATGTATTATTGAAATTTTAAAACCGATGATATAATATTAAAATTATAATTCAATTTAACATCTGGGCTGGAATTCTTCATCTAAACTATTCAGACTGAAACCCAATTAAACATAAAACTTTTGTGTTTATGAGTGAACGAGAGCTTTGACTTCCTTCAATCTCAAACAATATTATGCCCTTAAAAAACAATCCATCCAAGTCAGTTGATATATATATAAAAAGGGCAGCCAGATTTTTTTTTCTAAATAATAATATTCAAAAAGGAAACATAGCAAAATGAGAAGAAAGGCAGTCAGATATTGAAAAATTAAATAATATCCAAAATGAATCTTGAAATCATTAAGATTTGATATTATCATAGAAAAATAAGATAGAAAGCAGTCAAAAATTTAAAAAATATAAGACACGCAAAATCAGACATGTTAAAATAGGATGTAAGCAGTTGATATTATGATTTATTTATTAAAAGTTTAAACAGAAGCATGGAAAAATAAGATGGAATGCAGTCGGATGTTGGAAAACATACTCCATCTATAATGAACATAAGGAAATTGGATATAAATAATTGATATTACGATTTATTTATTGGATATTTAAAAAGAAACATGGGAAAATAACATGGAAGTCAGTTAGATATTGTAAAAACATAGAATATTTTGTTAGATATGTCTTAATAAAGTTAAAATTTGGATCTCTTTGTGGCGTGGTTTATACTTCACTTCTTAAAGCGGGTGTCGGAGGGTTTGCCCCCACTCTTGTTGTAGGGGGTCCATGGGGGACAGCCTTGTATTCCCTTGTTTTTAGAAAGACAAATTCAATTGAATTCTATTTTTAAGAAGGAAAATGCTAATGGCGTTTTTCCACTCTATTTTTAGGAGGAGGAATCCTCACTGTACTTCGCCAATTAGGTGTATAGAATTTTGTGGAGATCTAAAGTTTCTCATAATGAGTTCCCATGTTATTTGTTCATCTTCAGTTAATAGAAGCTTGATATCTTGCACCGTGTATGTTTCTCTAAGCACTCGGTTGGAGTTTTACCATGTGAATCTGGTGTTCATCTCTTGCATGTTTAGTATTTTGTATAGATCATTGATCTCTATCTATATAAACTACTATTGTGGTATTCAACTTTCCGTGTATTCATTGCTCCATAATCTATAATTTCCTAACACACTTAAAATAAAACATCGAAAAATAAGATGGAAATATGAGAAAATATTATAAAAAGATGTCAGATATTGAAAAATATAGAATACCCAAAACGAAACAGGATGAAATAGGATGTAAAGAGTCGATATTACATTCTATTTACGGAATATTTAAAAGGAAATACAAATAAATAATATAGAAGACTACCAGATATTGAAAAATATAGGACCGTAGAAAAATAGAATGTAAGCAGTTAATATTTAAAAAGTAATCACTTTGTTATGTCATTCATTACAAATACAAATATTGCAATATAAAATTAAAAAATATAATCAACAATGGAGAAGCATTCGAGTATTATTAGATTTGCTTACATTTGTAGTGTATCATTTGATCTGCTTAAAGTTTCATGCAAGTTAAACACCATATTTGAATTCCCTAAGCAATTATTTGGATCATGGTGTAAGAAACTCGAAGCAGATCAATTCGAGGATTCCCAGCAAATAATGGAGAAGCACTCTGGTATTATTCAATCTACTTAACATTTCATGCAAGTAAAACACCATGTTTGAATTCCCTGGGCAATTATTTGAATCATGGTGTTATATCTGCAAGAAACTCTAAGGAGATCGACTCGAGGATTCCCAACAAATAATCTCAGTAATGGAGAATTGCATGTGTATACTACTAATAAGATTACCCAGTAGATGTATATAGAGACGACCTGGAAGTATTTTACCAAATCAATTATTTTTCTGCGTGGAGAAAATGATAGGAAATCTAGAATCTTTGACTAGACCGCAAGTTTAACGCTGAGCGCATCTTTCCCACCACGTTCCGGGTCGATCGCCAGCGTGGCAATTTGACTGCTGAGTAGACTCGACATACTGTGCCATTTCGAAGGCTCCTCCACTATCTCTCCTCCCTTCTCAATTTAGTGCTAAGGCGTTGAATAACTTGACGTATATTGCTTAATTTCTGTTTTGTTTTTCTCCTTGGGAGAGTGAAAAGAAGTTAGTTGGAATGTTTAAGAATACATTTGTTATTTTTATAGATCTTTGGAGTATACTCGATGGAGGAGGGATACGAGCCCACCTTGCAAGATAAACACATGGTTGCAGCAGGCTATTGTAGGTATTTAATCTCTTGCATAATAATTATTCTCCTCTCAAAGATACACTAAAAATGAATGGAATTATTATATATTGTCAATTTTTCATTGAAATTCTTTGCATCCGTAAGTAGTCCAGGATTTATGATGTGCCAAAATTAACAGGAACTTGACAAGGTCATAACTTGAGCTCCGGGTGTCCGTTTGAGTACGTTTTTTTCTTGAAACCACATGTTTCGATGAGACGAACACAACAACAACCCGCCCTACCGATTGGGGCAAGTTTGGCACATTTTCGGGCCCTAAATCCACCATCTTGAGGCCGAAAATTAGGATTTAAGTTATAGTTCGGTTTTTTCCTATTTTTGGGCATTAGTTAATTTTAGTCTATTAGTTGCATTATAAGTTAGAAAGTTGGCAATTCCTCTAATTTAAGAATGTAGAAGATGCGTGGCAATTTTTGTAACAAATGCGAATAAGCATGTGAACTTACTAAGAATAGCAGGTTCTAGTAAACTGCTAAAAATAGTAATTTCCGCCACCTAGAGTAGATTTAGTCGAGTTAGTTAGAGTTTACTTGGCAACTTGAGTTGGGAGTTGTTTTCCTATTTAGGAAACATTGTAATTCATTATTCAATAACGAAGAAGGAGATCTATTTTTCTTTGGAGTTCATATTATTTGCAGTAAATCAAGTTTGGTTAGAATTTGGCTACATTATCTAGTATCAGAGTTGGTTCGAGTTTTTTTATAAAAAAATGGCAGGAAGAGGAAGAGGAAGAGGAGGCGGTATTGCTCAGATGAATAGAAATATGCAAGATTTGCAGAGGCAAGTTGTTATGCTTGTTGCAATGATAACCCAGAGAGGAATTTAAGGTGGAGATGAAACGGATGAAGGAGAAGTTTGTGAAGAGGAGGAAATGCAAGCGCCACCATTAGCTTTTGAAGAAAGGATGCTTTGAGCATTAGAAGGAAAGAATGATGGGATAAGAGTTGATGTTTCAGAGTATGGTGGTAGTCTAAAACCAGAGAAGTGATAGACTAGTTGACTAGCATGGGGAAATTTTTTTGAGTGGAAGGCTATGTCAGAAGAAAAGAAGGTAAAATTTGCATGCACGAAATTGAAAGGTCATGCTATGTTATGGTGGGATCACCTACAGAAAGAGTGGTCAAGAAAGGGGAAAGAAAGAATTAGGACGTGGAGTAAGATGGAGAAGAAGCTGAAAGATAAATTTCTCCTGTGGATTATGCACAAACCCTTTACAGGAGGTTTCAGAATCTTAGACAGAACTTACAAACATGTGCAAGAATACACAGATGAGTTCTACAAGTTGTCCATTCGTGTAGAGCATGAAGAAACTGAGGAACAAATGGCTGCAAGGTATGTAAATGGATTAAAATTTTCTATTCAAGATGAGATAAGTATGCATAGGATTAAGAGCATGGAGGATGCCTATCAATTAGCTTGCTTTGGATCTAGGTATTTCACCAAGATTGATCTTCGAAGTGGTTACCATCAGATTTAGATCAGAGAAGGAGATGAGTGGAAAACAACATTCAAGACAGGAAATGGATTATATGAGTGGTTGGTGATGTCATTCAGTTATCAATGCCCTAGTACTTTTATGAGATCGAAGAACACCGTGCTTTGGGAGTATAATGGTAAGTTTGTTGTGGTTTATTTTGACGATATCTTGATTTTTAGTAAAACTAAGGAAGAACATTTCAGGCATCTAAGGGTTATATTCGAAGTGTTAAGGAAAGAGAAACTATATGCAAATATGAAGAAGTGCACATTTATGCAAGAGAGTTTGGTATTCTTGGGATTTATTATTTTAGCAGATGCGGTATAGATGGACTCGGAAAAGATAATGGCAATTATTGAATGGCCTACTCCATGAAGTATAATAGAGGTAAGAATCTTTCATGGTCTAGCAACATTTTACAAAAAATTTATTAAGAATTTCAGCAGTATGTAGCACCTATAACAGATTGCACAAAAGGAAAGGTGTTTTAGTGGACAAAGGCAGCTGAGGATAGTTTTCAATTCTTGAAGAAGAAGGTGACAAAGGCACCCATTTTGGCACTACCAGATTTTGATAAAGTGTTTGAGGTTGATTTTGACGCCTCGCATGTGGGTATTGGTGTTGTTCTAAGTCAAGGTGGAAAGCCAGTAGCTTTCTTTAGTGAGAAACTGAATGAGGTAAGAAAGAACTACTCTACTTATGATGTGGAATTTTATGCAATTGTACAAGCATTAAGGCATTGGAGGCATTACTTAGTGCCTAAGGAGTTTGTGTTATTTACAGACCACATAGCCCTGAAGTATGTGAATACACAAAAGAAGTTGAATAGTAGGCATGTAAAGTGGGTATCATTTTTGTAGGGTTATACTTTTTCTCTAAAACATAAATCAGGAAAATAGAATCAAGTTGCAGATGCATTGAGTAGGTGTGTGACTTTGTTTACCACTATGGAAAATGAGGTGGTAGGTTTTGAAGCAATAAAGGGTTTGTATTCTTCGATATTGATTTCAAGGTTATTGTTGAAAGTTTAAATCGTCCATTGTCAAACAATATAGGAGATATCCTGGATGAGTACATTTTACTGAATGGTTACTTATTCAAGGGACACCAACTATGTATTCAGTTGAGTCTATGAGAGAGAACATAGTAAAAGAGTTGCATAGCGGAGGATTGGCTGGAAATTTTGGTAAAGATAAGACGATAGCCTTTGTAGCAGAGAAATACTATTGGCCAAAGTGAAAAGAGATGTGGTAAGATATGTGGAGAGGTGTCGAATTTTCAAGTCTCAAAAGGCCATGCACATAATATAGGGTTATATATGTCGTTGCCTGTTCCTTAAAGGGCCATGGATAGATCTGAGTATGGATTATGTTTTGGGATTACCAAAAACACAACGAGGTAATGACTCAATTTTTTTGGTTGTTGATATATTTTCTAAGATGGTGCATTTTATTGCCTACAAGAAAACAAGTGATGCGACATGTGTAGCAAATTTGTTTTTCAGAGAAATTTTTTGTTTGCATGGTGTTCCAAAAACCATTACTTCAAACAGGGACACAAGGTTCTTAAGTCACTTCTGGCGGACTTTATGGAAGAAATTGGGAACTCAATTCTGATTCAGTGATTCCTAGCATCCTCAGACTGATGGGCAAACAGAGGTGGTAAATCAGAGTTTGGGAAACCTATTAAGGTGCATCGTTGGGAAAATACAAAACAATGGGACTTAGCATTACCACAAGCTGAGTTTGCATATAACAGTTCCATAAATAGATCCACAGGAAAGTCTCCATTTTCAATTATGTATGGGAGTAATCCAAATGGGGTGTTAGATTTTGGTTGATTGATGGAAAATTCAGTGATGATGCAGAAGCATTTGCCGAACATATACAACAATTATAGGAAGAAGTGCGGAAGAAGCTGCAGAATAGTAATGATAAGTATAAGGAAATAGCAGATGTGCATAGACGGAGAAAGGTATTTACAGTTGGTGAGTTGGTTATGGTATATCTGCGGAAGGAAAGGTTTCCAAAAGGAACCTATAACAAGCTGAAGTACAAGAAGATTGGTCCCTGCAAAATCATGAAAAAAATAAATGATAATGCTTATGAGGTAGAATTGCCAGGGAATTTTGATATTTCTCCAGTGTTTAATGTTTCAGATTTGTATTCTTTTCATGGGGATGGTGCAGAAGGGGATGTTATTGATGAAGTAGTAGATTGGAGGCAGCAGGTTCCAGTAAAGAAGAAAGAAGAAGTGGATCAGATTCTAGATAAG
This sequence comes from Taxus wallichiana var. yunnanensis, assembly GCA_018340775.1. Taxonomy (NCBI): domain Eukaryota; kingdom Viridiplantae; phylum Streptophyta; class Pinopsida; order Cupressales; family Taxaceae; genus Taxus; species Taxus wallichiana. The sequence continues at coordinate 142,808,831 of CM031235.1, forward strand.
AAAACAATGGATACGCGACATGGGAAATACAACAAATATTTGGTCCATTGGAAAGGACTGGAGCAAGAGGACAATACTTGGGTCACAGTGGGAGATTAAGAAGTTGGATGCTAGATAAATGGAAGGAGTTTGAAGAAGACAACTTGCAAGAGCTACGTTTTTTCAAGTAGGGGAGAATGATGCGCCAAAATTAGCAGGAACTTGACAAGGTCATAACTTGAGCTCCGGGTGTCCGTTTGAGTCCGTTTTTTTAAACCACATGTTTTGATGAGACGAATGCAGCGATAATTTGACCTATTGGTTGAGGCAAGTTTTCGCACATTTTTGGGCATTAGTTAATTTTAGTCTATTAGTTGCATTATGAGTTAGAAAGTTGACAATTCCTCTAATTTAAGAATGTAGAATATGCGTGGCAATTTCTGTGCCCGTACGAATAAGCATGCAAACTTACTAAGAATACCGAGTTCTAGTAAACTACAAAAATAGTAATTTCCACCACCTATAGTAGATTTAGTCAAAGTTAGTTAGATTTTACTTGGCAAATTGAGTTGGGAGTTGTTTTCCAATTTAGGAAACATTGCAATTCATTATTCAATAATGAAGTTGTTTTGCTATTTAGGAAACATTGCAATTCATTATTCAATAATGAAGAAGGAGATCTATTTTTCTTTGGTGTTCATATTATTTAAAGTAAATCAAGTTTGGTTAAAATTTGGCTACATTAATGTAACCCTGAGCAAACAAAATGATTGAGCACAAGTCCTCTTTACTTAAATAAATTATGTCATGATCTAATTAAAGGCTCTATGTTTATTTATTTATTGTTTTCATAAGCAGAGAATTATGAGTGTGAAGTCTTGGGTTCCACTGATGATAATTACTTTCTGGTGCATCTTTTCCTCACCACTGGCAATGAATGGTTTTACTCTTGATCTTTCCATTGGAGAACTCGCATTGACTCTAATTGTGACATAAAGGTGTGAAATATTCCTTATAGAATTGCTAGTATATTATTTTCATTTGCTTTGACTAGATTCTAGATTAAGGGTAACCATTAAATTCTCTAAGACAGAATGATGAATACTTTTTAGAACTTCAAGTCCCAAAAAAATGGAAGAATAAATTCAATGAATGAAGGCAATTATGCAAAGTAGTGATGAGTCTACCATGAAGTAAGTGGTTAAATGTCCCATGGAATCTAAATTCATTTATACAAATTCACATACAACTTTTGATTTGTTGCAAAAATATGCAGATACATTGAAAAATGTAATTTGCCAAGGATGGATCATTCCCCAAGTTTCTCATATACATGGTAAGGTGATAATAAGGCCCTTCTCATGCATGGCTAGGCCATAGAAAATTATGTTTTTTTCCTATTGTATCTTGAATGCACTAAAAATTAGAGGGCAAGAAAAATCCTATATGATGCTTTTCCGATTGATCATTCAAATGCACCACTTGCATTAATTTTAATTTACCATGTTAGGAAGTAGACAGTTTCCTTATTCTACGAAAAAATTTGCATGTGTACCTCTTTTGGAGCATGGTAGCTATTGTTCAGAGGGCCTTGCTTTATGGAAACATTTTCATGTACCCTACAAATAAGAAGAGACTCAATGGAAAATTACGCTATAGCCCATTTCTTTATATTCCACTTGAGTATATGAGTTGATTTCTTACCCCAAATATAAGCCAATGTATTTTTGTTTGTTCAGCCTGTGCAAAGTGTGTTGTATGAAGTGTTTCCAATGTCTTTCTCAATGGAGCAAGAAGGGGGGAAATCCTTCACATGAAAGAAAGAAGTATTTATTGTTTTTCCATTGGTTTAATGCTTATATTGTAGCCAAGAAGATAACGACCATCGTAAAGAATGAAAAAATGAATGAATCGCCTTATTAGACAAATATGATTGAATGGATATAATTATTAGATTACCTCTCATTGTGATTTAATATTCGGTAGGCCTTGGACATTGTCCCAACAAGCATTCACGATCTTCCTTGGGAGTTATGATGGCATAGAGGAAATTAAGGCTTCATATGCTCAAGAGGAAGAAAAATCCCGATGTCTATTAACTACTCGATTGTTTAACAATTGTATTTGTAGCCCTTTCTATGAATTGTTATTATAGATAATGAAAAATATTTCTCTGATTAACACAATTTCTTCTAAAAGAGCTTCCCATGATGTTTTTTTGATGTGGACATTTCAGAGCAACATGGAGTAACCTTTGAAATAGGGCTTGCCATAAAAGGATTGAAACCATTTTTGCAATATATTTGTCATTCTTACAAAGAGGATATGATCATGTAATGTATTTTCATAGAAATAGCAATATATTGAATTAAATAATGTGCTTATGGAAATCACTTGGACTATCAGTCAATCATGTCATTTTTATTATAATTTAAGAGAGTAAATCGTAAAGCATAAAACTTCATGTTTGCAACTATATGTAGGTGGTTCATGCTGCTAATCTATAAAATATCCTTTTGATATTCATCATGGATAGAGCACGGCTTGTGGGAGAACATGGTCCAACACATCATGATGCTTTTGATATCACCTATATGGCTTGTTTTCCTAACATGGTTGTGATGGATCCTCATGATGAGGCTGAGCTCATTCACATGATTGCAACTATTGCAACAAATGATGATTATTCGTGTTGCTTCAAATTTCCCGGGAAATGGAATTGAGTTCCCTTGCATCCAAATACTAGATTGAAGAAGCAAGAAAGGCATACTACTGCTATCATTATGTCACTCATAGGAAAGCCTCAAGAGTCTTTTGATATCCAATAACTTTGCAATATTCCTTTGATTAAAGGATATTCTATAGAGGTTTAGTAAAATTAAACATTTATAAGATTTATGTTCTCTTTGTCCATGAAAGAGGCTCTAAACAAAAATGGTAGTTGAGTATCTCTGTGTAGTATTTCATTATTTATTCCTCACTCTTCCTTAATGATAATGCCTTATTTAGAGGCATTGCTTTTCTAGAGGGCCTTTTAAATATTGGCTTATGGATAAGGAGCAATAATGAAGGACTATTTTGTTGTAGTCAAGTTTGAAACATCAAATTATTTTGTCTAAGACTAAGATGATTGTCTTATTAGTCTATGGTTGTGTTTGTAAATAAACCTCCGAAGTTGTTTATCATAATAATTGGATTGAAATTATTTCTCTTAATTCAAATACTAGAATTCCAAGATCAAACTACAAAATGTAAGATCAAGATTGTTAATTAAGATTGTTTTAAGATCAATTTACATGTAGCTTTCAAATGGGTCATTGAGTTTATATGACTTGACATGAATTGATTTAAACATATAATTAACATTAAAAGTATTTGTATGTATTTTAACCTCCTTCAACTTGCATGGCCTTGATAGTCAAGGTGTAAGTACCCTATAGAGGAGGCACACATTTAGATATTGAGGGGATTGGATTATAAACATCATTGGACAACATCTAAGCTAATTGGAAAAATAATTCCCTTGTGAACTTTCAAAATGGGGTCTTATACATATTATAAACTTCCACATTGCTCCCATCCATAACACTAATATAAATTAAACTAAATAATTAATGTGAAATGAACTAACTTTGAAGAAATGAAAATAAGTGTATATCTTACCCTAAAGAATATCGTTTCCAACATTCCCCAAACAACCTCAAGACCTCCTATTTAACTCAGTCTAAAAATGATCAAGATTTTTGTAACGAATTGTTAGAATAACATGCATTCATTTTGAGTTTCTTTCAATGACAAGTCATCACATATTTAATTATACCATGTGCATTTAATTCTGAAAGATAGTTGGCTACAACTTAGATTATTCAACTTATAGTGATTACATTTTAGTCAATTTCCTTGGAGGTGAAAAACAAACAACAAGACAGAAAAGAAGTGTTGCATCTACACCGGTCCCACTTAATAATTTAAGCTACTTATGCAAGATTTGTGGAAAGATATTTGTTTTGGGAGAGCTCTTGGTGGTCATATGAGAGCTCATGGTCTATTGGCCATGGAAAATCCTAGTGAGAAAAAGTGGATTCCTATAAAGTAAAGAAAGAAAGATAATGATGAAGAAGCATTGGGTGGTGATCAAATATATATTCTACGAAGGAATCCTAAGAGGCCATGGCGGTTTGCAGATTAGGACTATACCTTCATGATGAGTAACCAATCCCAAGATGAAGGTGATTATGCAGATAGTGATGGTGACAATGAGATTGAACACCACCCTATTTCTAAGGACTACCCAAATGGAAGTTCAAGAAGCTTTGATATGTGGATGAAGGGCAAGAGATCTAAGAGACCCAAGTATGTGATCAAGAATGAGTCCCGTCATTAAAAATAAGTTCAAACATTGATGAAGAGGACATGACAATATGCCTTGTAATGTTTGCTAGTGGAGTAAACATTTCCACCAAAAAGATACAATTTTGTGGTGATGGGCACGAGCCTTCTCAAGTGATCTTTCAAGATACCTAATAATGATAATGATTTATAGCTTCCAAAATTTATCATGAAGAGGACTAAAACTAAGGTAGTGGATGCTAATGTGGATCTCTAATGACAAGAAAACTATGTATGATTGTATCGTATGCAATAGAACTTTTCATTCCTATTAGGCACTAGGAGGCCACAATGCTAGCCACAAGAAGGTCGGGGGATTTTTTCAAGGATTGATGTGCTAGACGAGAATGGAAGCATAGAAGAAGATATTATTGATGAGGTCATTATTACCATATCAACAAATTCTCAATTACATAGCAATTTCCAAAATCCCTTTCACAAGGAACAAGCCAAAGCTTCTTGTGATGAAGCAAGAGAAGAAAGTGGTGAAACAAAAAATCCAGTTTGTTGGTGTTTCTTCTTTAAGAAGATTAGGGTCCACAAATGTTTAATTTTTCATAGGAATTTTACTTTATGGAAGGATTTACGTGGTCATAAAAGATTTCATTGAGATAACACATAAAATTTGGACACCGTCAATATCATGTCTAGCCCCAAGGAGGCCCCTGTGTAGTAGGAGAAGCCTTCTAGGCTAGAGCTACTCAACCTAAATTTTCCTACCCCTATAGATGATGACTCTAATACTATATATCTCAGAGATTTATGTGGGAATGTTGTAGATTCTCACAGGGCCTTCCAATGCTAAAACTCACAACAAAATGAGCTCTCAATTTTCTAGTCTTGATAGATGAGAAACCATGAAGTTTTTACATGTATTTCTAAGGCAGGTGAATTGTTTGACAAAATGTCTAAACAAGATATTTCCTCTTGAAATGCAATGGAAGCAAGATATGCATAAAATAAATGTCAAGAAACACATAAAATAACTTGAGAACATAAATGAGTAAAAAAACCAATTAACCTAGTTCATAACAAATTGAAAACCTATGGTTTCACGGTTCTTACATGAATAAAGCAATCATATAAGTGAAGTCAATGGATTTATTCACCAAACTTGGGCTCTTTTGCGACAACTTCTTTCACTGTAGATTAAACTATAGATAATAGATTTGGACAAGATTTCTAATAATAGTTTGGCCTAAGCCATGCATGAGCAGAGGTTAAAAACAAAGGCAAAATCCACTATATTATAAATCATCTAGACATAGAAGAAAAAGAAGCAACCTACATAGTTAATGTAAACACTATTTACTAAATACAAGCAATTCAATACTACTAAAATGTTAGCCATTCTGGGAGTGTTTTAGATCTAATGGATGATATTGAGCTTTTTATAAATACAAAATTTGATATCATTGGATACTGAGAATACACCGGCGTCGAATAGGGAGGTTTATTAAATGCAAAAACATGAACACTGTAGAATGATTATTAAAACATCAAAAGCTCTAAAATATCTTATTGCCTTACAAATTCATGACTTGGTTTTTTCAACAGGGAATCTCATTAATGATGAAAAATAAATTTCACTTATTATAAAGTATTACTACCCCTGGCCAACGGATAAACTCTTGTAGCCTGACCCAGGGGTTAAATTTGATGTCCACCTATGTCTATCAAAAAATATTCCGGTGAAGGTAAATTTTTAATCTTGTCGGTCAAAAATACAAAACAATAGTATTTATACATTATTTATAAAATGTATAGACGTTGATTCCATATTTATTTAACCATGTTTAATATACACTAATATAATTTACATATAAATGTATATAAAAATTGACGATTACATTTTAAATATGCAAGTCACACACAACTGTTTTATAAAATATTTGCAAGTATCTTACATCTAAAATAATGAAACGGATGTGAAATATAACCTCTTGCCTGATCTCGCAGCGATGGCAGGACCTTCTTTCAAAATGGGAATTTTTTGTCTTTTTCTTGGCTTTATGCTCAACAAGAAAATGTCCTCCAACAGCAGTTGAGGAATTAAACGACGTTTAAAAGATCAACAGCACTTGAGGAATTAAACGACGTTTAAATTAAACATTTGTTTGACTGTTGAGTCAACCGGGTGCGTTAGAATAGTGCGTTAGAATAAACTAGAATGTTCCGGAAAGTAAGGCCTTCCCAAGTTTAAGTCCTCGCAATCTACATTTCTAGAGAGAGGACCGCCATGAATAGCACAACCAACCTTACTAACGCTTGAGCTTGTATTGATTTTTCAAACCTAAAAATAAACTAAATTAAATTAACAAAATATGTATGCCGATAGGTGTGATTTAGTATTGGCAATTGTGTGTGAGTGTTGTAATGGAGATGCCGAAGGGGATGTGTAGAAGAACATAAAGTTGAAGGAATGAAAAAGTGTAGGCGGGTGAGGGTTGTTGAAGAAGGGGATTGACGGAGGAAAAGTGTAGGGGTGGGAAAAGTGATGGGGCGTCTAAGGTTTTTATTTCTTATGATTTAATTAGCATTTTTATCGAGTGATATATATCTAGTCCAAATGATAATAAAGCTTAAAGGCTTTGTAGTTGAAAAGTATGATGCATATGGAAATGGAGGCATATAATATAGCATAATGTGGCATAGAAGGATGCACCAACTCCAAGTAGATCGACACATGGACAACATAGTTGCACCCATTCGTGGGGCACTCTATTGTTTCTTCTCGTGTTTGCAGGAACCGTGTGGATGGATGCGACACATCACTTGACATAAACAATCAAATTAATTACATCGTTACAATTTGTAATTGTTTATCCACATCATTTCAATTTGGAACACGCCTACCAACATAATGATCAAGTTTTTAATTAGCACTAGAAATAGTGCGGTCCTACTCATTTATCAAAAATCTAAGTTCAAAGTATTTTTAAGTTGCATACAGGGTCCATATGTGTATGTAAATCCATTCACTCTATCGCCTTTGTACTCAAAATATATGGATAAGTGGAGTATTTCTAGCAATACGAGTGCATATGAACTCATGATTTGTTTAAGAATCGAAAATGATAATCAAACACGAGGATGATGATCAAAGATAATGAGACAAAGAGTTGAAAGCAAACTCGTGAGACATGATAGAAGAGATGGTGATGGTGGAAGGAGGAGAGTCAAATCCTTTTGCTAACTTTTAATCGGGAGATTGGAAGAACTCGACCGAATTCCATGTTAGAGGTATGCAATCGAGATATATAATAATAACACCAAGTTTGAAGGATTGAGCAATAAGAAAAGTTTTTACATTCTGAAATGAATAGAAGAAAGCCCTCAAACAATAAAAAAGGCATAGTGGAGCTACAAGTGACTTTAAAGGGTCAAAGTAATATAAACAAAGAAGGATCATTTGTGCAGAGAATTGCACTTATTGACCCATTTTTTTACAGACCATTGGATATGGTCATCGATGCATAAATTTATTGTTGTATAATACTATCAAAGTTTGCAAGTCAATTCCTATTTAAGTAACGCCTATGGGCACACTAAAAAAATTCCTCAAGTCTAGCACTAAATAATCTTATTGGGATTTTTACAATAGATTCCTACATGATAAAATTCATTAAAATTTCCCACTTGACAAATGTGATCAGGATTTTATTGAAAGCCGCCACCTTTACAAAATGTACCTCTCTTTTCAAAAGTGCCTAACTCCATAAAATATCATCCCTAAAAATTCTAAAAGGCTTGAGGCTTGTGGAGGTTCTTGATGATTATTACCATATAGGCAAATAGTTGGAGTTTGAAGCACTGTTATTTGCACATCATATTTTCTCTAGAAAATGGAACTTGCATTTATTGAGTGGTTAACACTTGACTTAGCATTGGCGTATTGAATCTCATTATGTGTGGGATAATAGGACACCATTGAAATGTAATGGTGGGATAAGAATAAAAACATGTAATCAAAGACGTAATGGAAAACCAAATCAAGTAATCTAGACATGTTAATGGAAGGAGAAGGATTTGTGAGAGGAACCATGTTGCATAGAGATAAATAGTGCCACACTGAGATGAAGAGATGAAAACAAACTAGGATAGTTTATGGTGTTTGATGATATAGAAAACTTTGATTATTTCAAACAAGAATAAGTCTCGAAGAGATGTCCTAGAGTAGTAATAGCGAGTTGGTAGTGGAAGATTATTCTCATGCCACTTTGGATGAGGAGATTTCTAATCGCAACCAATAAAAGCTCACAAGACAAGCGTGTAGTACACATGAATTCATTCCAAGTGACTTATATGCGATGATGAATGTTTGTTAATGTAATATGAGTTGACAACACAAAACCATTGGTGACACATCATGTAAAACAAGTCAATTTGGAGTGGAGAGAAACATAAATGAGATCGAGGTCAACCGATCTTGAAGGGGATTAACTTGAGTTGCACATGGAAAACATGGTTGAGGACGATGTAACTAGCACATTATGACTATAGTGATGGTGCCCATCAAAAACATTACATCGGCAATGTTAGCACCCTCGGTGTAGACACGGGACCATGATAAAGGTTTGATAGGGGAGATTGTAGTGATAAATAGGTGATAATAGTGAAAAAGGAAGAACATGTCATCTTCTTAGCATCTGTTATTTCAAATGTGTCATCATTTGAAGTGTGATTTGAACATCATACCTACCTTATAAAAAGGGAACTCAAATTTATTGAGTGGTCAATTGAAAAGTTGAATCTCATTACATTGTGAGATAATATGACACACCTGAAATGCAATCGTGGGATAAGAAATTAAACATATATGAAAATTCATAATGGAAACCCAAATCAAACAATTTAGACATGTTAAAAATTGAATGTAAAGGATTTGTGAGAGGACCTGACTTTCTTAGAGCTAAATAATTCCAAACTAAGATGAAGAGATGACAGTGAACCAAGATTGTTTACAAAGTTCGATGATATATCCAAATTTAATTATTTCAAAAAATAATAAGTCTCAAAGGCACGTCCTAGAGCAGCAATAATGAGTTGGTAGTGGAGGAGTCTTCTCATGCTACAAGGACGAGGATATTTTGATTACAACCACTAAAATATGACAAGACAAGTGTGTAGTATGCATGAATTTATGTCATGTGAATGTATGCGGTGAGGAAATCTTGTTGATGTAATATGAGTTGACAACATAAAACCATTGACAACACATCGTTGTAAATAAATAGAGTTACATTGGAAAGAAAATGAACTCATGAATGAAAAATTTAAAAATTAAGTTTTCTAGGATGGATGAGGTAAAGGGAAGCACAAGAAAGAAATGAGATCAAGGCTAAACAATCTTGAAGGGATTCAACCTAAGTTGCGCAAGGAAATCATGGTTGAGATGATGTAGTCGACTAATTATTACATGGTGATGGTGGTCACCGAAAACATGTTTTCTATCAACCATGTTATTTCCCTCATTATATACATGGGCCCACAATAAAGGTTTGATAGGGGCGGTTATAGAGATAAAGATGTGACAATAGTTAAAAAGGTAGGATGCGTCATCATTGAAAGTGTGATTTACACATCATACCATCCCTATAAAGGGAAGTCACTTTTATTGAGTGGTGAACACATGACCTAACATGGACAAATTGAATCTCATTACATTGTGGGATAATATGAAACCCTTGAAATGCAATGGTGGGATAAGAAACAAAACATGTATACAAAACCAAATCAAACAATCCAGACATGTCAATAATGGAAGGAAAAGGATTTGCGAGAGGACTCGAGTATCATAGATCTAAAGAATGCCACACTGAGATGAAGATATGGCGGTGAACTAGTATTATTTATGGTGCACGATGATATGGCCAACTTGAATTATTTCAAACAAGAATAATTCTAGAAGGCACGCCCTAGAGTGGAGATAGAAATTTGGTAGTGGAGGAATCTTCTCAAGTTATAGCGGAAAATTATGAGATTTCGTTGGAAACCAATAAAATCTTACAAGGAAAACATGTAGTACACATGAATTCACACCAAGTAACTATACGCAGTGAGGAAATCTTGTTGATTTAATGTGAGTTGATAATGCAAAACTCTTAGTGACACATCGTTGCAAAAAAATTGAGTTGCATTGGAGATAAAGTGAGCTTGTGAATGGAAAAGGTGAGCAATTGAGTTGCTTATGATGGATGAGGCAATGGAAATTACATGAAAGAAATGAGCTCCAAGATGAACAATTTTGAAGGGGATCAACCTAAGATAAGAAAGGAAATCATGGTTGAGGACAACACATCCGAATAGTATGACCTTCGTGATGGAACCCACTAAAAAAATTATAAGCCATGTCATTTCCCTCACCGTAGACAGGGGCCCATGATAAAGGTTTTTATAGGGGTGGTTGCGGTGATAAATATGTGACTACAAATGAACAAGGTATAAAATGTGATATGTTTTGGATCCTTTATTTTAAATTTTCATTATCTCAAGTTTGATTTGCACACCATACCTAACCTATAAAAAGGGAACTCACATGTATTGATTGGTTAACCTTGACTTAGCATTGACACATTGAATCTCATTATGTTGTTGATTAATAGGACACCCTTTAAATGTAATAATGGGATAAAAAGTGAAACATGTGTGCAAATCCATACCAAATCAAATTATCCAAACATGTCAATAATGGAAGGAGAAGTATTTACGAGAGGACTTGGGTTTCATAGAGTTAAATAATAGTGTGCATTGAGATAAAGAGATGATGATGAACTATGATATTTTATGGAACTCGATGATATATCCAACTTCAATTATTTCAAACAAGAACAAGTCTCAAAGGCTCGTCCTTGAGTGGCAATAACAATTTGGTAGTGGAGGAGTCTTCTCATGCTACAATAGATGAGGATATTTTGATCACAGCCACTAATTAAGATAACAAGACAAACATGTAGTACACATGAATTATTTCTAGGTGAATGTACGCGGTTAGAAAATTTTGATGATGTAATATGAGTTGATTACACAAAACCATTATTGGCACATTGTTTCAAACAAATCAAGTTACATTGGAGAGAAACTAAGCTCGTGAATGGAAAAGGTGATTAAATGAGTTTCCTTGAGTGGATGAGGCAATGGGAAGCACATGAAAGAAATAAGATTGAGGCTTAACAATATTTAAGGGGATCAACACGAACTTCAAAAGAAATCATGGTTGAGGATGATACAACCAACACATTTGACCATGGTGATGGGGCAAACCAAAAACATTCCATCAACCACGTTAGTGCCCTTGTTGCAAAAGTGAGCCCATGATAATTTTTTATAGGGGTGATTGCAGTGATAAAGATGTGACAACAGTGATAAAGGTAGAATTTTCATTTATTTAGCATATGATATTTAAAATTTGTCATTCATTTTACGCAATGTTAAAGTTGGGTTTTTAATCCAAGAATCAAACTAAACTTGATGGAGAATTGTGTGGTGAATGATGATGATGGATTTGAGGTGACCTAAAGGTAATCAAGGAGTTACCTAAGCAAAAGGAATAAGTTTGGACAAATTACACCTGAGGCCAAGTTAAAGCATTATGAAGCAAAAGCCTTTACGTAAGAAGAAAATAAAACTTGACTTGCATGATGGTGCTAGAAAAAACCTCAAACTTGTTGGGCGACTTAAGGTGATATTGGAATGTAGATACGATAGTGGAGAGCCACGGGAAGTGGTTATTATATGGATTTGAGAGATATCCGAGCTCAATCACCATACACTAGTGATATTTCATTCACAAAGTAGAGCATAAGTATAATTAACATCAAACATTGAAAGAAATCTATGTGAACGGTGAACCAAGTCATAAATTCAACAAGAGATCTAAGTTATAAAAATTCAATGTGAAGGGAAAACCAAGTCATGAATCCAAGTTTCAGGTAAACTAAATAGATGACTGTACACCATAAAAATGACATGTTATTCCAGGTGCACTCGACTTCCCGATGTCTTGCCGAGACAGCCGAAATACGAGATATGAAGTGGGAATGAGATGGGTATATATAGTATAGATGAGATAGGTGGAGATGGAGATGGTTCGGGGGTCAGGATCAAGAAAAACGCAAATGATCAACTTGCAAGTTATTGTTGTTTTCAAAGGCAATGAACACTTGTCTAACCTCTACGGGGTAATATTGCGGTCGAGGATGATATTTGTCTACAATTCTCGTTTCAATGTCAGTGAAACCGAGGATGCCTCGACCCCTACTTTTCGAACTCTAGGAATTTCCCATTCGCCTCCAAATATTCCTCCCCAGAGAGGGTCATGTAGAGCGAGGATGGATGTTTTAAATGCAAACTAAGGATTTTTTTGTCTAACCTGATTTGTTTGATCGACAAATGCTTTTGGCTATAGTCGCTTTCTTTTTAGAGCGTCAAGTTGGTTGATGATTTGGGGTGGCAAAGGGGTCGACCTAAATACTTATGCCAGTAGACCCAAGTCTATGTCCCCTTCGTATCTTTCAATGCCAGGTGGGTTGATAATTGGTTCGAATAACCTTCTACGAGGTTCAGGTGGGCCCAAAATGGTCATACCGGACACCAAATCATGAGCAATGTGAATGAATTTATACAATTGGTCGAAAAATGGGGGCTAAGGACTAAGGACATGCAATATAAGCCAATAAGAAATGAGATGTTGCATTCTTTTAAACCTCTACACTATTTTAAATTCCTAACTTTAAATAAACAACATAAATGAGATTGAATTAAATAAAATACAATTGGATTACCTTTTAATTAATTAAACTATGTTCACTAATACTTAAATAAAGAAAATGCATCAACTACATTAATTCTTTCTTTTTGTTATTTTCAATGAGGCTTTTCAAACAAAATAAAACAATTAAAATGATTTAAATTCCTAATGTCTTTTTGTATTTTCCAAGATTAAATAAAATAAATAAATAAACAATTCTACGAGCACAAGGAAATAATTAAAACTAAAACAATTACTTATAATAAAATTGATTAAGCTAAAATGTAAAATAATAGCCTAATCTAATAAAATTTTGCAAATAAATAAATGAATACTTAAATATTAAAATAATACCCAACCAAGTAAGCAATGAAAATATGAAACCCTAATCACAAAGAGGGTTAGAATAGTCTTAGTTGGTTTGAAGAGGTTATTGGACTATGTCGCAGTGGATACCGACTAAATAGAGATGGAGGACCATCGCACGTAAGCCCGGAAAATACAAATTCAGCATATTTGATTAGATTGGGATACTATGGGTGCCCTAGTCTAGATTATGGGCACCCTGGTATGTGTAGATGCTAAAAAAACCTCCTCTGAGGTGTCACAAGAGGTTAACACTTATTTTCCTTTTGTCATGTGTATGTCCTTGTAAGATTGTTGAGGTCGTTGTAAACCTGTAATGAAGAATAGACCGCAAAACCCTTAAATAGACATCAAATCCTAAAAAAGAAAGATGTAGAATGAGGGGTCAAACTGTCCTCAGCCGCCACAATGGTGGACTTACAACTGAGCATTGCACTACATCTCAGACCCAATGTAGTTTTGTGTGTGTGTGTGTGTGTGGAATTATGCCCTAGGTTACTCTTATGTCAATCGCACTTGAAGTAGTGAGCAAGTAATTAGATGTAGAATGTAATAAATGTGTGCATGGAAACAATAGAATCCTCTCCTATGAAGTGTGATGCAGATGAACCAACCTTTTTCCCTTGTGATGGAGCTAGATGGATGCAAATGGAGCTATAGATTCCTTTGATGGATGTAACCTTAGGTGGAGATAGTAGATGTTTAGTGTTTGGTCCCTTATTATAATTACATAGCTTTATATTTATATGATTCCCTTGCTTGAACTTCATAATTAACCCAAAAATCCAACTACCAAAATGATAATATGCTCAAATGGTTAGAAAGAACCCAAAAAGTGTGACCAAATTACAAAGAGGACAAGGGCACCCAGAGGGGATGGGGGTACCTGACACTGAAGTCCTGGCTGGGCGCTGGTGTCCAAAATAACAAATGTCGAAAGGTGTAAAGATAAATTGAGCAAGTAAGAGTGTAAGACTGAAAGCAAAAGCATAAAACAAAGAAAGGTGGCCAAAGACATGGGCTAATTAGTAATTCTCTTACTTAGGAACCATATAAATATTAGTATGCAATCGAGACTAGATAATTACTCAAAGTGTGCGATTTTGTGTCTACAAAAATAAACTAAACAAGGAATAGTCTGATGTAGCTATTCTTTTGTTGCAGGCTTGTATAACAAATCTATTCTAAAATAATGTATTTAAAATTTATTAATCTAGACAAAATGAACTTTCTTCCGACAAGACTTCTACCTCAGGATCTCTGGAAAGGGAAAAATCTTCTCAAAACAATTTCTTCTTTACCGTAAAAACTTTCCCCGACTGAGTAAACGTAAATCACACGGGAGAATAAAATTGAAGAAATAAAAGATTGTTGACATTATTTCTTCCTCCAACCTATTAATCTAAACAAACCTCCTCTAATTATAGTAAATAGAATTATGCAAAGCTTTCAAATAATTCAAGTACAACCCTGACTTATGAGGTTACTATTTTTCTAGGTGATATGAACCTAGAAGTAAGATGCAGTGATTGTAATTCTCCTCATGTGGGCAAGATTGTATCCTTTTCCAAAGATGAAGTCCAATTGATCATGGGATGTGAAGATGATGATGGGTAACCAAGAAATCAAGAACCTTATTTTTGATTTTGAAATGGGCTATGATTGGCTTGAGGAAGTGCATTTAGGAAATGACTAAGTGTGAGAAGAAGGTAAAAACAAAGTAAAATCACTAGTTTATCTATGTAGTCCCTCTCCGTATTTCAGTAGCATAACACTTCACCAAAAATGTAAAATATCCAACCCATCATACATATGGATAAAAGCTTGGTTTTTATAAAATGTTGGGAAAGAAGAAGTCAATCTACAAGTGTCGATCAAGAAGTGAAAAATCATCCGAAGAAGAAGCATTCAACTTTCTAAATTTATTAAGTAAAGAATAGGAATTCAATATGAATCTAACAAGCCAAAAATTGACAATTTGGTTGAGAAACAAGGGAGAAAGTCGCAAGTGTTCCAAAATCAAAACACATGTTGAAAAATGCGTGTTTTAACTTTCGGTTAGTAAAGAAGGCAATGGATCGCCCTTATGAAGGAGGGGATCAAAAACATGTTGACAACCACCACTCTATCAACAAGGTAAGTTGTGTAATCGCCACAATGGTTGTGTAACCATCACGATGGTTACATAACTATCACCGTGGTTAT
This sequence comes from Taxus wallichiana var. yunnanensis, assembly GCA_018340775.1. Classification (NCBI taxonomy): domain Eukaryota; kingdom Viridiplantae; phylum Streptophyta; class Pinopsida; order Cupressales; family Taxaceae; genus Taxus; species Taxus wallichiana. Next base: position 142,824,519 of record CM031235.1, read on the forward strand.
GCAACCATCGCATGCATAAAGAAGCTCAAAAGGCACTAAAAAGTGGCCCGCAGAGAAGAATGAACTTCTTAACTTCAAAAAAGAGGAAAGACAAAATTATAAAATGAATAGAGAGGGGGAAGTATTTGGACTTCAATATTTCCCTAGAAAAGGTTTTCCTCATCATTGGAGACATGTCTCATTTTTTTATTGCACAGACTGTAATTTTTGGGTGCGTACAATGACACACACTAAAAAAATTAGAAAACATTTTAAAATTCTTTTCTAAGTAGGCATTAAAAACACATTTCAAAAATGAGGATTTTTCTATCACGGATCATTCAAATAGAATATTTAACTTGTTTGGGATGAAATCCTTTTTGAGTAAGCTTCAGACATCATAAATCATCATTTTATTAATTTTAGAAGAATACGCAAAAGCAAGGATTTTGGTTGTGTAGGTCAACATTAACAATAATACACTCTAGTGGGTCCATTAATTGCATCATTAAACTACTTCTTTTTTATAGGTGAAAATTTGGGATGATATTTTTACATATATCTATAAGGTTTGATTAAAATATATATGAAAACCAAATTGAACAATAAAACATGTCATTAATAGGAGGGAAGGATTTTGCAAGAGGACTTGGGTTTCATAGAGCTAAATAATTTCATGCACTGAGTCGAAGAGATGGTGGTGAACCATGATTGTTTATGGCACTCAATGATACAACCAAATTAATTATTTCAAACAAGAACGAGTCTCAAGACACATCCTTGAGTAGTAATAATAATTTGGTAGTGGAGGAGTCTTCTCGTGCTACAACAGATGAGGAGATTTTGATTTTAGCCACTAAAAGCTAACAAGACAAGTGTGCAATACACATGAATTATCACTAGGTGAATGTATGTGGTGGGGAAATTTTGATGACGTAATATGAGTTAACTACACACAAAAAAATTGGCCCATTGTTTCAAACAAATCGAGATGCATTGGAGAGAAACTGAGCTTGTGAATGGAAAATGTTACGAAATGAGTTTCCTAGGGCGAATGAGGCAACGAGAATCACATGAAAGAAATGAGATTGAGGATTAACAATCTTAAAGGGGGAAAATTGATCTGCACATAAAAAATATGGTTGAGGATAATCTGAATCGACACATTTTGACCAAAGTGATGGGGCACACCAAAAACATTCCATCAACCACATCAGTGCCCTTGTTGTAGATGTGAGCCCATGATAAAGGTTTTATAGGGGTTATTGTGGTGATAAAGATGTGAAAATAGTGATAAATGTAGAATGTGTCATTTATTTAGCATATGCTATTTGAAATGTGTCATTATTCTACATATTGTTAAAGTTGGGATTTTGATTCCAAGAATCAATCTAGACTTGATGGATACTTGTGTGGTGACTGATGATAATGTATTCAAGAGGTGGCCTAAAGGTAATCAAGGATTTACCTAAGCAAAAGGAATAAGTTTGTACAAATTATACTTGAGACCAAGTTAAAGCATTTGGTCAAAGCATATAAGTGTGTCCCACTTGGTGGCCAAAAATATTTTAAAATTTGACTAGTAAATAAATCTTTAAAAATAATATTAAAACTTAAAAAATTGAGTAAATTATGGATGCCCTGGACCTTGTTATATTTAATCTCTTAAAAATACATGTTTGGTCATTTTATATGTGTTTGGTCATGTTTTGGTTGGGAAATATTTTTATTGAAGGTACAAAAATGCAAAAAGTGGGACACAATTATATGTTATGAAGCCTTTACACAAGAAGAAAACAAAACTCGACTTGCATGATGGTGCTAGAAAAAGCCTCAAACTTGATGGGTGAGTTAAGGTGATAGTGTAATGTAAATAAGATAGTGGAGATCCATGAGAAGTGGCTATTTGATGGGTTTGAGAGATACTTGATCTCAAGCACCATACACTTGTGAGATGTCATTCACAAGGTAGAGCATAAGTATAAAGAGCACCAAACATTGAAAGAAGTCATTGTGAAGGGCGAACCAAGTCATAAATCCAATAGGAGATCCGAGTTGTAAAAATTCAATGCGAAGGGAAAACCACGTCATGAATCCAAGTTACATGCAAACCAAATAGATGATACACACTAAATTTTTTATAAAACATTTTTAAAGTCTTTTCTAAGTAGGCATTAAAAACATGTTTCAAAAACGAGTAGTTTTCTATCACGGTCCATTCGAGCGGAAGATGCAACTTGTTTGCCATGAAATCCTTTGTTGAGTAAGCTTCAAATATCATAAACGGTCATTATGCCGAAGGTGTTACCCCTATGGGAAAAGGATTTGCGGACATTCATGGGACTATGTCAAATTTGACGGCCTAAATGACGGTTTTGCTACAATTGGATGGTGAATGCTACGTATATATATAGTATTTAAGTACCTCACTACCACACTACCAACCACAACAAAGTATTTAAGTTAAAATTGCTACAATTTCTTTCAAAATTAGGATTATTTCAATTGAAGAAGAGAGCAGGTGAATTTTAAAGAAATCATACTACATGACATTCAAATTATCGGTGCCTCTCAAATCAAAATTTGTTGACGGCTTAGATCGCTAAGGTGGCTGGGAATTCTATTTTTTATATAAAAATTTCCATTTTTTATATTTTCACAAACTAAATAACGAAAAATATTTTAAAAAATATACGGGTTTCTTATTTTTTAGCCCTGTAATTGTCTACGGCCGCCTTAATTTATTACGGCCTCCCGACTGTCAATTTGCAGGCCCACGGTTGATTTTCTCTGGTCTGTTCTGGTTTGATGAGGAGTAATTGCATTTGTAACGTTGATCGTCAAACGCTCGAACAAATCTTGTCCATATCCATTTTGTCTTTGTAGCGTGCTTCATTTGGCCGCTATTCAGATTTCTCAGAAGTTCTAATAATGACGGTTATGACGGCCTTTTTGACGTTTACGTTTTTCCTGGCTATTTTCAGCAGTTTTACCTTTTCGTTTTTGCATGCTGAATGTGGGTTTGTTGTTTTTAGTTTTGCATGTTGAATGCGGGTTTGCTGTTTTTAGTTTAGCATGTTGAATACCGGGTATATTTAGCAATACTGCAGGTTATATATATATTCTCTCTTTGAAGTTCAGTGTTCTTATTTGCAAGAGATTTGTAGAAGCAAACAAATTCTTCGCATAATGCACGGAAATTCATCCAACAATCTTCGCACAGGGCACAAAACATTCATCCAACAATTCCTCCAGCAATTTCTTTTCAAATTCACAGTAAGTTTTGTGACTCAAACAACTTTGTCCTTTGTCATCCTCTCTTTTCTACCCTCCATCGTCTTCTTTTGCTTTGTGTTCTTCTTAGGCTTTGGTGTTGATTGATGGATTGATTACAAAATATGAGCTTCGTAGCAAATTAACTCATTTACATTGCATAGTAAAATTGTTTTGGTTAAGGAGAGCTTCACATCGTTCAGAGAGTTTCTAAGGACCTGAATTATATTTATATCTTAAAAGTGCTTGCCAAATAATTTAATTTACTTATTCAATTTTTGTTTTCAAATTGAGGAAAAGCGGGGCATCATATGACATTGTTTAATGATTTTGTATTGCTTCATTTGGTAGATTTACCAAATCTGCAATTCCTATAGGATTGCTACCATATACAATTTGGAATAGCGTGAACTCTTTAGTTTTATTTATGCAAATTCTGCCTGAGGTATCACTCTATACGATTGTTCTGGTTTCTCTCCAGCTAGACACTTCAATAGATTGCCAAGTGACCTATAAATATTTTTGTTCGCCCATCAGTTTGTCGGTGATATGCACAACATAATTAAATTGTAACCTGGTATTCATTTTTTTCAGAAGAGTTTTCAAAAAATAGCTTAGCAATTTTGTGTCTGATTCAGAAGTAATGCTTCTTTGTTGTTCGTGCATCCTCACAAATTCTTTAAAAAACAAATTGGCAAACAAATTCTTTAAAAAACATATTCGCAACTTGTCAAGCATCCTTAGTCTTTCTACAAGGTAGGAAATAGTCCATTTTAAAAAATCTATCAACAATAACAAGGATCGAGTCACCCATTGTGTTATAGGTAGATTCAAAATAAAATCCATTGAAATATTATCTCATAGTCAAATAGGAACATGCAATAGGGTCTACATTCGCGTGTTTTGACTTCTGCCCTTTACCACCTGGCCAATTCTTCACCCTTTCACTCTTCTGCTATTATCTTTCCTTTAAGTTGGCCAATAATACCGTTCTGTTATTGTTGCTAAAGTCTTTTTCCTCCCTAAATGGCCTACCATTTCTCTCTAATTAACATGTCCCTCAACGAGTTTGCTTGTATATAGTTTCTTTCTATAAACAAAAGTCTTCATGTAGAAAATAATCCAAAATTAAAAACCTTTCACACTTCTCCAGAGTTTTTGTCAACAAAAGACCAACCAAACAATAGATGCACTCTAGTGAGTCCATTAATTGCAACATTAAACTGTTTATTTTTTTACGTGTGAAATTTGGAAGGATATTTTGACATATAACTATAAGGTCCGATTAAAATATATTTGGAACAAAATTAAATTAGTTCACTGACCTTAATCTAAACTGGCGCAAAAGAAAAAACATAGAAAAATGGCTTGCCCAGTCACCGCCCTAATCTAAATGTGGCATGAGAAACAAGGAACACAGGAAAATGGTTGTTGGGAAGTGTGGCATGAGAAACGAGGAACGCAGGAAAATGGTTATTGGGAAGCAACAATCTATCCGTTGAGAAAACACATGGTGGCTAAGAATTTCTAACTTGGAATGTCTAGTAAAGCTCATGAACCATTTGATTTTTTTAAAACAGATCGTCTGATGTGTCGTTACACCCTTATTGTTATTTGTGAAAATACCTTTGGCGTAATAAACCCTTGTTATATACGACTGCCATCAACGACATGAATCCCATCTGTGCAGAGACAAGGCCATCGACTGTCCAAATATCTTCGAACCATTTATGTTGTCAATCATTTTGAACCATCTCTATGTTTAGTCATTAAACATATTACATGTCCTCACAGGACACCCGGCATGGAAGAAAGCCAGTTTCCTTGTCATTCTCCCTCTATGCTGTGTGGATTTGTTTTGTGGCAGAAAGGGTGACCAAGCTATTACATCATGGCTTATGTGATATGATGGTTGCGAGTTTTAATATGGGATATCACTGTTTTGGATTTGCAATCAATATGAGATGCACTGCCATTTGGGATTGGCAATGGGGATGGAGCCCATATGCGGAGAGTTGTAGCATGTTTGTGTGCTTCATTAGGGATAATTTTAAACAAAGGTTTTAGATTTCGAAGATACCTAATATGAATATATGCATGGAAATACTAGTTCTAATGATGGAAATACCATAACACGTGGTAAAGAAATTTCTTAACTTTTTATTTATTTTGCTAATTTATTATACAATTTAGGTGGATTATGGGGACTCTTATTCTTCTATTTTTTTGTGACAATAAGCAAGCTTTTCTATCTACAGGTCTTTAAGTGCATCTATCTCCTCACAAGTGTGGATGGAATGTTGTTTTTCAAGTGTCTTGGCAAATATGTATGCAAAATGTGGAAGCATGCAAAGGCATATGAACTATTTGACAAAATTCCCAAAAGACATCTACATGGCTTGAAATGATTATAGGATATGTTGCAAGATGTGTTTTCTTGGTGACTATCATGCATAAGAATAGGGAATTACACCCCGCCACCCATCACCTCAAAATTGAGTAAGCTCTACTATAATAAAGATTTTTTTTACTCCTATGTTTCTTTTATCATGGAATATAATAATTACAGCCAACAAACATTATTGACATCTTTTAAAACGTTCACATTGTTTCACCAAATGCAGCCTGACATTTTTTCAAGTTTATTAGTTCACCTTTTCTAGCATAGTCCCAACTTATGTGAAAAAAGATCTTTGAAACAGAGTGTGCACATCCACCAAAGAAATATGGAAAAGAGATGTTTCTCAAATATCTTAGTTGCAAGTTCCCCGGTAGAATGTATGCAAAATGTGCAAACAAGTGAAATGTTTGAAAAAAATTCAAAGATGTGTGGTCTCATGGATTACAATGATCATAGGGTATGTAAAAATAGGTTTTGTTGAAAATACCTTATTTTGATTGTTTTGTTAGCAAAAGCATTAATAAAGTATCTATTTTATAAAATTCACCTAGATTTTCACACCCGCCCCTTACCTCTCGAGGTAAACTTTCCCTCTGAGTTTGATGCAATACCTTTCCTAATTTCCAGGCCCCACAAGAAGAAAATTGGATACTTTTAGAACTTGATCTCATCCCATTTGACATATGAATTGGTTTATTTAACATAGTTGTGTTTCATTTTACTTGAATTAATTTTCAACCAATAGTATTTAACAACTTGCATTTAAATTTAATTGGATTGTTTTCAAATTGGTAGTGGTTATTGAACTTCTCTATGAGGCATACTTGAAACTATGCATGTATTTTGTTTGTACTTGAAGTGCACATGAAACATGGACGTGTATTGTAATATTCCATAACTAACTCAAAATTGAAATTTTCTTATCAATTTTGTTAGTTTAGGATAGGGATTCTACAATCTGGTTTAGGATGATCTTGTAATTCATGTTGTTACTATGTTGACAAAGAGCAGTAGATGTAGATAGAGAGATATAACAATTTTAAAATGCCAATTGTTTGTTGAAATGCATGTGCATTGAATGTGGCTTTAAGATCAACGTATTTGACTTGAAGAAATATTTTGTACACATTGTTAGTAAACTAAGATGTTTGACTTAAACCATGAATGAGATGACAAAGGTATGTTAAGATTAAACCATTTTTTAATCTTAGTAATTATTGATTGTATTAGTGAAAATAAACTCTCTTGAAGATTAATAATGAGGTTATTGTGATTTTCAAAAACTTCATAGCCTTTTGGCTTTCATTGAGATATTTTTGTTCTATGTGAAAAAAAATTGAATTGGGATGTTCGGCATACTAATGAGAAACTAGAGATAACTACAGTTTTAGTGTGTGGGAAGTTATAACCGATGAACTACTTTCCTACACAATAAGCTAGGGTATTAAATGAATTTATTGATGCATTAATTTAATTAATGTAGTGGATAATTTATGAACTTGGTCATTGGTAGGTGGTTTAACTATATGCTAATATCATATTTGTAAGAATTATGATTATGCCCTTCCTAATCCTTGCATGTTTTCTTTTTAGCTTAGTAAATATTAGGTGACATTATGGATTACCCTATAAAGCAAAATCAGGTAAATCTTGAACAACATTCTTAAAAATTGTAAACAACGGTTTTGGATTTAGAAGATACCCAATATGAATATATGCATGGAAATATCAATTCTAATGATGGATGTACTAGAATAGGTAATGAAAATTCTTATTTTTAAAAATTCTTTTAGTATTTATTGTACATTTTAGGGTCATCACTAGAGAAATTTGTTTAACTCGATGTGGGTGAATTATCAATGCTCTTATTCTTCTACTTTTTAACTATTGTGACAACAAACAAGATTCCCTATCTAGAGGTTTTTGAATGCATGGACATTTGTTCCCGATACGAGATGGAATGTTTTTGTGTTGTTCACCTTTGTTAGGAAGAGGGTCATCTCGTTAGATGTTTAAGTCCCAATTCCCAAGAAAATATGTATACAAAATGTGGAAGCATGCAAATTCATTTGAATTGTTTAACAAAATGCCTAAAAGACATATGGTCACATGGTCTGCAATGATTATAGGATATGCACAACAAATGGGTTTTTTAAATATGTGTTTTATTGGTGAATTTCATTCAAAATAATATGGGGTTATGTTGTTAAACAGGCCCCCAACAAAAACATGCCATCGCTACAAAAATAAAGAATAGCCTAAGTTTTATTTTTTCTCTTAAGTTTCTTTTATCATGGAATATCATAATTGCAGCCAACATAAGTCATGGACTTCTTTCCAAAGTGTTCACACTATTTTACCAAATACAAACAACATTTTTCTAACATTATCAATTCACATTTGCTAGTATAATCCATGTCTACATTAAAAAAGGAGATTTGAAACATGGTGAACACATCCACCAGGACATTATAGAGAAGGTATGTGTGTTAGATGTTTTAGTTGCAATTGATTTTGCAGATATATATGCAAAATTTGGAAGGATATGAATTGTTCAAAAAAATCATAACTTGGTATGAGGTCTCATGGACTGTAGTGATTGCAGGGTATGCAAGAAAAAAGGATTTGTTGAAAATACCTTATTTCGGTTTTTTGTTGTTAAAGAAACATTAATAAAATCCATCGAAAATTCCACGTTAGGATTGACGTAATTTATTTAATTTTTTCAAATGGTTCATGTGCCTTTATCATGCTTCATGTGGTTCTCTCTTAAGATTTCTTATCAAAGACTAATTATGTAATGTCCATTTTTCCCACCTAAGAGCTAGAAATTGGTCTTCTTGTCATTCCTTCTCCATTGCAAAGAAGAAAAAATGATGGAGAAGACCTTGAACATCTTTATAATACATTTTATCTAATATTTTTATATTTCCTTTAGTGTTTTCTTGCATTAGACATTGTCACCTTTTCTAATTGAGCATTGGCGCCAAAAAGGAGGATATAAAAGGAGATTAGGGGCATCATTTGCATCTAGATTTGGCACATTTCATTCTACTTGGGCATTGTGATCTTGTTGCTCCTTGTTCATTCACTTGAGGATGAAAACCCTTCATCATTGTTTGGTCTTGAAGTGAAGAGTCGATTTGAATATCTATTTGTAATTTCTAGCTAGTAATTGAATTGTTTAAGGTGGAGCAGTCTACCTTGGGTAGGGTTTGGAACATTTAGTGAATTATTTGAGAAATATAGTTTCATAATTTGATTTGTAATATTTTTAAAGTCCGGAATCTGAAGTTTAATGAATTTAGAGGGTTTCTAGACCCATATTTCATATTTTTCTTGTGGCTGAAATTTCCAATTCATATTTAATTTCCAGCAGTGTATTCTTCAGGATTTCTTATGTTTTTGGGCTTTTAATATTCCATAAAATATATAAAAATAGTGGCAAGTTGGTTTGTGGTGTTTGGTGGCAATTTTTGGAGTTTTTAGTGATAGTTCAAGTCGTTGATTTTATTCTTGATGTGCTACAATTTAGATTTCAGATCTGTAATTGGTGTGTTTGGTTCAAACCCTTGAAAGGGTTATTATAATGGTATCAGATCCCGGATCTTCAAAAGGCCCAGGGCTTGTGGAAGAAGGTAATAAGGGTTACATCTACTACTAAACGAGGAAGAAGCGTGACAAAGAGGACCAGCCAAGAGAAAAGGGACATGTGGCTGATTTTGATTCTCGGAAGCTAAGGTGGACAAGCTAATTACCGGCCAAGAGAGACTCACAGACACTATGGACTTCCTAGCACTTTCTCTCCAAAAAATCATTAAACCAATGGTTCAAAATGGTGAAGGGATTTTGAGTGGAGAAAATGATGCCAAGCGACATAATGGATCAGCCTGATTCCATCGAGTTGGAGGCCCACTTTCATCCCTAGAGAGGAGGTCATTTCAGGAAAAAGAGCCAATACCGATGGGAAGAAGAAATATTGTAGTGAGCTATGATTATTATATGGCCTTATCTAGAGAGATCCGTGATGCCATTTCTCTTTCCAAGTTCATGGGACTGGATAGAGGAAGATCTAGGCCCGAGCCTAGGCATGTCATGCCACATAGAGTGGTACAAAGTGCTTTGTGTAAATTTTCTTTTTCTACATTTGATGGATCTAAAAAGGTACATTTAGAGCATGGATTCAAAAGTGAATAATTATGTCTTTAAAGCCCATGGTAGAAGAAGATGCAATTAAAGTTTTCACTTTACATCTTGAAGGAATTTCCCATGAGTGGTGGTTTCATGGACTTGTGATCCAAGGGCATAATGAAATTCATGCCTATGATGATTTTTTTCAAAGGTTCATTGTTATATTTGATAGAGTAGATTCAAAGGTACATTTCCGTCATCTTTATCAATTGAAACAACAAGGTACCATAGAGGAATATGTGGCTGATTTTAAGAGGCTTTCCATAATGATTACAAATGTATCCAAAATAAGACTTGATGTGATTTTTGTTGAGGGTTTTATTGAGCCCCTAATGGGGTTAGTTCATGCATTTTATCATTTGTCTCTACAAGAGGTAATAAAGAATGCTCTAGATCTTAAAGGTGTTGCCCCAAAATCAGAAGCAATCAATAGTGTTCTAAAGGCCAATTGGAGAGGGGGAAAATCCCCCAAGAAACCAAAAAGCATCCCTTTGGACCAGCCAAAGAGATCCCTTCAAAAAATGCCTCATGCTCCCACGGATCTGTAGAAAACCAGCCATGAGAAGGAAGCAAAAATGAATTAAGAAGGAAGAATTTGTGTTTTTCATGCAAGGATCCATGGACTCCAGGACACCATTACTTGGGAAAAGGTAAGGTTCATTATATAGAAGTAATTTCATATTGTGATGATAGTGATAGCAATGAGGATGAGACTAGGCATAATGATATATTGGAAAAAGATATAGAAGAGGTAACTAGCACTCTTGCTACCTTAGTGGGAGCACCAAGTTACAACTCTTTTATTATTGAGGGTGATCTACAAGGGCATAACGTCACAATTTTGATTGATGGAGGAGCTACTCATAATTTCATAAATGCATGCTTGGTTTCAAATCTGAAATTGATGGTTGAGGACTTCAAAGGCTTCATTGTTAGGATAGCGGATGGGTACTCTATGCAATGTACAAAAAGGTGTTCTCAACTCCACATCACCATGGGGTCATATGAGGTATGTGCTGATTTTTTTGTGATTGATATGGCTGAGTTTAATACCCCAAGGGGATAGATGATGATGATGTGTCTATAGATGAAGGGGATTTTAATGAGGCGTAATGATTGTTTGGTTTGAGATGGTTTGATGGGATATTTTGATTTTTCTTAGATTTTGAGGAGGATGAAGATGGTTGTGTTTGAATTTGAGTCTTGGTTGATGATGTGGATGACTTAGATTTGATTTGGGAATAGAAGTGGTAGATGGTTTAGGAGGAGGATTTGTCTTAGAAGAAAATCGTTGTTGGGTTGTCTTACTAGTGGTGGAAGTTTTGGATGAAGGGGTGGCCCCAAAATAGAAGAGGATGTTCCTAAGGATGATGATGATGTAGTCTTAAAGTTGTTGGTCTTAGGGGAAGGAAGCTCCAAATTTTTATGTGGATGTGTAAGAGATTTCTGAATGGGAATGCCAAGGTTTTTAGTTTTCACTTGTAGAGATTTATCCTTGGAGGAAGCAGTGGTATCTTTAGTTGGAGGATCCGTGGTGACAAGTTTTGGTAGCAATGCTCATAATATTTATGGTGGAAGATGTTTCTACATGATGCATTTAACAACGTCTAAAGGGGAGATTGATTGTGTGGATTTGGGATGTATGGATGTAGGTGTTTTTGGTGTGATAGCGTGTCACTTGTACTTGTATTAGTTATATGGGTAGGCGATGGCATAGTCACGGATGTAATTTTGAATGTTGCTAAGGAGATGATTATTTTTGTAGATGGGGCACGAATTTCGTTCATGGTTATCTTAGGTAGATGTGGTTGATTCATAAGCGTTTCAAGGGGTATCATAGTTATACTTGCAATTTGAGAGGTGATTTCGTCGAGGAAGATGTTGTTGATGTGGAGATGAGTTCAGAAATGGATGTTGGTGAAGAAAGGGGTTCAATGGATGAAGTTATAGATGGAAAAGATGAAGAAGTGGGTATAATCAAGTCTAAAGAAGTTGTGGTCATGGTTGATGTTGATGAAGGTGTGATAGTTGGAGAGGGATCTGAAATAGATGTAGGTGTCATAGATGATGGAGTTGGGGATGTTGATGTTGAAATTTGATCTATAGTGTTAATGATGTGTGCATTAGGTGTTTGTGATGTGGAAGGTTGAGTCTGATTATTAGGTGGATGGTTTGGGAAAGGTTTCTTGAAGACATCCAAGGGTTGATTAGGTGGTGCATTAGGGTTGTCCACTTGGAGGTCACCCGAGTCTATAAGTTTTGGACCAAATATTTAAATGTGTGACACCTTTCGATGTCATGGCCATGAACTTGGTGATATTTACAATAATTTTCTTCATGTACCATGTTGGTTTAGGTTGTGTTTCATCGAATGGTCTAATAGGTGGAAGTCGAATGAGATTAACCGCCATCAACTTGTCAAAAATGAACTGTATGACTCCCAAGAGGGGTGTAATTGGGGGTTGGTCTAGGAGCTCTTTGCGGAGGCTCCGTATGAGAAGTAGATGCGGATGATGACTTGACCACAATGGTGTTAGCAACGGTTTTGGATTTGTCATTATGTGTGGATGATTTTTTGAACTCCATTTTAGGTTTGTTGGATCAAAGTTTAAGATGGCCTTTCTTGAAGCACGAAGTTCAAGTTTGTGAGCCATGGTGAACGCTTCCTCAAAATTTTAAAATGATTGGATTTGAAGGGTGAATGAAATATGATTCACACAAGATCGTGAGAAGAGTTCAATGAGCTCGTTATGTGGGAGAGGAAATGATATTTGGTTGATGATGTTACGCCATCATGATGAAGTCGACAATAGATTCGTCATCATATTGTCGGATGGCATAAAGGTCGGTGATGGTAATTTTACGCATAATGTTTATTGAAAAGTGTTCAAGGAAGAGTTATGCAAGTTGAGTGAATGTGAAAAGTGAATGTTGTGGGATGTTGTTATACCAATATAGGGCTGGTCCGGCCAAAGACATGGGAAACGTGTGTAACATGAGGTCTTGATCATGAGAAATAAGATAGCATGCATGTCTAAATACACGTAGATGTTGTTGAGGATCCTCCTTACTATTGAATTTAGAAAATTTAGGAATTTCCCAATGAGGAGGATAAGGTTTGACCGGAATAGATGGGTTGATGGGTTCATTGCAAATTTGATCATAAGAAAACATGGTTTTAGATCCCATGGTTGTAGCTTCGAGATTATCCATTCTACTCAATAGAGCCTGTAAGGGATCATTAGATGGTTGAGATGTCATAATAGGAATTTGAGATGTGTGTGACATGGATGGATGGGGTTGTTGATATACTTGATAGTTTTGAGGGTGTGTTGGCATTGATGGAGGTAATTGATGAGGGGGAATATAATTAAAGGGTTGTGATTGTATGGGTTGAGTCACAACTTGATGTTGGGAGATGGGAATGTGATATGATTGGTTAGATTGAGTAGGTTGTTGTGAGATTGGGACATATGATTGATTGGTTGTAGGATTAGTTGGGACATAAATGATAGGTGGTTGGGAATTTTGAATTGATTGGATGGGGATGTGATGGTGAGCTCCTTGAGGAGGTGGACCATGAGTTTGTATTGATTTGGATGGAAGAGGTTGTGAGATGACCACGTTGGCATGAATGTGTGAGGTGGAAATGAGAGGCAATGTAGTATGATGTTGTTCAGATATAGGAGGAAGCAAGAATGATTCTTGAGATGGTTGAATAGGAAGAGAGGTGATTGTAGTAGAAATTGAAGTGATGGGAATGGAAGAAGGGATGGTAGTATTGACACGAGGTAGATTGGGTGGAATAGGAACCACCAATTGAGTGGTTTGATGATTGTTTGGATTGGAAGAAGATGGTTGATTAGGGTCAAATTCATGTTGGGATTTGGCAAGCTCACTCATGGCTCTTAGAAAGAACACTGTGAGTTGAGAGGTAAGCACTTGAGTGGACTCTAGATTAGAATGATAGGCATAAAGTTGTTATAAAGAGGGTATGTTAATGGGAATATTAGTGGTCTTGTGAAGAATATAATCATGAAGAGAAACCGGATTTGCATCAAGAAGCTCCTGAAACTCCATAGATCCACGAGGGATGAGGGGAGGCCCAAAAGCATCGATGGAGGAAGTAGATGGAGGAGTGGCTGGTCTAGAAGGGATGGAATGATGAAGAAAATGATTGGTTTCGTCATGGGGATTGGATTGAAACAACTACACCTCTTGAAGAGGAGGGATGGTGAAAATGGGTTGGGTAACCATGGTTAAGATGACTAAAGGATTAGAAGTGAGAAGGGAAAGCGCGGAAGTTGGTTGAATGGTAGTGGGAATTGAGACATTGTTTGACATGTTTTGTTCCATTTTCTTAGATTGAGATCTAGTGATAACTGGCATGAAACAAACAAAGATAAAACTATGTTGATTTTTACTTAAAACAAGAAAGTCACACAACAAGTTTTTTTCTTATCTTGATTAACTTAAGATGTGAAAAATAAATGAAAAAGAGGTTGATGGGGTACCTAGGAAATGGAAATCTATGGATGGTTTTAGGTAGTTATGGTTGTGGAGTCCTTGATATACCGAAGGTACGTGAGGCCCGAATCTATGCAAGAGTTATAACGTGGCCAAAACACCACGGTGGCTTTCCTGTTGGGTGATGAAATCCCAATCAGTTCCACCTGGTAGGGGATGTCTAGATGTGTAAGTTAATTTGTGAGTTTGGTTGTGTGTGATGAAGTGAAATGCAATGCATTAAGCTAGATTTCAAGAAAGGGTGCAAGGGTTGATTTTAGATCCAAAACCAAGTGTGTAATTTGATGAGAACAAGAAAGAAAGAAAGGGAAAGTATGATGTAAAAGGTTCAACTAAGAAAAAATGAAAATACATGGAATACACTTTTCCTTTTTATATGATCTTCAAACCAAAGATATATCGGAAAAACCAATCCAAGCAATCTGCAATGCAACTCGATCAAGCAAACACAATGCAACGTATATTCATTCCTTACAAGGTTAGTGAAAATGAAAGGAAATGAAAAATAAACAAAAAGAATCACCTAAAGAGGGTAGGTCCCACCGGCATGCCAAAATGTTGACCAAAATTTCTTCTTTCCTATTCAAGTTAATGACTAGTAATGAAAGAAACTAGCAACTCAAAACATGGAGGGTTTATGGTACCTCAAAGTGATAATATGGACGGGTGAAAATGATGAAAACCTCCTTGCTGCGAGCTTGATGATCTGCACAACAAATAACACTAGAAGAAAAATGGATTAGTAGATTGGATGGAGGGATGCCCGACTAAGTCGGTTCCAAGAAGTGTGAAATTCCTTAGATGGATTTCAACCCTCTTGTATATGATATAAAATGTAAAACATGATAATGGATCTGATAACAACATAGAATATATGAAATAGAAATTTGAAATTAGGTCTAAGGTAATAATGAGTAAATATTAGTCAAATATGACAAAATGAGGAAAACCTGACAAAGGTCGATGGTGACCTAGGGACATAAGCGGGCTAATCGACACGAATGGGGAGGGATGAGGAAGATCTACACTAAAAACATATCTGCAAGCTCTTGTGGTTGAATCTAAATTGAACACTACCTACAAATAGATTTGAGATGGACACAAACACATAAAGAACATATTGAAACCTAAGAATGAGTGCAAGGATGCAAGAAAATTATGGAAAGAGATGGAAAAGGGTGGAGTGACATGGTTGTTCAATAGCGACCAAGGAGAATCGATGGAAAATAGGTCCGAGAACATAGATTAGAGTGACAGAGTGACAAAATGACAAAATCTGAGTGACAGAAAGAGACTAGGAACAAAAAAAGAAGTGGATGAAGATTTGAGTGAAAAAAACAAACTGGATAGGGCTAGGTTGACGATGCTTAGACTAAATCGGCGGACACTGGATCTGGTTATGGTATGAATGAAGATGGAATGACTAAAATGAAGACTTGAGACATAATTGAAGGCTAAAATGGAATGATGAGAGGTCCCTAAAGCTACCTAAACTTGTACAAGATGTTAGAGACAACAAAATGCAACAATATGATAATGGAAGCACATGAAAATGACAAGGCAAGAGAGGTCTCCCTAGATCACCAAATTATATGCACAATAGCTCCAAGAAGACTGCAAGATGTGTAAGATAACTGCAAGAGTACTCAAAATGTAAGAAAGATCACAAGATAGCCTGAAAGTCTCAATGTTGCATCCTCTAGAAAGGAGGGGGCAAGGGCATATTTATAGGGTTGACGGTGACTTGGATGGGTTGCCACTAATTGCGGGAGCCATCCATTAAGGCGGTGGGATGATGCCCAACTCAAGGCATTGAGGCCCAAATGAAGCGGGATTAGGGTTTAGATGGATAGAGATGAGCTAGGGTTACATAGGGAAGAGAAACAGGTAGGTGGAAGATTAGGATGAGTAAATAAAGGTCCTTGATAGGTAAATTTATTAAATCAAGGCCTAGAAATTACAAATTAGAAGTCTATGGATGAAAGATGAGGGACTTAGGGATGAGAGATGAATTAGGTGGAGATTAAAATTGATTAATGATGATTAAGGGTGATTAGAATGATTTAGGAAATGAAAATATAATGAGATGAGGATTAGAATAAATTATGGATAATTAATTAATAAAATGGGTAATGCATGATTAAAGGTGGGAAAATAAGAATTAATGGGATGAATTGAATTTTAAGAGGGAAAATGAAATTTGAATGGGTGGCCAAGGTTAATGAGAGTGAATGCGGGGTGAAGGGGAGGAATGATACCAAAAATTGGTGTCTACAGTTAGTACAAGAAAAGACAAGCGCTCATGTATAAGATAAAATGTAAGCTACGCAGACAATGTATAAGCTAATATGCAAGTAGAAGGTAAAGTAGACCACGAAAAGTGGGTTAAAAACATGGGACATCACTCATGATGTCGCAATATAATCAAGGCTATAATGGCCACAAACAGACAAGTGTGCACACAAGACAAAGGGAAAAGCTCGTAAAAAATAACATATAGTGGCAGCATAATGTAACAAACAATCATGGAATCAAGTAGCCATGTATAACAAATGTTGCACATGAATCACCTATTAGCATGTTAGAAAGATAAAAAGTATGTCAAAGTGTGTATAATATAAGAAACTAGTGTGATATGAAACAAAATGAAACAATAGCACATGTAATGTACGAAAGTGGATGCCCCCATGAGCCCTACTGAATCTGGTACTAGGTATTGCGCCAAACATACATCGTGTGTAATGTATTTGTATAATTTGTGATCACAACTGGAAATAAAGTGAACGTGCATGTGTTTATGATAAATATAATGTCATAAAAGATATTTATCTAGCATGTGTAATAAAATGAAAATGTAACAAGTAAATGTGAGCAAGAGTAAATGCAACCAAGATATGTAGTATGTTGTGGATGAGATGGAATGGAATGTAGTGTGAATGATAGGAGCAGCGTGCCCCTCGAGTGGATGTGTATGTATACAATGAGGTTCATTTATTCATGCCCCCTCAACAGTCAAGAATGAACCATAAATGAGAGTGTGTCATTGGTAAATGGTTTAAAGTGTGCACTAAAAATATGTTGATTATAAGTTGTCATGTAATGTGTAGGATTAAATGTGACAAAGTGAAATTGATGAGGTGGTATAATGTGTGATGATTTAGCCTAAAACGTATATCACTAAACATGTGAGGAAGATGTCAAAAAGCGTGATGATGTAGCATAAAGTGTATATCACGAAATATATAAATGGAAAATGATAGTAAACGTGATGATGTAGCCCAAAGATTATACCATGAAATGCGTAAGTGGGATAATAGAAAGAATGATTATGTAGCACAAAGTGTATATCACAAAATGTATGATTAGGATGATAGAAGGCGTGATGATTTAGCATAAATTTTATATCACAAAATGTATGAATAAGTTAATGGTGAAAAATGTCGCATGGTGTGATTGAATGTGAAGAGGAAAGTGTAGAATGATATAGGTGTGATGAGGTGAGGTTCACTTTTGATTTGGACCCTCAATAGTCGAGTATGAACCATTGGACTAGATTTTTCGTCGGGTAGCAAGTGCAGCGTGTAAAATTAGATGTAAGAAATATGTAGCGTGAATGTGTATGGTGAGTAAGATGCAAAATGTGTGATAGATGATGTAATAAGAGAATGTCGAATGTGTAGAATACATGTTGTGTGAGATGTGTAATGTGTAGTGTGACTAAGCAATGCTAGAGATATGTGTGGTGAATGTGTCTAGTGTAAAATGTGTGATATGGTCAAGTGTATGATAATGCATGGTGTGTATAGTGTGCGAGTGTGTGAGGTTCATGTGTGTAGTATGCCCTCAACAGTCAAGTGTGAACCGTAACACAAGAGTGCGTCATCGGGTAATGGCGATACTGGTGTATATGTTGTGTGTAAATATCTATGTGTGATGTGATGAGAGTATAAGACTTGTGTTGATGCTAAATGGGGAGAGAATAAGCGTGATTCCCCCCAAGCTGGCGATGGTGAGTAAAATATCTGATAAAAGTGAAATATGAAGACCCTTCGCCCGATCTTTGGTGGAGACAAAGGTGTGTGATTATTCTCTAAGAGTAGTGGTATATGAGATAGATGGTGTTTGGGTGAATGAATTCTATATGCATATGACCAATGAGTATATTGTGGGCATCTTAGGGTAAAAAATGTGTAGGTGATGGAGACCTATGTGAATCAGAACGCAACGGTGATGGACACTTATGTGGAATAAAATGAGGTGGTGACCTGCGTCTAGATGGAGGATCTGTCCTAGAAATGGGCCTAGACTGATGTACTAGATTAGTAGAGAAATGAGACCACATAGGTCATGTGTGAGTAGGTGAACTAGGAGCAGATTGTGTTTTAGGTGCTAAAGGTTGTGACGCACTAGATGGACTCGGTGATGTAGTGGAAAGCTGTGAGAGTAGATGGAGGAAACCATTGATAGAAATGACTTGATTGTTGTGAATTAATTTTAGATGTAAATGATTCATGGAGATGATAGATATATACATATGGATCCAATTGACGCCTAAGAGCTTGTCACATTATTCAACTACTTTTTCCTACAAGGAAGGGAACCAACATAGTAAGAGGACCAACTATAACGTGAAGCTTGACAACACCATAGGAATTGTTCATTGGATATGATATTTGTAAAATTGGATAATTGATAGCAACAAGAAGTGGAATAGAACACACACTAATGGGCCATGATAGATCAACCTTGGTGTTATTGATAGGGATAGATCTGATAGAGGCACTAATGTGTAAGTGATTAGAAGAAAATGCCACATGATAATCATGGTCAAAGAAAGAAATGATTGGAGGAGACATATCTCGTATTAGCAACTAAGAAATCAAGAGCCCTCGATGTAGGAGGAGGAACTGCGTGATATGTATGATTAGTTGAAGAGTCAGCCAGTTTCTTGTCGTGTTTTGGAAGTGGATTGTTAAAGATCTTGAGCTTATGATTTTCATTGATAGGTGCAGAAGTCGTAGGCTCTGGAAGCTCAATTTTATTATTGTCGATCAAATCTTGAATGATATTTTGAAGTTTGAAACAATGATCTGTAGAGTTCCTATGCATTGATGATAGTCACAATGGAATTTTTCATCATAATTATGACCTTTTGGATGAGATGGATCTAATTGGAGCGGAGGAGGAAGTGTGATGAGATTACTTTCGATAAGTTGTGGAAGAAAAATATGTGGAAGGATAGTTAACTTCGTGTATGTACACCGAGGTGGTTGCGATTGAAGCTCTCTAGTGGTGGATATTGCATTAACAATAATTTTTGTGTCATTTGGTTTGGTGGTTGATGGTTTAAATGTTGACTTACTTTGAAAACATGTAGAAAATGATGCTTGCTCTTGATATTTAATATTTCCTATAAATAAGAGCTTATTTTATGAAGCTTAAGAGTATGACATAGTTGATTGAATGAGGGATATGTCTCAAAGAGAACACTCTCCTGGAGAGGTGGTAATAGACTCTGAATAAATAGGTCCTAAAGCTCAGAGTCCACAAGCACATTTGACATCTTAGCTAGGTTATTTTTATATTGCAAAACATAGTCCGCTAAGTGTTCATTAGATCCTTTACTAATTTGTGCGAGTTGTCATGCAAAGGAGATCTTGGAGTTGATGTTGATAGATAAGTGAGTGAGAAAAGCATCAGCTAGATGTGTGAAATATGTTACCAAGTGAACAAGTAGGTCATAGAACTAATACATCACATAATCATGGAGACTACGAGGAAAAAGATTAGCTAGGAGAATGTGATCATCCAAAAAATCTAGACAAGCCACATGGAATACTCAGAGATGCTCTTGGGGGTCACCATGCCCATTGAAAATGGGAAGCTTAGGGGTGAAAAATTTAGGTGGAAGGGAGTAAGTGGATATAGCTAGTGCAAATGGAGTATGTAGTAATAGAGTGGAATCCAAAGATGGAGACGTATGAGAAGTAGCCTGTCGTAATTGATGAATTTACACTTGAAGGTCTTGATAAAGGAGGCTAAATCTTGGGTGTCGAAGAAGGATATTTCCATGTATGAGAAAAAAGAGGTGGGGTATAGTGATTAGTAGGAGTAGGGATAGAAATGGGAATGGTGGAAATGGGTGGAAGAGTGGAAGAAAGTGGTTGACTAGAAACAATTGTGTGAATAGTAGCAGAAGCATTAAGCTCTACTGAGGTTTGTAGCTTCCTCATGAGTAACATATAAAAGCAAGTCTAGATCTTGGGGATGCTCAGTGATATGATCATTAAGGGCTTAAGATGGGCTTAATAAATTCTTTAGAAGATTGAGCCAAAGTTTTAAGAGGATAAGAGCTTTAAGTGGAAGGTGGTTTGAAGGTTAGGTTCATCAAAATGATTATGCAAAATATGGAATATTATGCTATAATATAGCAATAAATAAATGATTCGATAAAAACATAGAAATATATTAAAGCAAACTAAGCAATAAATAATGAAACCCTAATTGCAAAGAGAGGGTAAAATTATGGTTGAACCAATTAGGGTAAATTATGAACTAAACCAAAGCTATGATAGGTTGAACATAGAGGAAAAAGTATCACACAGAAGCCCTAGAAAATTCAGATCTAGAGGTAAAAGCTAGATTGGGGCACCACTGGAGAGAGGGACAGGGGCGCCCACAGCCTGTTTCTAGGATCCTGGGTCTACGAAAAATGCTCAACAACCCAAATTCTCCGGGTTACAAGATGTTCGTTGATGCTCGTTTTTTGTCACTACAGATTCACACAATGCATTGATGCTCATTTTTGTCACTATAGATTCACACAATGATCCCTAGAGGCTCTGGAAACCTAAAATGAATATAGACCTATAAAACCCTCAAATATATATCAAATCCTAAAAAAATAAAGATGCAAAATGAGGGGTTAGATTGTCCTCAGTTGCCGCCAATGATGGAATTATAACTAAGTGTTGCACTACATCTTAGACCCAATGTAGTTTTGTGTGTGTGCAAAATTGTGCCCTAGGTTACTCTTATGTCAGTCGCACGTGGATAGTGAGAAAGTAGCTAGATGTAGAATGTAGTAAATGTGTGCATGGAATAGAATGAACTTCCCTCTTATGAAGTGTGATGCAGAAAACCAACCCTTGTGTCCCTTTTTATGGAGCTAGATGGATGCAATGGAGCTCTTAGATGCCTTTGATGGATGCAACCTTAGGTGGTGATAGTAGATACTTAGTGCTTGGTCCCTTATTATGATCACATAAATTTATATTTATATGATTCCCTTGCTTAAATTTCGTAATTAACCCGAAAAGGCCGAATACCAAAAAGATAAGATGCTCAAATGGATAGAAAGAACCCAAAAAGTGTGAGTATCCCGGAGGGGACGAGGGCGCTGACGTTGGCATCTGGTTGGATGTTGGTGTCTAAGATGACGAATTCCAAAGACTAACAAGGAATCTTGAGCAAGTAAGGGTGTAGGACCAAAAGCAACAATAAAAAGTAAAGCAAGATGGCCAAAGACATGGGTTAATTAGTACCTTTCTTATTTAGGAATCATATGAATAGTAGTATGTAATCATGACTAGATAGTTACCCAAAGTGTGTGATTTTGTGTCTACAAAAACCCATATAACATAAAATGCAAATAGACACAAAGTTCATCACATCTCACTTCATGGATTGAACACAAAGTTTCAAATTTCACATATATCAAACTATCAAATTCACAGATTGTAGGAAAAGGAAATAGAAAGAACACATGAGAGAGAGAATTATTCTTCTATATTGATCAAAAACTCTATATATTACACTCAAGAGCACTAATATCCAACCCCTTTACAAATGAGAAAGAGGCCTTTTATAGGCTGAGGGAAGGATGTAACTATTTTCTAAATTATTTTATCTTAATTAAGTGTTAAACACTTAATTATTTAATTACATAAGTTAGCTTTACTTTAAATTTATATTTTCAAAATAATAAAGCCAACTTCAAAGCATAACAATTAGATAGAACAATACTATGAAATGGAAGAAGAAGGAACATTGGGAATAGGCACAACTGGAACCTTTATCTTGAGCACCTAAACTCTAAACTTAGTCATAAAGCGAGATCTGTATACTCTTGGGTACTGTGGTGTTTTCCATAGCATTCAACCAACTCCCAAAAGAATATTCCATTTCCTTTGCAACACTTCCATTCTGAAAAATTCCTTTGGTGGCTTCAACCACTACATTGTGTAATTCAAAGAGCTCCTCCATCTTACCCTTGTTAAATGATTCTTCCTTGAAAAGCTCATCATTGATCAATGATTAACATTGCTCTAACCTAATCCAATGGATTTATTTCTAGATAATTTTCCTTGTAGAACTAACTACGAAGAGCTTTTAAATCAGCAAAAACTTCTTCTTGAATGATTCTTCTTTTTTACCATGTTTCTCACTCAACTGCACTTCTTCTAGCACTTTGATTCTCCATTCCACACTATATGTCTAATTATTTGACAAGTTATTCTTAGAATCATCAAAAAAATTGTGAGACAAGAGGACCTTCTCATCAGTTGTGCTCATGATATGGAGAACTTGAATGCATTCATCCCAAAGTTTGAGTTCTTTATCAATCATATTTATCCCCAAGTTGATTTTGTCTTGAACAATAATGGTGTTGTCATACACTCCTTAGGATTCATCAATGAATTGTAATCCGGAGACCAAAATACCTTTAATCTAGGCCTCAGAATCTTTGTTAAATGTTTCATGTTTGTGGATTTCTGCTATGGTTTTGACATCGATTCCAGCAGTGAAAAAATTAGGTGGAAGTGCAGAGAGAGGCATGGGATCAGAGGAGTTTTATTAGATGAGAGAAAGGATTTGATGAATTTGGAGAGAATTTACACTTTTTCTTCAAGTTGCTCCTGTATTTTCTTTCCTTTCTCTACCCTTTCAATAAATTTTGAAATTGTTTCCTTTAGATTTTGTACCTCTCCTTCTAGGGTGGACTCTCTAAGTGGGATCCTAGTGAGCTCCAAGTCTGCAATAGTTTACTCCTTTTCATCTTTGTCTCCTTTTGGCTTATAAATTTCTAAAATTTTTGTCCTTTAGCATCTGAGACCAAACAATAATTTTCCTTATCTTTTTGGGAGGAGGAGGATTTGTGCCAAGGAGGCCAACCACTGCATCAAATCCAGGAGAAACAATTTGGGATGAAGCCTTCCTCTTCTTGCTATCAATCATGGGTTGAACCCATGTGAATGAATCACTGGAAGGTGGAGCTAGAGGAGGTGGAAAATCAAGGAAATTTGGAGGAATGAGAGGTTGATAAGTAAAGACTTCAAGAATAGGAGCTTGATAGAATAAAATGATGGTCTCCTAGCTTCTAGCTTAGTCCTTGACGTACTAGCTTTTTGTATCAGGTTCTATGATTTTTACCTCATCTTCACCTTGACTTCCTCTTCTTCTTCATTATTTTTTCATCCATCCCTTGTTCTAGTTCATCTCTTTGTTCCTCAGTTGCATTCCCACCTTATTCAGAGGATTGTGGTACTAGATCAGGAGAAGGTGTAGCTTCATCATTTGATTCCTATATTTTCTCTTGCTCCACTTCTTTCTTAGGTGTTTCCTCATTCTTTTCTATTTCCTTTGATTTATCTTTATTTATATATACCTTGGTTCTTGAATCCAAGGGTGAGGAGGAAGGAGTCAATTTGGTTGGAGCATCCTTATGAGAAGTGTAGGCTTCTTGAGAGGAAGATGTATTCATCATTTCTCTATATTCCTTCATTTTTCTATTGAACCACTATCTTGTCCTCACTAGCATAAGGTTATTCACCTTAGTAGGATCATCCCTCTCTTTTTGAGACCAATCAATTTTGGAAGAGGTGCATATTAGATAGATCTTATGTATTCAATAGAATACAAGTCAGAATCAACATCTTCAAGGCCCTCAGGAACATGGTACATGTTGATGTCCTTGTTCTACTGCAATGATAATCTTCCAAAGTGTCTTTTTGTCACCTCATATTCTTTTCATAGTCCTCCCAGTATTCTTCAAAGATAGGCACATGATAATAAGTCATTCTAAGATTCCTAGAGATGAAACCATTACTATCAAAGAAGGACCTTCTTTGAAAAGTGTGGAATTTGAACTCTGAAATAGTTCTTTCAACATTTTGAGCACCTAAAGTAGATCTACATGTGCACTTCCCAAATGAGATAGGAAATTAAATACCAGTGATCTTCTTGTCTCTGCACATTACATGCAATATGTCTAACTACCTATAGAGTTCCACCAAGACCAATTTATCATCACAATATGTCGATAAATTGTAGGGTATTCCCTCAAATCCAATTGTCTGATGTATGAAAACTTTCTGAATTGGATGAATAGGTTTTCATATGTGGAGATTAGTTATCTTGCCTCTGAAGAGACTCTCAGCTTCATTTCCTCAATATCCTAACTAGGAACATTGTAATCCATCATTCACCCTCATGTGGTGAATCTTACTGTTATCATATGTGATTTGAGGGTAGAATTCATATACTAGTGCATTTTTCTTATCCTCCTATGGGGATAACCCTATCCATACCATGTAATTTGTTATGGTGTACATTAGATAGGAAGTCATGTGAAAGGTTTTTCTTTGGTGCACATTGACTAATTGTTGACTTAGGTTTTCACATATGATTTCCCCCTAATTCAATCTTTGTTTATCTTCACATATGACATTGATGTACACACATCCAGTACTAAAACTTATTAGTTGAAGGCATTCCCATCATTCTTTCCAAAAATGTGATCATATCTAATAGTTCTTCCTTGAAATCACTTTTGTAGAGAACTTTAGGCAATTTGGAACCTCCCTTCTTTTTTAATTTGAGCCAAGACTTGGAAATCATGGTTTTATAGGTATCTTGACTTTGATTAAAGAGACTTTGAGCTTCATCCTGCATCAAGGTTTTAGAGTTATCAAAGGTGGGAATTCCTAAGGATGTATTGATGTAATGGGAATCCAATTTAGCAATTATTTTTCCTGTGGATCCTTAATTTCCCTAGTTTGTGGGTCAAAGCTTGAAGCCCATGCTAGGATGGTGTAGTGCATTGTACGAAAGGGAAATCTAGTAGCATAGGCAATTTCATTATTCTTTATACATTGTGTAATTACATTGGGGTATCTTCAAAAATACGGGCCTAAAAATCATCCAAGTTCATATGCCTCACATCATTGTCTCCTATATTGGGCACAAAGGTTTCAAGGGAAGAAATATGTTCATATCCTCCATACTAGAACTTCATTATGGAGGTGTGTGGGAAAACTCATAAGAAATGGAAGTTTAAAGGTGGTTTTCCGAGAGGTATTTTAAAGGAGAGGGCCAAAACATAAATAACTACCAAAATATAGCAAGAAAGGATGAAACCCCTCACCTTTAGTATAGAAAATATTGTGCCTTCATAATAGTTCTAAGGAATCTTGAATTTTTGAATTTGGATAAAAATTGACCAAGTTATTGGCAAAAACCTCTTTTTAGGGCACGGGAGCAAAGGAGAAAGAGCATAGTGAGAATTTGAATTGCAATGGTAAAAATGACCAATTTTTATCCTTTTATAGCAATGGAATTCAAAAATAGAGTAATTCGATGTAGAATAAGTGAATGCAGGTGTCGGAAAGCTCTTGGGAACCATTTAATCAACTTCTACGTTAATCGGATATGACGGAGATAGTAGAACACAAGGAATTTAGTATGGTGTGGGAGAAAAGGAATTGCGGGGAACATGAGGCCACAGGGAATTAAGGGCCCATGAAAACAATTTCGTTTGGGTAATCAACCTCTACATAAGCTACGGGAGGCAAGGCTTTGTGGATGATGAAGAAGAGCAGATAACTAAACCTACGATGGAACACTTTCTTGATTCCACAAACTCCATAACACTCACAAACAAATGAGAAAACAATGAAATGCAAAAAAAAACAAATATGTGGAGAATTAATCCTCGCATAGAACTAAGACACTGTGGGGAAATACAAATCCTATCAACAACTTTGCCGGTTAATGTATTTCAGGTAAACCGAGGAAGCGAGGAACAGAAGGAACGGAGGAATTGTTTCTCATGTTCCACCAAAGTCCACAATATTTGCACAAATCACAAAATGATTCAAAATACACTAATTTTTGAAATTTCTCCACTCTTTGAACTCAACCTAGGTAGATACATCAAGGTAAATGGCCACTTAGCCCAAAAAAATGAAAATTTCACAATTTTGGATATGTGATAACAAGGTGACAATATACAGTGAGGAAATATTGTTGATTTAATGTGAGTTGCTAATGTAAAACCATTAATGACATAACCTTGAAAACAAATCAAGTTATATTGGATAGAAATTGATCTTGCGAATGGAAAAGGTGAGGAACTAAGTTTCCTATGATGTAGGAAGCAATGGAAAGCACATGAAAGAAATGAGATATAGGCCTAACAATTTTGAAGGGGATTAACCTATGGTGTGAAAGGAAAACATGGTTGATGAAAACACATCCAAAACATTATGACCATGGGGAGTACTAAAAACATTATATCAGCCATGTCATCTCCCTCACCGTAGAGAGAGAGGCCCGTGATAAAGGTTTGATAGGGGAGGTTACGAGTGATGAAGATGTGACTACAATGAAAAAAGTAGAAAATGTCATATGCTTTGGATCCTTTATTTAAAATATGTCATTATTTAAAGAATTATTTACACACCATACCTGCCCTATAAAAAAGGAACTTGCATATATTGAATGGTTAACCTTAACTTAGCATTGACACATTGAATCTTATTACATTGTGGATTAATAGGAAACCCTTGAAATGTAATGGTGGGATAAGAAGTGAAACATGTATATGCAAAGCCATAATGGAAAACCAAATCAAACAATCTAAACATGTCGATAATGGAAGGAGAAGGATTTTTAGAGGACTTGGGTTTCATAGAGCTAAATAAATCATGTACCTTTGAGGTGAAGAGATAAGGGTGAACTATTATTTTTATGGCACTAGATGATATCTCTCACTTCAATTATTTCAAACAAGAACAAGTCTCGAAGGTGCATCCTTGAGTGGCAATAATAATTTGGTATTGGAGGAGTCTTCTCATGCTGATAGATGAGGAGACTTTGATCACAACCGCTAAAATCTAACATGGAAAACATGTATTACACATGAATTATCTCTAGGTGAATGTACATAGTGAGAAATTTTGATGGTGTAATATGATTTGATTACACAAAACCATTATCGGCACATTGTTTCAAACAAATTGAGTTACATTGGATAGAAACTGATCTCGTGAATGGAAAATGTGATTAAATGATTTTCCGTCATGCCTCAATTTTATGACCCAAAACGTAAGCAACACACTAGATGATTTTTTTTTTTTTGAAATTTTAAATAATAATGGAACACGAGTTAAAAATTATTACTCTCGAAAGGTTTGAACTAGAATTCCTCATACCTCATTCCAAATTTACGCGATTAATACTTTCAGGTTCAATGTGACCTTTGCCACCATGTGGATACGTGAAACATCAACAAGAAATATTGTGATTGAATCAATCCCTATCAAGAGCACACCAAAAATTCTCGAGGGGGTTATTCTAATTACAAACGTAAATTATCGTGGTCTCAGTACACAAGTTTAGATCATTTTTAAAAATATACCATGATGTTGCCAAGATTGGCTAGGTGTTATATCATGGTATTTAATGGTTGCGGATCCGGGGTAAGGAAGGATTTTAAACAATAAGTCATTAGAAATTTGTTACAAGAGTAAGGTAAATAAAGTTATCACTTATGTGAAATTTTTATCTAAATTTAATATGTATTTTACTCGTTATAGATTTAAGTTGCTTTGATATATAAACATATTCATATTTGTGTCGAGGTCCTACTAGGTTTAAAAATATGTTAAGTTGTCACTAACTTTTTGGGTTTATCTTAAACTTGTATATATGGTTGGGATAGTTATCCCTCTTCTTCACCATTTCATTATACATAAAAATATCAATTGCTTATACATACAAGACGTAATATTAATGTTATATTGGGCACCAAATTACGAATTGAGGGTCAATCCCTCTACGAGGATATTCAATATTTATTTTTTTTTTTTACAACTTATCCCCATTTGTCATACTCGTAGAAAATAAGGTTGTTTAACATTTCACAATGCATCACAAAGTCAAACCCGTTTGTTATAAGGTTGTAACATTTTCCTAGCAAGTAACATTTGTTATAGTTTAAAAGGTGTTCCTCTAATAGAAATTTAAATAATTAGGAAAGAGATATAAAAAAGCATTCACCTAAACTATATAACTCCATAAAGGAGCCTTAACATCCAACCAATTATTAAAAGTAAGTTTGAAAAGAAAATTTTCTAACCCATAAAAAAAAGGAAGAAATGAATCCCATAAGGCAAAACTAGTTGACCACTTACCAAGTGGTCCCCTTTTCAAGGATGAATAGGAGCCTTAGGATTAATTGATCCTACACCCTTGATGAGGCATTTGGAAAAAACCCTAAAAATTTTGATGCAATGTTATTCATTACCAAACCCTTTCTCATTTTTTTTTGTCTCTTTTGCAGGTTAGGGCGACGCACATGGAGTCACCTATTTCTATCAAATCTTTCATCTCAGACTATATGTCTATACTGCAGACTTTTTTGAAGGTATGTGCATAGGATGGGTACTCAAAAATTTGTAATAACCCAGAGAGGCGGCTACATTTTTTTCTTTTGAAAAATATTTTTGTCTAGATTTGTATTTCTTTCTTTCTTTTATTTTAGACTTTTTGTTTTCTTTGTGGATGAGGCAGCTCTAATGGGGCGTTTTTGCATGAGAGGAGGAGGCGGGGATGGTGCGCCTTGGACATGGCGGGGCATACTATGGTGGAGGAAGCCATGTTTATTTTAGTTTTTAATACTTTTAAAGGAAAAATATGCCCATATGTATATATGTATATATATATATATATATATATATATATATATATATATATATATATATATATATATAAATTAAATCAATTTTTTGTTAAAAGTGCTTCCATTTACTTTGCATTACGGTTTTCAACCCAAGTACACACACACACACACACACACACACACACACACACACACACACACACACACACACACACACACACATACATATATGTATATATATATATATATACGTATATATATACATATACGTATATATATATATATATATATATATGTATATATATATATATACGTATATGTATATATACGTATATATGTATATATATACATATACGTGTGTGTGTGTGTGTGTGTGTGTGTGTGTGTGTGTGTGTGTGTGTGTGTGTGTGTACTTGGGTTGAAAACCGAGAATGCAAAGTAAATGGAAGCACTTTTGTGATAAACATTGGATTTAAGCTTCCTATTTCTTTCTTCTAATGTGTGTGTGTGTGCACCTACTCCCCGCACATATAATAATGATAATAATAATAACTATATATATAGGTGCCTCTGCAAAGAGAGTAGAATGCTCTACGATGGAAGGAAATAAAATGTTTGATTTATCAAAAGACTTTCCTTATATTTATTTTTTGAAAAATATCTTCTAATAAAATTTAATGATATAATATTTTAAAAGTAAAATTTAATTTTAAACTTAATCCAAATTTGTTGCAGAAACCTATTAGCACATTTCCAATTCAATTTTTTTGTGGATTCTTTCATGTTACTAAATTTCTCAAGAAACTTTAATAGAAGAATAAACTATATTTTTAAAATATTAATCTACTCCTTTCCCAGATCATACCATTATGCAAACATCATTGTCACAAAAAGATTTTTGAGATGCGATTTACAAAACTAATTTCCCAATATTCCATTTTCATTTTATGCTAAAATATAAAAGAAGTGCAACAACAAAATATTTCTTTTTTATTTGTCTTTGCAAACTCATAATATGAAAGCCACCATTTGGTTGAACAAATTAAATAATAAAGAGTAAAAATATTTTCTAGTCACAAAAGATAGTAATTGAATAAAATTTGATTTACTGAATGTAATGCTGACTCAAAAATATTATTTATTTCATCACTTTCATAACTCATAAAAGAAGGAATAACTTTAGACAAGGAATGAGAAAACGAGAAGCAACAATCCTTTCAAGTTTCCATACAATATAAATGGAGAACCATCTTTCTCAAACCCATAGTCCAAATCTTACAACTTTCATTACAAGAGAGATTTACATTTCCACAATATCCACTTAACAATAAGAATCAACAAATAAAATACAAGTATAAAATCCTCCCCAAAATGGGGAACAACAAGCAAAAACCTTGAAGTTTTACAATTTTTTCACCAACAACTAACTCTAAGAGAATCCACCAAGACATAGCCTCGTGCTCTAAAATAAAACATGAGAAAACTCCAAGTTTAGCTCTAAATGAAATCCACAAAGCATCTCAATCTTCATTCAACATGCTCCAAACACCACCAAAATGAAGGCCTGATATGCCTCCTAACCTACAGGCATCATCACATTCCTTCTTCCCAAAGGAAGTGCATGCTAGCCTCCCCCAAACCCATGAGAAAGAGGTGTAGCATGCTACAAATAATTCCAAGGGATAAACAAGGTTTTAAAACACTAAAACAAGGATAACCAAGACAAACACAAGACATCCAACTAAATTTCAAACCCCAAAAACACCGAGAAAAAATGGGAAATGGGAAGATGGGAGAGGAATCCATAGTGCCAAGAGTATATAATAATATTGGTATCAAAGTACCTCAATATTACCTCCAAAATCATCAACATCTCCCAACAAACTTATATCCTTGTCAAGGCTTTTCAATCCTTGCAAGCTTCTTTGGAAAGGATAGGAGGAGTTTTCCCAAACCAAATGGGAAGCCCTCCTACTTCCACCAAGGAAGGGAGTGATAAAAAAACATCCATGGCTTCCCTAAGAAGCCATGGAGATAAGATATCCCTCCCATTCCCAATTCCCACTCCAAATCCACATCCAAATGGAGTGAAGGAGTAAAAACACCCAAAATGAAATTTACTGACCAAAACAAGAACTTAAAACATACTCAAGGATCCCAAAACCAATCCCACCCAACAAACACACACACACACCACACACACACACACTGCGCACACACACACACACACACACACACACACACACACACACACACACACACACACACACACACACACGCACACGCACACACACGCCACACGCACGCGCCGCACGCGCCGCACGCACCGCACGCCGCGCACGCGCGCACGCACGCACGCGCACGCACGCACGCACGCACGCACGCGCACGCACGCGCACGCGCGCGCACGCGCACACACACACACACACACACACACACACACACACACACACACACACACACACACGCACACACACACACACACGCGCACACGCGCGCGCACACGCACACGCACACACACACACGCGCCACACACACACACACACACGCACACGCCATGTGCGCACACGCGCGCGCACGCTGGCGCAGCGCGCAGCGCTGCACGCGCACGGTGCGCACGCACGCGCACGCACGCGCACGCACGCGCACACACGCACGCACGCACACACGCACGCACGCGCACACACGCACACACGCACACACACACACACACACGCTGCGCACACGCGCACACACACACGCCACGCACGCGCGCGCACACGCACGCCGCACGCACGCGCACGCACACACACGCGCACACACACACACGCACGCACACCACACACACGCACACGCACACACGCACACGCGCACACACAGCGCACACACACACGCACACACACACACACCGCGCTGCGCGCGCGCACCTGCGCACACGCGCACACGCCTGCGCACACGCACGCACACACACACACGCGCACGCACACGCACGCACGCGCTGCGCGCGCGCGCGCGCTTGCACGCACGCACGCACACGCACACACACGCACACACGCACACACACACGCACACACACGCACACGCACACACACTGCACACACACACACACACACACCGCACACACACACACACACACGCACACACACACACACACACGCACACACACCGCACACACACACACACGCACGCCACACACACGCACACACGCACGCACACACACACACACACACACACACACACACACACACACACACACACACACACACACACACACACACACACACCCAACAACACCCCACACACACCACACGCACACACACACACACACGCACGCACACACACACACATGAACACACACGTGATACCACCTCACACAACACATCAGTGCTCAAATCCACACACACACAACACACACACACACACACACACACACACACACACACACACACACACACACACACACACACACACACACACACACACACACCAATTTATTTACAACAAATACATGAAGGAGTGATACCTACCTGTCTCCTCAAAAGCTCAAGCCAAAGCTCACCACCAAAATTCTCCACCAAAAGTCCCCAAACAACTAAAATTCCAACAAGAAATAAGAAAACTATCAACCCACAATCCCATGGGAGGGTGACATGTGTCACCCTTCCAAGTAAGTAAATCCTCCATGTCATCCAAGTCATTTTCCCATGCCCCAAAACAATAAATGTGAGAGGGAAAAAATCCCGTTAGCCTCCAAGGCACACACAAAATCTAAAATCCACACATGTGAAACATGGAAAGAAGATTTAGATAGTAACTAGAGATAGAGCAGACTAGGCAAGAGGATTTTTGGGTTCACAAAAATCTTCCCCCACCCATAGGTTAGGTCCCATGGACCAAATTTGAGGTAAGGAAGACCCTTACCTTTCCAAACAAGCCTTCAAAAATGCCCTAAAAGGGTAAATTCGGGTTTTGTGTTTAAATGGGAGAATCAAGGTGAGAAGTGGTCCCCACCAACTTGCTTAGAAACTCCCAAAACATTCCCTAACACAAGCTTAAGACACAAAATACCTCATAATACTAATCACCCACAATGACCTTATTAGCACTAGGAAATACAAATTAGGTGAGCAATGAAGTAATCAAGTTTTACCATGGTCTTCAAGGTTAGTGAAATAATAAAAAAATCAATAACTCAATCACGTGCAAAGCAAACCAAATTTCCCCAATCATAAAAATAGCCAAAATGAAACAAGGTGAGGTAGAAGGTTTCGGTATAACGGTTTTTGACATCCTTTGTAGTGCTACCACTAAGTCTCATGTTTACCAAGTGGTGCTACCTGCAAATCCTGCACACTCAAGGAAAACCTCAAATCTACTCGACATGATAAAATATCCATATAAATCAAAATGAAATATGACTATATAATATCATCTAAATAAAATCTCACAACATCTATTCTACCAATGATACATATAAACATGATCCAATATCCACAATGTATAACTCAAAATCATGATCATCAATGAATACCATATAGCAACATAATCCATCAAATCTAAAACATCATAGTATCATCATCTCTAATCAGAATGAAATAACCAATGTCTTGAATATCATATAGTATCTCAAAGTGTCTATCAAATACAATGTCATAGACCATAGGATAATAATCGTAGCAAATGTGAATCAAATCTACCAAAATCAAATAACAATGTCTCATATGCAATAATCAAGCTACTCAGATGACTCAACAGGTTCTAGGAAGGGATATAAAATCTGGTGTGCACTACATCCCCCTCCCCTAGAATTATACTTCCTCCTGGAAGTCACAGGAAGAGGTAGGGATGTGACCTCTCAAGGTATCATGTCATATCATGGGGTTGTTAGTCACAACAAGCATGTCCCACCAATCCTAACTTGGCCCATCACTAAGTGTTTCTCTCATTAAGATTAATTTAATTAAGGAAAATTGTAACTTCCAAGTAAATCATTAACATTATTATCTAAAACCCCTACACGGTCCCATGTAAGTGGATGTCCAACATAAAGGTCACTTTAAGGGAGCTATTGTTGAGTGAGCCAAGGGAACAAAAATTGTCATCTAATAGGGGTTAACAAGTTATGCATACTTGATGTGCACAAGCCCACTCTTGAAAACCATCCAAGGTGTCACAAAACCAACACACAAGAAGAGAGCAAAAATTTTCAAATTTACGAGTGGTTTCAACTTCTAGCTCGCACTTAACTTTAAAATATGGACAATGGTTCAAAAGACTCTCCAAATTGGTCCTAGCATTTGCACTATTCATTAAGGAGTTAAAGATGAAGATTCACATAATACCAAGCATAATAAAGGGGTGGTGACTTGATTTGGAAATTATTTTTTATTCACATAATGATAGTACCAATAAATTGTGGGTGAAATGTCTAGCCAACCATCAAGTTAGGATTAATTTTCTAGTTTGGTTTAGGGTTCCATAGCTTGAACCATTTTCTAGGACATCTCAATTTCTGGTTCAAAATTTTCTTTAGAAAACCCATAAAGGATAGTTTAATTTGTTATAGTTTACATGTTTATCAAAGTTTCCCACCATGAAAAAACAAAACACACTTTATACCCCCAAAAAAGCCACAATTACTTAATGAAACAAACAAACAACTAGTTTATCAATTCAACAATACCTATGAGAAGTTTACTTAATTTTATTGTTCCTTTATCACTATAGCCAAGAGAATACATGAAGAGTAGGAGAAAAAATGTATTCTAAGGAGGTTTTAAAACCTATCAAGATACTATGTAAATTACCAAATTATAACTTCGACAAGATACACCAACTTTTCCATTCATACCTTCCCAAGAGGTCAAGAGGACAACACACATTTTCCCTTGAGGAAAGGTATAGCCTAACTCTTCTCAAAATCTGAAATCTATGTTAACTTTAACTCAATATTACTTAGCTCACCAATGACCCATTAGTTGAAAATATAATATATATATATATATATATAATTTTTAAACTAGAGGGTGAGTTTATTTTCACACAAAGATAGATTCAATTTTTCTTAAACTAGAGTGGTAAAAACAATGAAGTCCATGTTTTTTTTACCCCAAACCACCCTATTGAGTGGTAAAAACAATACCCTTAAAGCCATCTAATTTTCAAGAGTACCCCCCAAAACAACATAGCTCTTGATCTTACTTCCAAATTCACATTTAATTTTACCCCAATTTATTAGACAAAAATACATTTTAACTAGGGTTTATATAGACAAATATCAAAGGATATCATTTCCCAAGATAGGTGGAGATGAATATAAACCTTATTATGTTCTTTATTCTTAGTCAAATAATTAAGATTGAAATAATAAGTTGGTAAAACCATTTATCTATTAATAAGAAAGTTAATTAAAAAGAGATTATAATTTAATTTATGACCCCTCCTTTTCCAAAATATTTATACCAAAGTCTCCTAAGAGTAAATTAAAGTAACCTAGGAAAGGAATATCCAACTTGTGAGAGATCAATATCAAAGGATTTCCTATGGGTTCATTCTTAGTCTTGGCAATAGGAGTTACACCATTTATCATTAATTTCTCATGTAGAACCTAGGAATGACAACACAATGCCTAAGTTAATTACATAAGACCAACAATTTAGTGTGTAACCGAGATTAGATGAATATCACACAACCAAGAATAATAAACATCACTTATTTAATTTGAATCAATAAATTATGATCACATCTATATTTAGATTTTAGGGGGTAACTGGGTA
Source organism: Taxus wallichiana var. yunnanensis (assembly GCA_018340775.1). Lineage (NCBI taxonomy): Eukaryota > Viridiplantae > Streptophyta > Pinopsida > Cupressales > Taxaceae > Taxus > Taxus wallichiana. The sequence continues at coordinate 142,860,607 of CM031235.1, forward strand.
ACTTGATAACATTATATTTTAACCAAGGTGCTTAAATATATATTCTATGAGTTCCCAATTACATATAATTACTCGATTTTATTCTTGGTTATAAGGTACAAGTACATAAATGTACTTATAGATATAATTTTTGTGGGTTTTCAATTATTGTATTTATCATTATTACACCATATTACTTGTAATTCCATGGGCCAACACTAACATTGGTATACCATCTCGCCCACCAAGAGAGCGATCGACACTAAGTCATTTGTCTTTTACGAGAGAGAGAGAGGATGAGAGAATGTTGTTATTTTTGCATAATCATTGTTTTTCTATCTATGAGATAAGGTAAGAGTGAGAGGGTAATTCCATAATTTTCCACACCTAAGTCTTAAGTTCCATAACATGGACATTTAAAAGTGTTCCTAACCAATTCGAGAAATATTGCTATCACGAGTGTACCTTCTATGGAAAGAATGTTCAACCAAGTTCCATGACAATGTCTCACGCAACAAAGATCATAATATGACCAAAATGGAAATTTCGAGCTCAAAAAGGGTTATAAAGAACTAGAACATTACCAAGATATTTCCAAATGTTATATTGAGGGCCTCGATCAAATTTTAAGTTGTGGATCCCAAAGTTGTCTTATAATAGCTCAAGGGATTCTTAGTTTATAAGAAGGGGTAAAATAGATATGAAATATCACTTCGTATGAAATCATCATATATAAAGAGATACAAAAAATCCTTTCTCCCATAACATCTATTGATAAGTTAGAGGAGTTTAAGGATCAAAATTTTCACCCAGAATGCTTAATTTAGACATACACTTTCGAAAGGAAAAATGCAAGGTTATAAGGTTGCTTGGTAAATTTTCTTATAAAGAGGGTTATAAAATTGAGATTGGTAACATATACATAAGGAGTAGAAATTATTATAATTTATAATAATGAAATTTTAAGACATGGAAGACCATTTTCCTTCATTAGGTTTCTCTACAACAAGGTACAATTATTTATTTCACGCCCATCCCAAATGGTTTTGTTAGGTTTAAAAGAGATGTTTTTATATTGCAAGTGAGTGTCCCAAGAAATTGAATCAACTCAAAGGGGAAAATCAAACTAAACCAAACACCAAGGAATACACCTCAAATTTAGGGAAAATTCTACACTTCCATATCAAATTACTATTTATTTGCAAAACCCCAACCAAGACTGCTTATGGTGTCAAAATGCTCAAATTATACCAAAGTAGTTAGCATCCAAAAATTCCTCTTACCATCCAATTCATTTGGGTCATAACATTCAACCTATAACACATGTAACACATCATGATAACCATATTATAGAAGTCTTCACCCTCCAAATTTGTTCTCTAATGTCAAACGGTTCATTAGGACTTAGTTTTCTCATTGTCCGATCTAGCCAAAATGGCTACAAAAAGGGTCTACCAAATATTTTTCAAATGCCCAAGTGGAAAAACAAACACATCTAACCAATTCTTTATTATACAAGGATTCCAACTGGACACTCAGAACCAAGAACTTGGCGAATAGATATTGAACTAGAAGTACCTTCCGAAACCAACTATTAAAGTTTTGTTATTTCACTTCAACAATTTTAGCGAAAGTGGATACGAAATGGGTTTCAAAAACAAGCATCAACAACTTAAAAATTGTTCTATTTACTCTCATCTATTCTCCTATATATAGAGAATCTAATGTAATTTACATAATAGAATTCTAAGAATTATTTTTGGAGCTTATGATCATGATTGACTAGTTTGTTTTTGTGACAGAATGACCAGAGGCCTCCAAAACACGCTTGAAAAACTAGCTTCCAAATCCATTTTCTCAAAACCAATGGTTGAAACCAATTGACATGGAGAAATACTAGAGGTTAGAAGTGGTAGATTTCAGTTTCCTACCAAAGCTCCCTAAACCATGGGTCCAAAATAAAACATTTTTCTTAGTTTTTAGTTGATGTCCCATACAACAAAACAATCAATTGGGCTCAAAATGCCCTCAACTAAATGATCAAATGATCCTTTACATTTAGTTTAAACGTTTTGAGACATCCCATGTCACCAAAGAACAAGATAAACCTAAACGACCTCCATTACGGAAGTCGAAAGCCATTTTTCACACTCTCTTTGAATGATGTTCCAAACTTTTACCAAGTATCTTTAAAATATTAAAATTTGAATGTATGGAATTTTGAACACAATCGGTGGTTCTATTTCTCGAATTTTCTCATCTAAGCTTGAAATTGTTCGTAAACACATCCTGTTAGTAAAATCATTTCTCTAACGTGGTTGGTCTAGGTGTGTTACATCCAATGCCTCATTACAAATTTTGACCAACAAAGAAGAAAAGTGCACAAGTTCGGTGGAAAGCGTTTTTCGTTAAATGGGAAATCAAACCAAACCAACTTAGTGTTTATCATTCATTTATTCCCAATATTCCTGGTGTTGGAACTTGAGATCTGATACTAAGTGTCATGCCCCAATTTTACGACTCAAAACGTAAACAAAACACTAGAAAAAAATTGATTTGTTTTGAAATGTTATATAACAATGGAATGCGGTTAAACATTATTACTCTAAAACAATTGCCTTTATCCTAAAGATTTGAACTAGAATTTCTCATGCCTCATTCCAAAGTTACGTGATTAAAACTTGTAAGGTTCATTATGACCTTTCCCACCATGCAGATAAGTGAAACATTGACAAGCAATATTGTGATAGAATCAATCCCTATCTTGAGGCCACACCAAAAACTTATCAGGGGGGGGGAGGGGAGGGTGTATTCCAAATACATACGCAAAATATCAAGGTCTCACTACACAAATTTAGATCATTTTTAAAAATATACCATGTTGATGGCAAATTGGCTAGGTGTCATATCATGGTATTTAATGGCTCTGGATCCACATTAAGGAAGGATTTTAAATAATCGGTCATTAGATTTTTATGAGGGTAAGGTAAATCAAGTTAGCATTTACGTGAAAATGTTATCTAAGTTTAATCTATATTTTACTCATTATAGATTTAAGTTGCTTTCAATATATTACCATATTCATATTTGTGCCGAGGTCCTACTAGGTTTACAAATATGTTGAATTGTCGCTAACTTTCTGGGTTCATCTTAATCTTGCATATACAATTGGGATAGTTAACCCGCTTCTTCACCATTCCATTATACATAAAAAAATTATCAATTGCTTAGACATACAAGACGTAATATTAATGTTATCTTGGGCACCAAACTTACGAATTGAGGTTCAAACCCTCTACATGGATATTCAATATTGAAAAGGGGACCACTTGGTAAGTGGTTGACTAGTTTTGCCTTATGGGATTCATTTCTCCCTTTTTGTGGGTTAGAATATTTTCTTTTCAAACTTGCTTTTAAAGATTGGTTGAATGTTAAGGATCCCTTTATGGATTTATGTAGTTTAGGTGAATGTTTTTTAATATTTCTTTCTTGATTATTTCCATTCTTTATTAGGAGGAACACCTTTTAAAGTAAAACATATGTTACTTGCTTAGGAAAATGTAACAACCTTATAACAAATGGGTTTGGCTTCATGATACATTGTAAAATGTTAAACAAACCTATTCCTTATGATCTTGGTAAATGGGAATATTTTATATATATAACATTCCCATTTACCAAGATCATAAGGAATAGGTTTGTTTAACATTTTACAATGTATCATGAAGCCAAACCCATTTGTTATAAGGTTGTTACATTTTCCTAGCAAGTAACATATGTTTTACTTTAAAAGGTGTTCCTCCTAATAAATGGAAATAATCAAGAAAGAAATATTAAAAAAACATTCACCTAAACTACATAAATCCATAAAGGGATCCTTAACATTCAACCAATCTTTAAAAGCAAGTTTGAAAAGAAAATATTCTAACCCATAAAAAAGGGAGAAATGAATCCCATAAGGCAAAACTAGTCAACCACTTACCAAGTGGTCCCCTTTTCAAGGATGAATAGGAGCCTTAGGATCAATTGATCCTACACCCTTGATGAGGCATTTTAGCTGACCACTTACCAAGTGGTCCCCTTTTCAAGGATGAGTAGGAGCCTTAAGATCAATTGATCCTAAACCCTTGATGAGGCATTTGGAAAAAGCCCTAAAAATCTTGATGCAAAGTGTTATTCCTTACCACTCCTTTTCCCATTTATATATTTTTATATTTTTTTGTGTTTATTTGTAGGGTAGGGAAGCTCACATGGAGTCACCTATTTCTCTCAAATCTTTCATCTCAAACTATATGCCTATCCTGCAGATTTTTTTGAAGGTATATGCATAAGATGGGTACTCAAAAAAATTATAATAACTAGCATGTGCATGCTACATTTTTTTCTTTTGAAAATTCTTTTATTTCAAGTTCGTATTTCTTTCTTTCTTTTTTGATTTTATACTTTTACTATTTTCTTTGTAGATGAGGGTGGCTCTAATGGAAGCATTTTTTTTGTAGAGAGAGGAGGAGGAGGATGGCCTGCCTTGGCCATGGCAAGGCAAACTATGGTGGTGGAGGAAGCCAAAAAAATTAATACTTTTTTAAGGAAAAATATGCCCATATGCGTATATCTATAACACACAAATAGGTATGTATGTATGTATGAATGCATGTATGTATGTATGTATGCATGTATGCATGCATGCATGTATGTATGTGTGTATGTGTGTATGTATGCATGTATGCATGTATGTATGTGTGTGTGTGTGTGTGTATGTATGTACATGTATGTATGTATGTATGTATGTATGTATGTATGTATGTATGTATGTACCCTCGGGTTGAAAACCACAATGCAAAGTAAATGGAAGCACTTTTAAACAATGAACATTGGATTTCCTTTAAGCTTCCTACACACACACACACACACAATAACTATATATCGGTGCCTCTGCCAAGAGAGCGGAATGCTATGATGGAAGGAAATATAATGCTTGATTTACCAAAAGCCTTTCCTTATATTTTATCTATTTATTTATTTTCTGAAAAATAACTTCTAATAAAATTTAATGATATAATATTTTAAGAGTAAAATTTAGTTTTAAACTTAATCCAAATTTGTTGGAGAACAAGGATGCAACATATTTAACCCATGAGCACATTTCCAATTCAATTTTTTTTGCATTATTTCATATTACTAAATTTCTCAAAAAACTTTAATAGAAGAATAAACCAAATTTTCAAAATATTAATCTACTCCTTGCCTAAATCATACCATTATGCAAACATCATTGCAACACAATAGCTTTTTGAGATGCAGTTACAAAAATCTTGATGCAATGTTATTCTTTACCACTTCCTTTCCCATTTATATTTGTTTTCTTTTTTGTCTTTGTTTGCATAGTAGGGCGGCTCACATAGAGTCGCCTATTTCTCCTAAATCTTTCATCTTAGACTATATGCCTATGGTTGATTTTTTGAAGGTATATGCACAGGATGGGTATTCAAAAAATTTATAATAATAGTAGGGATGGATACATTTTTTTTCTTTTGAAATTTCTTTTTGTTCGATTTTGTATTTCTTTCTTTATTTTTTTTTATTTTAGACTTTACTATTTTCTTTGTAGATGAGGGCGGCTCTAATGGAGGCATTTTTTTGTAGGAGAGGAGGAGGCAAGGGATGACTTGCCTTAGTTGTGGCAGGGTAGACTGTGTTGGAGGAAGCCACGTTTTTTTTAATACTTTTTTTAAGGAAAAATAAGTCCATATGTGTATATCTATCACACACACATGTATGTATGTATGTATGTATGTATGTATGTATATAGAGGGTAAGTGGACAAATTTGGGGGCGAAAAGCAAACAAGAATCCAAAAAAAAGAAAAGTGCGTATGCGTTTTGCTAAAACGTGCTCACGTTTTAATTTTTTTGGCTCGGGAATCACCGAACATATAACGTAGTATAAGATTTCTTTTATTATTTCTTATACTTTAAATTTATTTTAGTAAATATAAGAAATTAGGGTCACTCTGCACCTTATGGAAGTGGTCTCATAGCTCCAACAATTATAATCTAGAAGATAGTTTTTCAAAATCTAATTTGGTCAGTACTTACTCATTTTTAGGATTTCACAAATGACCTAAAACTTTCAGGGCATATATATTGTAGTCGGTCTTTGTTTTGGGAAAGCATATAGTCATTTTTTAGGTTTTTTGACCTTCTAAAATGGATTTTGGCCCTACCACTACTTGAATTGGTACTAATTTTTAAATTTGGTCCATAATTCACTTTAGTGACCATGAATTAACTCTATGATGTTTGTCTACTTCTTACTAAAAAGAGATCCTCACTTTGTAGATAGAGGATTGTTCCCTAAATGGGATTCCTATCCTATGGCCAAAATGAGGTGATTGTAATGTGCCTCCTCCTTAAGGTGTGATAACACTACTAGGTGTTGAATGAGTTATTACGAATAGTACCAAGTGAATTACATCAAGTGAACTCAGATGATTGCTCATTCTTAGAAACATGGTGCTCCATATAAAGATCATCCCCTCACCTTTCCTAGCTCTAAAAACATCCTTTCATGGAATCAAATTCATGATTCTCATACATGCTTTTGCTCATATGTCTCTTATGGAGACAAACAATGCCTTAATACTTCACAAATAATGGTCCTTGATAACTCGGTGACATGACTAGCTCATTTTAGCTTGTTCTGAAGGGTGTTCAATTAACTACAAAATGGCCAAAAATGCCTTTTTAGGCCTTTAAAGGAAGTAGTCTCTCATAAAAACTAAATGAGTCGATCGATCACCTTAAACACTATTCCCTACACACTAAAACACGTTGAATGATCTTTTTAGGACTTTCCTTTGGGTGAGGGTTTATGATTTAGGGTTTAGGGTTTAGGGCTCGGGGTTTAGGGTTTAGGGCTAAGGGTTTAGGACTCAAGGTTTAGAGTTTAGGGTTTAAGGTTTAGTGTTTAAGGCTCATAGTTCAGATTTTAGGGTTTAGGGTTTAGGGCTTAGGGCTTATGGTTCATGGTTTAGGGTTTAGGGTTTAGGGTTTAGATTTTTGGGTTTATGGTTCAGGGTTTAGGGTTTAGGGCTCAAGGTTCAAGGTTTAGGGTTTAGGGGTCAAGGTTGAGGGTTTAGGGTTTATGGCTCAAGGTTCAGGGTTTAGGGTTTATGGATCAGGGTTGAGGGTTTAGGGTTTAGGGTTGAGAGTTGAGGGTTCATGGTTTAGGGTTGAGGATTTAGGGTTTAGGGTTTAGGGTTTAGGAGTTAGGGTTTAAGGTTTACGGTTGAGGATTTAGGGTTTACGGTTAGGGTTTAGGAGTTAGGGTTTAAGGTTTAAAGGTCAGGGTTTAGGGCGAAAAGGGTTCAGGTTTAGGGTTTAGGGATCAGGGTTGAGGGTTTAGGGTTTAGGGTTGAGAGTTGAGGGTTCAGGGTTTAGGGCTCAGGGTTTATTTTTTAGGGTTTAGGGTTTATGTTTAAGGGTTCAAGGTTTAGGGTTTTGGCTTAGGGCTTATGGCTTAAGGCCTAGGGTTTAGGGCTTAGGGTTTAGGGTTTAGGGCTCAAGGTTTAGGGTTTAGGGTCAGGGTTTAGGTTTTAGGGTTTAGGGTTTAGGGTTTAGGATTTAGGGCTTAGATTTTAGGGTTTAGGGCTTAGGGTTTAGGGTTTAGGGTTTAGGGTTTAGGGTTTAGGGCTCAAGGTTTAAGGTTTAGGGTTGAGGATTTAGGGTTTACGGTTTAGGGTTTAGGAGTTAGGGTTTAAGGTTTAAAGGTCAGGGTTCAGGGTTTAGGGAAAAGGGTTTAGGTTTTAGGGTTTAAGGCTCAAGGTTTAGGGTTTAGGTTTTAGGGTTAAGGGTTTAGGTTATAGAGTTTAGGGTTTAGGGTTTAGTGTTTAGGGCTTAGGGCTTAGGGTTTAGGGTTTAGGGTTTTGGGCTTAGGGTTTAGGGAGGGTTTAGAGTTTAGAGTTTAGGGTTTAGGGTTTATGATTTAGTTTTTAGGGTTTAGGGTTTAGGGTTTAAAGACCTTTAGGATTTAACATTTAGGCCTTAAGGTTTAGGGTTTACGGTTTAGGGCTCAGGGCTCAGGGTTTAGGGTTTAGGGGTTAGGGTGCATGGTTTAAGGTTTATGACTCAGGGTTCGGGGTTCAGAGTTATAGGTTTAAGGTTTAGGGGTTAGTTACGGGTTTAAGGTTTAGGGGTTAGAGATCATGGCTCTAGATTTAGGGTTTAGGGCTCAGGGTTTAAGGTTAAGGGTTTAGGACTCAAGGATTAGGGTGTAGGGTTCAAGGCTTAAGGTTTAGGGTATATGGTTTAGGGATTAGGGTTTAGGGTTCATGGTTCATGGTTTATGGCTTAAGGTTCGGGGTTCATTACTGGTTTAAGGTTTAGGGGTTAGAGCCCGGGGCTCTAGATTTAGTATTTAGGGTTTAGGGCTTAGGGCTCAGGGTTTAGGGTCTAGGGTCAAGGGTTTAGGGTTTAGGTTTTAGGGTTTAGTATTTAGTTTTTAGGGTTTAGGATTTATTATTTTGGTTTTAGGGTTTAGGGTTTAGGTCTCATGGTTGAGGGTTAAGGGTTTAGGTCACAGAGTTCAGGGTTCATCGAATTTGTAGGCAGAACATTCAAAGAGAGTCATCAAAATTTGATGTTTTTCATCTATTGATATTTTGAAGGAGGGAAATGTCATATTCCTGACTGTCCAATCCTTCCAAAGACCCCAGTAGTCCTCAATCCTTGGATGTACAGGGAGACACTGTTACTTGGCTTCCATTTATAATGATAGAGATATTTGTAAATTCATGTTATGACCTCTAAATCTATATGAATTTCAAGTTGCTTGGAAATCACATCACACCCTTCACTAGGATTGATGACTACCCCTATCTTTTTGTTCAGGGATTTTGAAAACATCCATGGGTTTATCATATAAGGAATTATCAATGAATGGAAGGTCACTAAGTCGTAGGCCAGGTAACTCCCATTTATAACTAAACAAGAAAGATTTATTAGGTGATTGATAACCTCTTAGTGTTCTTAGCCATTCCCCTGTTTCTATGCTTACTTTGAACACTTTAGGAAGTTCTATCAAATTTACTATCCATTCCAGTAGAACACTTGAACTTTATCTTTCTCCAGAGGAGAGGATACTACAGGAAATTCAATTATGATCCTACACCTCTGCATTGATATATTCTCTATGTTTCTTTTGTTTCCTTTAAGATTAATTTTTTTGTTGTGATGGTTATTTTTTCCAGCTTCCAATGGGTCATCTGGCTTCGTATAAAACCATACATGGAAATATGAGAAATGTGGAATTTATTTCAGAAGTGTGAATAAATTTACATTCAAGAGCGCAAGTATATGTGGGGAGAAACAAGTTTGGAAGAGATGTGTAATATATGCATTACAAGGCACAAGGTAGATGTCATATCCATTTAGTTACTTGTCCCACCTCTCATAAACAAGGTAGTTATATAAGCAGACTCAATGATGGTTCTAGGCATGAGACTAGGAAATATTGATGAAATATGGTTTGGGGTTTAGGGTTTAGGGTTTAGGGCTCATGGTTCAAGGTTTAAGGTTTAGGGTTTAGGGTTTAGGGTTCAAGGTTTAGGGTTATGGTTTAGGATTTAGGTTTTAGGTTTAGGGTTTAGTGTTTATGGTTAGGGTTTACGGATCGAGGTTAAGGATTTAGGGTTTAAGGTTTAGGGTTTAGGGTTTAGGGTTTCGGGTTAAGGATTTAGTGTTTAGGGATAAGGGTTTATGGTTTACGGTTCAGGTTTTAGGGTTTATGGTTCAGGGTTTAGGGTTTAGGGTTTAGGATTTATTGTTTAGGGATTAAGGTTTAGTGTTTATGGTTTAGGATTTAATGTTTAGGGATTAACATTTAGGGTTTATGGTTTAGGGCTCATGGGTAAGAAATTTGAATGTTTAAGGTTTAGGGTTTAGGGTTTAGGTTTTAGGGTCAGGATCATGGTTAAAGGTTTAGGGTTTAGGGTTTAGGGCTCAAGGTTTACAGTTTAATTTTTAGGTTTATGGCCTATGGTTTAGGGTTTCGATTGTAGAAGTTAAATGCTAAAAGATTTAGGCTAAATGTTGAAATCCTAAAAATTTACCTATGATCTTGACAGATTATACTTTAAAAACTATCTCCTAAACCATGGCTCATGGAGTCATGAGACTAATTCCATAAGTGCAGAGTGACCCTAATTTCTTATATTTACATAAATAAATTTAAAGAATAAGAAATAATAAAATATAAATAATAATAAATGAAAAACTTATATTTACATAATGTTTATACTACAGAAAGCGTATGCATTATATAAGCAGCGTACGCGTTATAAGCGCATACGTGTTTTGTGTTTTAGCTTTTCTCAAGCCATTCCTCAAGGCTTGGGATCGGGTCAGATCCCAAGCCGAGGCATGGACTGCACAAACACAAGAAATAGCGTGTTTTTACAAGAAAATGTAAAAATTCCACTTCCTCTATGATAAATCAAAAAAATCAATCCATTTTTAAAAATTATACCACTGACGTAGAGCGAGTCTCTTTTCTAAAAATATAATTTTTCAAATTTTCTGACTAATATAAGGTTTCCATATTATTTATTTTCTAACTATGCCTTTTTATAGCTATTTTTTGAAGTGTAAATATGTCTATCTTTCATGGTGTATCTTTTTTTTGGGTGATCAAAATTTTAAAAAATTATACTAGACAAAACTAGGCATAATTTTATACATATTCAAAAAACAAATCTAATTTTCAATATTTTTTGAGGTAGTTAGGGGGGGCACGGTTGGAGCTCGTTATTTTTCAAAACATAAAATTTTTGTACTAGAAAAATCATAAATAAAAAAATATTCGCTAAAAAAATCTAAAAAAATGGAGCCCAAACTAGATGCTCCTAGCTATCTTTCTACTAAAGGCTTTTCAAAAATACTAAATGGTGCTCAAAAAAATTGGGGGCATGAAAGTCACTCTATTATATTTTTAACAAAACAGGAGCATCTGTTGGTATTTTAGTTGTTTGACCCACTTAAACTTATCCGTTCTCAATAAAATTTAGTAGCTTAGAAACTAGACTCAAAATTCTACGATTCATATTTCTACAACATCTTCCAATTTTGAGTGTAACTATTTCGAAAAACTCGTACAAGTTGAAGCTCTTTTTTTCAGAAAAAGTGTCCACTTAAGACCCCTTTTGGCCTCCCAACTTGTTGCACTTACCCTAGATATATATCTATGTATATGTGTGTATATATGTATGTATGTATATACCCTCGGGTTGAAAACTAGAATGCAAAGTAAATGGAAGCACTTTTAATAGTGAGCATTGGATTTCCTTTAAGCTTCTTATTTCTTTCTTTTAATGTGTGTGTGCGTGTGTGCGTGTGTGCATGTGTGAGTGTGTGCGTGTGTGTGTGTGTGTGTGCATGTGCGCGCGCGCGCCTCTCGCCTCGAGAGCATAATGCTATTGATGGAAGGAAATAGAAATGCTTTATTTATCAAAAGCCTTTTCTTATATTTTATTTATTTATTTAATTTTTGAAAAATACCTTTAATAAAATTTAATGATATAATATTTTAAGAGTAAAAGTTAGTTTTAAACTTAATCCAAATTTGTTGCATGAAACAAGGATGCAACATATTTAACCTATGAGCACATTTCAATTCAATTTTTTTGCATTCTTTCATGTTACTAAATTTCTCAAGAAACTTTAATAGAAGAATAAACCATATTTTCAAAATATTAATGTACTCATTTCCTAGATCATACCATTACACAAAAATCATTGCAACAAAATAGCTTTTTGAGATGCGATTACAAAACTAATTTCTCAATATTCCATTTTCCGTTTTATGCTAAAATATAAAATAAGTGTAACAAAAGAAACTTTCTTTTGTTTCTTTGTCTTTGCAAACTCATAAAATTAAAGACACCATTTGGTTGAAAAAATGAAATAATCTTTCAAAGAGTAAAAATATTTTCTAGTCACAATATATTAATCAAATAAAATGTGATTTACAACCTAATGCAACTCAACAATAGTATTTATTTCATCACTTTCATAATGCATAAAAGAAGGAACAACTTTAGACAAGTGATGAGAAAATGAGAAGCAACAATCCTTTCAAGTTTCCAATACAATACAAATGGAGAACCATCCTTCCCAAACCCATAGTCCAAATCTTACAACTTTCATTACAAGAGAGATTTACATTTCCACAATATCCACTTAACAATAAGAATCAAAAAATAAAATACAAGTATAAAAGCCTCCCAAAATGGGGAAAAACATGCAAATTTTTTAAAGTTTTACAACTTTTTCACCAAGTAACTCCAAGAGAATCCACAAGACATATCCTCATGCTCCAAAAAGAAAACATGAGAAACCTCCAAGTTTAGCTCCAAATGAGACCCACAAAGCAGCTCCAATATTCATTCAACATTCTCAAAGCACCACCAAAATGAAGGCCCGATATACCTCCTTTTCTATAGGCATCATCACATGCCTTCTTCCCAAAGGAAGTACATGCTAGCCTCCCCAAGCCCATGGGAAAGAGGTGTAACATGCTATAAATGATGCCAAGGGAAAACAAGGTTTTTAAAACACTAAAACAAGGATAACCAAGAGAAAGACAAGAAATCTAACCAAATTTCAAACCACCAAAAACACCAAGAACAAATGGGAAAAGGGAAAAGGGGAGAGGAATCCATAGTGTCAAGAGTATATAATAACATTGGTATCTAAAGTGCCTCTAATATTACCTCCAAAATCATCAATATATCCCAACAAACTTATATCTCCTTTTTCTTCTCCTTGCAAGGCTTTTCAAGCCTTGCAAGCTTCCTTGGCAAGGATAGGAGGGTATTTCCCAAACCAAATGGGAATCCCTCCTACTTCCACCAAGGAAGGGAGTGATAAAAAAACATCCATGGCTTCCCCAAGAATCCATGGAGATGAGAGATCCCTCTCATTCCCCATTCCCACTCCAAATCCACATCCAAATGGAGTAAAGGAGTAAAAACACCCAAAATGAAATTTACAACCCAAAGAAAGAACTCAAAACATACTCAAGGATCCCAAAACCAATCCCAAACCCAACAAACCAAACAAACCATAACAAACAACATAAACACATATTCAACAAGTTATTTAAAACAAATACATGGAGGAGTGAGACCTACCTCAACTCCAATGCTCAAATCCACAAGATCCTAGCTCTTTATCTCCTCAAGCTCCCAAATATCCCCACCAAAAATTCCCCAAACAACTAAAATTCCAACAAGAAATAGGAAAATTCTCCAACCCACAATCCCATGGGAGGGTGACATGTGTCACCCTTCCAAGTAATAAAATCCTCCATGTCATCCAAGTCATTTTCCACACTCCCCAAAACAATAAATGCAAGAGGGAACAAAATCCCACTTAGCCTCCAAAGCACACACAAAATCCAAAATCCACACATGTGAAACATGGAAAGAAGATTTAGATAGTGACTAGAGAGAGGGTGGAGTGGGAAGAGGCTTTTGGGTTCACAAAAATATTCCCCCACCCATATGTTAGGTCCCATGGACCAAATTTGAGGTAAGGAAGACCCTTACCTTTCCAAACAAGCCTTCAAAATGCCCTAAAAGGGTAAATTTGGGTTTTGTGTTTGAATGGGAGAATCCAAGGTGAGAAGTGGTCCCCACCAACTTGCTTAGCAACTCCCAACACATTCCTAAAACAAGCTTAAGACACAAAACACCCCATAACACTAATCACCCACAATGACCTTATTAGCACTAGGAAATACAAATTAGGTGAGCAATGAAGTAATCAAGTTTTACCATGGTGCTCAAGGTTAGGGAAATAATAACAAAATAAATAACTCAATCACATGGCAAAGCAAACCAAAATTCCGCTAATCATAAAAATAGCCAAAATTAAACAAGGTGATGCAGAAGGTTTCGGCGTGACATTTTTTGGCATCCTTTTTAGTGCTACCATTGAGTCCCACATTCGCCAAGTGGTATTATCTACAAATCCTATACACTTAAGGAAAACCTCAAATCTGCTCAACATCATAAATATCCATATAAATCGGTATAAAATATTACTATAAAATATCAGCTAAATAAAATCTCACATCTATTCTACCTTGATACTTATAAGCATGATCAATATCCACAATGTATAACTAAAAATTGTGATCATCAATTAATACCATATAGCAACATAATCCATCATAGTATCATCATCTCTAACCAAATGAAATAACCAATGCCCCGAATATCATATAGTGTCTCCAAATTTTCCTATCAAATACAATTTCATAGACCGTAGGATAATAATTATACCAAATGTGAATCATAATCTACCAAAATCAAATAACAATGTCTCATATGCAATAATCAAGCTACTCAGATGAGTCGGTAGGTCCTAGGAAGGGATATAAAATATGGTGTGTATTGCACATTCCTTGGGTGGATGAGGCAACATGAAGCACATGAAATAAATGAGATTGAGGCTTAACAATCTTAAAGGGAATCAATCTAAAGCTGCAAAAAGAAAACATGGTTGAGAATGATGCAATCGACACATTTTGACTATGGTGACGGGGCACACCAAAAAAATTCCATCAACCATGTTAGTTCCTTGTTGCAGCAGATAACAATGTTATGGTGATAAAGATGTGACAATAATGATACAGGTAAAATGTATCATTTATTTAATATTTGATATTTAAAATGTGTATTCATTTTATGCGGTGTTAAAGTTGGGATTTTGATTCCAAGCATCAATCGAGACTTGATGGAGACTTGTGTGGTGAATAATGATAAAGGATTTTAGGTGATTGAAAGGTGATCAAGATGTTACCTATGCAAAGGGAATAAGCTTGGATAAAATACACCTGAGGCCAAGTCAAAGCATTATGAAGCCAATCCTTTACACAAGAAGAAACCAAAACTTGACTTGCATGATGGTGCTAGAAAAATCCTCAATCTTATTGGGAAATTTAAGGGGGTAGTGGAATGTAGATAAAATAGTGGAGAGCCATGAGAAGTGGTTATTTGGTGGATTTAAGAAAGATCTAAGCTCAAGATCTATACACTAGTGAGTGTCATTCACAAGGTAAAGCATAAGTATAAAGAGCACCAAACATTGCAATAAGTCAATGTGAAGGGAAAACCAAGTGATAAATACAATAAGATCCACGAGTTGAAAAAAGTAGACATGGAGGTAAAACCAAGTCATGAATCCAACAAGGTATCCAAATTGCATGCAAACCAAATATATGACACACTAAATTTTTTTATAAAATATTTTAAAGTCTTTCGTGAGTAAGCATTGAAAATATGTTTTAAAAATGAGTTTTCTATCACAGGACCCATTGGAGTGGAACATGTAACATGTTCGACATGAAATCCTTTGTTGAGTAAGCTTCCGACATCATAAATAATCATTTTATTAATTTTATAAGAATATGCAAAAGTAAGAAATTATTATTTTTATTTACTTCTAAGACTTTTGGGTGTGTAGGTTGACATTAACAATAATAGACTTAGTGAGTCCATTCATTACAATATTAAATTTTCTATTTTTAATAGGTGAGAAATTTGGGAGGATATTTTAACATATATCTATAAGATCAATTAAAATATATTTGGGAAAACCTTAATGTCTTAGCCATGTGGATAGTTTCACAACCCTAATCTAAACTTGACACGAGAAATAACCAACAATGTAGAAAAATTATTTTCCCCACCCTACTCTAAATGCAACATGAGAAAAAACAAACACAAGAAAATGGCTACTAGGAAGCAACAATCTATCCGTTGATAAAACACATGGTGGCTATAAATTTTTGGCTTGGAATGTGTAACAAAGCTCATGAACCATTTGATTTTTCAAAAATATATTGTATGATGTGTCATTAATCGGCATGTCTCATCCTGTTAGATTTTCCAACCCACTACCCCTTACTCTTATTTGAAAAAATGACTAAGTCGACGTAATGATCCTTTGGCATGTATGACCGCCCAAGAACAATGGGAAGCCATTTAGTGCAAAGGTAAGATCATCGTGGTCATGCAAGTTGTCGATTGTCAAAATAGCCTCAAACCATTTATGCTCTCATTCATTTTGAGCTGTTTATACTCTTAGTCATTTTGAATATATCGCATTTCCATGCGGGACACCCAACATGGAATAAATCCAAGTTCATTTTCATTTTCCCTCCATGATGTTCAGATTTTTTGTGGCGAGAAAGGGTGACCAAGCTACAATTTTGATTTTTCTATACGTTGATTAGTTTGGAGGGTGTTTATTACATCATGGTTTATGGGATATGTTGGTCATGGGTTTTGTTATGGGATATCATGGCATTGGATTTACAAATAGTATGAGATGCACTATCATTTTGTATTTAGCAATGGGGATGGAGCCCATATGCGGAGGGTTCTAGAAAATGTTAAAAAATGGTTTTGGATTTAGAAGATACTTAATATGAATAAATGCATGGATATACTAGTTCTAATGATGGGCATACCATAATAGGTAAAGAAACTTCTTAAGTTTTTATTTCTTGTGGTAATTTATTATACATTTTAAGGGCATCGTAGGGAAATTTGTTCAACTAATGTGGGTGGATTATGGGGACTCTTATTCTTCTTTAAAAAATATTGTGGCAACAATTAAGCTTCTCTACTTGTAGGTCTTTAAATGCATCCATCTGCTCCCGGGTGATTTAATAAAATTTAAATCTAAATTAAGAATGCCTTTGATCAGATAAATATAACAATATTCAAGTAAGATCTAGCTAAAGAAGTATAAGCAAGAGTGAAATATAGGAGATAAATATGACTCAGCTTGTAACTATAGGTATGAACTGATTCTACACTAATAAATATGATAGAAAGGTAAATTATGGATTATGCAATCTTTGATTTAGAAATTGGAATGTGTCGATCTTAGTGATAGAAGCACTAGGAGAAGACGCGACTCTCCTAGGCACTAGCATTTGTTCTAGGCATTGTTGTCTGTGGAATAGCTTTGGTCTTGGTTTTTTCTTTGTCACTTATTATCACCTTTTGTTTATTGTAGGTTGTTTCAAGTTCATTTCACTTCTTCTCGGTGGAAGATCCTCTATGAAAGGTGTTGCCTCAGAAACTGTAATACGAGCCCACTTAGGAATAGTGAAAACATCAGTGGGAATAAGATCCTCAATGGCATCTATAACCTCCTCATCAATCTCCTCAAAGAAAGGATCCTCAAGATGAGATGAAGAAGAAGAAGGAATGGAAGAAGATGAAAAATCATGAGGAGTGAAACACTCATCAAACTGAACATGTGTTTGAAAAAGAACATCATGCATATCAGGATCTAAAAGATGATAAGCTCTCATGTCCTCACAATACCCTAGAAAAATCAAGGGTTTACTCTTCTTATCCAAAGCTTTCCTTTTCTTCTTTAGCACAAAGGCCCAAGCATGGCTCCCAAAGACTCGAAAAAATGAGACATCTGGCTTAGTGTTGGACCAAGCTTCCTCTCGGAGTCAAATGCTTAAGAGCTCTACGTGGTGTGCGATTATGAATGTAGTTAACACAACTAATCGCTTCACCCAATAGATAGGAGGTATATCTCTAGAATGCATCATACGAGCTTAGCCATTTCCTTCAAAGTTCTATTCTTCCTTTCTGCTAATCCATTCTGTTGTGGAGTATGAGGAACAGAATGTTGGTGAATAATGCCTTGAGTTGCCAAAAATTTAGAAAACTCATTATTGAAGTACTCCCCCCATTATCAGTATGAAGGTTCTTTATGCAACTAGAAGATTGTTTCTCGACCAAAGCCTTGAAGACTTTGAAGTGTGAAAAAACATCACTTTTGTACTTGAGAAAATAAACCCAAGTACGCCTGATAAATTATCAATAAACGTAAGTGCATACTTAGCTCCATTGAAAGATGGGGTAGGAAAAACCATCAAGTCACTATACACAAGCTCAAGTGGTGAAGAAGCTCTCTTAGACAAATTCTTAGGAAAAGGATCTTGATGGTGTTTCCCTAATGCACAACCATGAAAATCTCCCTCAAGACAAGAAACTCTAGGAAGACCATCTACCATACCAAGAGTGCTCAACTCCTTCAAATATTTGTAATTAAGATTTCCAAATCTTTCAGCCCAAAGCTTACTCTCGAATCTGCATGAGAAACCAATTCTAACCCTATAGAAGAAGTGTCATCAAAACCCTCAAAGTGATATATTCTAGAACTATGATCAACAATACCATGATCAACAAGTAAATGAGGCTCCAACAAAGTTCATACTTCTGCCCATGTGGTGTAAAAGTCATTGTTTTTCCTTTACCAGAATGACAAATTTGATATACATAAAGAAAATTTGTAGTGATGTTAGGAACATATAGTGCATCTTGGATACTGCCACCATCAAGTTGTATATCACCTTTTCCCTCAACAAAAAGAAAGGAAGAATCTCCAACCTCAATTTTAGAAGTAGAACTCAAACCTAGAGAAACAAAAAACTCCTTGGAAGAAGTCATGTGATGAGAGGCACCAGAATCTATAACCCAATTGTCTGTAAGTGCTTACTAAGATCTCCCAACAACATTAAGTGATTTGTCATGCTGATTAGAAGGAGGTGGCGTGGAGATAGAAATTTTGTGTTTCTTGACTGCATCCTCTAAGGCTTGCATTCACTTATAACACCTATGTTCTTCATGATTACTACCCCCACAAAAAGAGCATGAATGACTAGACTTATTCTTGGATTTAGAAGACTCCTTGGGTTTTGAGTTGTTTTCTTTGGGTTTAGGAGCATTTTGAGATGGAGAAGGTGTGGATTTGGTTTTACTATTTGGTTTTCCCTTGCCCTTAGGATTAGATGCAACTAATGCCTTTTGAGAGGTGGAAGACTCAAGGTGAGACAATTTGGATTCTTCCCTAGTAAGTCTTTCACAAAATGTTTCTAAGTTAGGCATTTTGAATGTGTCACCTAAGGCATCCATGCTAGAGAAAAAGGTAGAAGCAAAAATTTGGAATGGTCCTCTCAACTTGGATAGAATCAAGTAAACACACTCTTCATCTTTCTTATCTCTTCCACTCCCCTTCAACTGTGTCAACAAATGCTTGAACTTGGTAAGATAGTCTATAATTGTTGGAAAATCTTCAGGATTAAGAGAGGTGATCTCAATTTCAAGTTGCATGGCTCTCATATGATCCACCTTACCAAATAAATCCTCCAATTTCTCCCATATTTTGAAAGGAGAGTTACACTTTTCCAAATGAAACAAAAGACTGTCACTTACATAAGTTCCTATCAAACCCATACACTCATCAAATTTGCATTGGTACTAAAATTTCTCATATTCTCTAGTGAACACTGGTTGTTCTGAAGAAGTTAAAGCCCATAATCCTTTCCGCTTAATTATTGTTTCCATTCTTGGTTTCCATGTGTGGTAATTATGTGTTGTTAATGGCTCAACATGATCTAATGCAGAAGTAGATAAAGATGTCATCCTCAAAAAATCACCAAAAGAAATGCAAGAACCAAGCAATGCAACAAGAGCCCCAAACAATGCAACAAGAGCCCCCATATTTTGACACTTTATAATGAGTGCATGTTACAATATGGCACGAAATGGTAAGTTTAGTGACCGATCTTAGGGTTTTGCTACCTTAGGATCCAATGGAAGCCTCTGTTTTGCATAGAAATGTACGCACAACAAAAAAATACGAGCAAATCCCGAATATATGAATATATAAAGAATTTATTTGTAAAATAAAACTTACAGACGAATGTCTATAGCAATCTCCTGCTCTGATACCATAAAAGGAACGATAACCAAATCGTGCCAAGCCAAGAACATAGATGCTAATCAAACATCATGATCAATAAGATGAAAGCAATTTGCCAGAATAACTTTACATAAACCTTTGCAAACAAATGAGCAGCAATATCATATATTATTATGGAACTCAATGAAATATAATGAGAATAGACCTTGCTTATATAGGCAAGGAATAACAATCTAAGAACCAATCAAGGTCGTAGATCAAGCCATAAATCATGGAAAGAACTAGTCATCAAAGAACTAGTCAAGTCCATAGATTTATGAGAGAACTAGACATCAAGGATCTAGTCAATACCATAGATCTAGGAAAGAACTAGTCAATACCATATATCAAGGAAAGAACTATACCTAACAACTAGATAATATCTCCTAATATCTAAATAAATAAAAAGAAATATCCACACACATAAGTGGGTGAGGATAAATACAATAAAGGTAAATAATGTACCTAGGTGAACATGAGCTAAGGTAAATACCTACTCTAACAATTTCTGTCAAATACGATTTCATAGACCGTAGGATAATAATTGTACCAAATGTGAATAATAATCTACCAAAATCAAATAACAATGTCTTATATGCAATAATCAAGCTACTCGGATGAGTCAAGAGGTCTCCAGAAGGGATATAAAATCGGTGTGTATTGCACATTCCTTTGGGTGGATGAGGCAACATAAAGCACATGAAATAAATGAGATTGAGGCTTAACAATCTTAAAGGAATCAATCTAAACTGCAAAAAGAAAACATGGTTGAGAATGATGCAATCGACACATTTTGACTATGGTGATGAAGCACACCAAAAACTTTCCATCATAACCATGTTAGTTTCCTCGTTGAGATAACAATGTTATGGTGATAAAGATGTGACAACAATGATACATGTAAAATGTATCATTTATTTAATATTTGATATTTAAAATGTGTCATTCATTTTATGCAAAGTGTAAAGTTGGGATTTTGATTCCAAGCATCAATTGAGACTTGATGGAGACTTGTGTGGTGAATAATGATAATGGATTTTAGGTGACTGAAAGGTGATCAAGATGTTACCTATGCAAAGGGAATAAGCTTGGATAAAATACACTGAGGCCAAGTTAAAGCATTATGAAGCCAAATCCTTTACACAAGAAGAAAACAAAACTTGACTTGCATGATGATGGTGAAAGAAAAATCCTCAATCTTATTGGGAAATTTAAGGGGGTAGTGGAATGTAGATAAAATAGTGGAGAGCCATGAGAAGTGGTTATTTGGTGGATTTAAGAAAGATCTAAGCTCAAGATCTATACACTAGTGAGTGTCATTCACAAGGTAGAGCATAAGTATAAAGAGCACCAAACATTGCAATAAGTCAATGTGAAGGGAAAACCAAGTGATAAATACAATAAGATCCCGAGTTAAAAAAAAGTAGATGCGGAGGGAAAACCAAGTCACGAATATCAAGGGGGATCCAAGTTCATCTGCAAACCAAATATATGACACACTTTGAATTTTTTTATAAAACATTTTTAAAGTCTTTCGTGAGTAAGCATTGAAAATATGTTTTAAAAATGAGGAGTTTTCTATCACGGGACCCATTGGAGTGGAACATGTAACATGTTCGATATGAAATCCTTTGTTGAGTAAGCTTCCGACATCATAAATAATCATTTTATTATTTTATAAGAATATGCAAAAGTAAGGAATTATTATTTTCATTTTCTTCTAAGGCTTTTGGGTGTGTAGGTCAACATTAACAATAATACACTATAGTGGGTCCATTCATTACAACATTAAATTGTTTATTTTTATAGGTGACAAATTTGGGAGGATATTTTAACATATATCTATAAGATCCAATTAAAATATATTTGGAAAAACCTTAATGTCTTAGCCATGTGGATAGCTTGCACAACCCTAATCTAAACTTGACACGAGAAATAACCAACAATGTAGAAAAAAGATTTTCCAGTCACTTCCCTAATCTAAATGCAGCATGAGAAACAAAAACACAATAAAATGGCTACTAGGAAGCAGCAATCTATTCGTTGATAAAACACATGGTGGCTATAAATTTCTGAATGTGTAGCAAAGCTCATGAACCATTTGATTTTCAAAAACATAAGGGTATGATGTGTCATTAATCTGGCATGTCTCATCCTATTAGATTTTGCAACCCACTACCCCTTATTCTTATTTGAAAAAATGACTAAGTCGACGTAATGAACCTTTGGCATGTACAAATGCCATCAACAATGGGAAGCTAGTTCGTGCAAAGGTAAGATCATCATGGTCATGCAAGTTATCGATTTTCCAAATAGCCCTCAAACCATTTATGCTCTCATTCATTTTGACCGTCCGTCAGTACTCTTATTCATTTTGAATATATCACATTTCCTTGCAGGACACCCAACATGGAAGAAATCCAAGTTCATTTTCGTTTTCCCTCCATGATGTTCGGATTTTTTTGTGGCGAAAGGGTGACCAAGCTACAATTTTGATTTTTTTTCTAGACGTTGATTAGTTTGGAGGGTGTTTATTACATCTTGGTTTATGGGATATGTTGGTCATGGGTTTTGTTATGGGATATCATGGCATTGGATTTACAAATAGTCCGAGATGTAGTATCATTTTGTATTTAGCAATGGGGATGAAGCCCATATGCGAGGGGGTTCTAGCAAATGTTAAAAAACGGTTTTGGATTTAGAAGATGCTTAATATGAATAAATGCATGGATATACTAGTTCTAATGATGGGCATACCATAAGGTAAAGAAACTTCTTAAGTTTTTATTTCTTGTGGTAATTTATCATACATTTTAAGGGCATCGTAGGGGAAATTTGTTCAACTAATGTGGGTGGATTATGGGGACTCTTATTCTTCTTAAAAAAATATTGTGACAACAAGTAAGCTTCTCTACTGTAGGTCTTTAAATGCATCCATTTGCTCCTGTGTGATTTAATAAAATTTAAATCTAAATTAAGAATGCCTTTGATCGAGATAAATATAACAATATTCAAGTAAGATCTAGCTAAAGAATTATAAGCAAGAGTGAAATATAGGAGATAAATATGACTCAACTTGTAACTATATGTATGAACTAATTCTACACTAATGAATACGATAGAAAGGTAAATTATGGATTATGCAATCTTTGATTTAGAAAGCTGAATGTGAAAATCTTAGTGATAGAAGCATCGAGGAGAAGATGTGACCTCCTAGGCACTAGCATTTGTTCTAGGTGTTGGTGTCTGTGGAATAGCTTCTGTCTTGGTTTTTTCTGTGTCACTTTTTGTCACCTTTAGTTTATTGTAGGTTGTTTCAAGTTCATTTCAATTCTTCTCGGTAGTACTTGTAAAAGAAACCCTAGCTACCTACATAAAACTCAAGTGTGCATTAAATGAATAAATAATGCATATGCTTGAGTCAAACTGACATCGATGGTCACCCCAATATAATTGTCCTTTGAGTGTTGCACTACATTTCAGACACAATGTGGTTTTAGTGTGTGTGTGCATGTGCGTGTGTGCGCGTGTGTGTGTGATTGGAATAGTGTCTCTTGAGCCACATTTCCCTAATGCCAGTGGTACAAAGAATAGTGGGTTACAACTACTTTGTCCCAATGCAAAATGTGTGGTATGGAATTCAAAATAGACCCTCATGTAAATGAAGTATGAAGTCCAAAATGTAGTCCTTCATATTGTAAATAGAAAATATTAGCTCCTTTGTAATAGTATGTTCCTCTTAAATGCTTTCCCCCTAATGGGGTTAATTAATTCCTATATATATGACTCCTTCATTTAAGTATCATCATTAACAAGTAAAAGGCTGACCTAGGGTGATAAATAAAGACAAGAAAGAAGTAACATCCAAAAAAACATAAAAAGAGAAGAGGAAAAAAGCACCCGGAGGGAACAACAACGTTTAGGTGCTCTTGTCCCTAATGGTCGGTCTGCTGCAGAGCACTCAAAAGGTAAAACAATGGAATCATAGATGAGAAAGACATCAACTAGTATGAAAAATTGTAAGGTGTAAGTCCAAAAGCAATAAGTAATAAAGATAAGAAAGATAAAAGCCATGTTACAACAAAACAAGTGTTGTTAATGACTAGTTCTCTTTCTTAGTGATTTAACAAATATGGAATTTATAAAACCCAAATTGTAGAGTCACATGTGATAAATAAAACACTAAATTACATATCGGACACAATCAATAAGAAAATAGAAATTGAAACCCTAAGTGAAAGATAGAGGATAGAGGACTTAGTTGATTTCACAATAAATCCCGAAGTGTGTTTTGGATTGAAAACTATTGAACATGAGGTGGAATTTGTCACAACCACACTAAAAAAAATCTATAATTTCTAGATATGTTTGGACTAGGGTGCTTAGGCTAGGTAGGGGACCTAGCAATGAGAGAGACCTCTCAGTATGCTATGAATGCAAAAAACTTAGAAACTAATTTTTGTTTTGTCACACAAGTGTCTCTAACTTTTATTTATCACATGTATGTCAATGATAAATCACATAGTTCACCTCTAACCTACAAAACAAATGATATCCTAGAAAACCCCTAAAACACATCAAATCCTAAAAAAAAAAATATGTAAATGGGGAGTCGGATTGACCCCAGCAGTCACCCGACAGAGTGAACTTATGACCGAGCATTGCACTACATCAAAATCCATGTAGTTCTTGTGTGTGTGTGTGTAGAAATCGTGCCCTAGGAAGCTCTTGTGCAAGATGCACTCGAATAATGAGCAATAGCTAGATGTAGCAATGTAATAGATGTGTGGATGGAAAAATGAACTTCCCCTCCTATGAAGTGTATGCATAAAAATGTAGTCCCTTGTCCCTTGAATGAAGCTAGATGGATGTTTTGATGCTCTTAGAATTCCTTTGGATGCAACCTTAGGTGGTGATAGTAGATGCTTAGATCTTGGTCCTTTATTATGGTCACATAGCTTTGTATTTATATGATTCCCTTGTTTGAATTTTGTAATTGACAACTAAAAGGCCAACCCATAAGAAAACAAGATGCCCAAAAATAAAGAGGCCCAAAAAGGGGTGAGTAAGATACAAAGAGGTCAGGGCACCCAGAGGGGACGAGGGTGTCTAGGCACTAGCGTCCTAGTTGGGTGTTGGTGTCCAAAGTCAAGAAAGATAAAGCAATGAAGATCGGATGGGTTGTGGGGTGCAAGACAAAGAAAAAAAAGAAATAAAAGAGGCCAAAGATAGATTTCAATTACTATTTTTCTCACTTAGGAATCATATGAATAGTAGTATGTGATTAGGACCTAGAAATGTACCCAAGTGCGTGATTTAGTGTCTACATTTTCCCCACTTTATGTTGTTGAGTGAATACTTGATAACATAAAGTAGATAAGAGATGCATACTTGATAACCATGTAGATCGATGGTGAAAGTGTGCCGAGGAGACAAGAAAAAGTGTGGAGTGATAAAAATGAAGCGTGGAAGCTAAAGAAGAGGAAGTGACCCTAGGGGTGAAGTGTATGTGTTGTGTCATGTGTACCTGTTATTTTGTCATTTTCGCTTGATGTGTTCAATGATGTGACTGTTTCTTCTCATAAGGATGAACCTGCAAAAAGAAGAGAAAAAGAGTAGTCAAAGTATGTATATGAAAATTTGATAAAAATATGTAAAAGTATGTAAAAATGTGAAAAAGTAGTAAAAGGAACATGTGCACCTGATCCGTGATGAGTGAAAAGGATAGAAAGTGTCCTAAAATGTTGTAGAAGAATGAATTTTTTTGGGTGATCTCATGCCAAGAATGATTTTTGGGTGATCTCATGCCAAGTGTGAGTTTTTGGGTGATCTCATGCCACAAAAAAAAAGTGTTGGGGAGAAAGGTCTAGTGTTATTCTCCATCCTTGACTACTTCCCAAAATTTATACACCACTATAGATGGTGTGATCCTACTTTTTTCCAGTTTGATCGTTGATCCAAGTAGAAAAAGAAAAAAAAAAAAGATAGAATGCATTCTGATTATTGGAGGATGTGCATGTACTATGAAAAAAATATGTGTGAAATGATAAAAATTGTGTCAATGATATGAGAAAATGTAATGTAACTCCCCCCCTAGTCATAGGCACCCAGAAAGGTCGGGAGAGCCCCAGTGCACTCATGTTGTATTTGAGCATTGGTTTGTGTTGTGTTGAGGACCCAAGTCATAATTTGGGTCATTTTATGACTATAGACTACTTTGTTCATGTATTTTGTAGGTCTAAACTATCAAAGCTCTATGTACTGTTGAATGGGGTGATTGATTCACCTAATGTATGCCCCCCTCATTTGGGGTGCATGTGATGTTGTCACTAGGAGGATGTGGCCCAAAAGGAGAGGACAAGAACTAATCTGAAAATGATACCCTATAGGGGGGGGAATGTGCATGGTAGAAACCAAGGCACATGCAAACAAAGTGGCTAGAAACATGTGTTAGTGTAAAAAAGAAAATACACATATAATAGAAGAACAATGTGTAATCTAATCAAGAAAGAAGACAATGTAGACCATGAAAAGTGGGTTTCAAACATGGGACATCACTCACAATGTCACAAGACAATCAGGGCCAAAGTGGCCAAAAAGCATACAAGAAATGAACAAGAAAACAAGACATATGGCAAAAGCCCACAAAACAATGGCATACAATAGATAATGAAAAAAAAGCAAAAAAAGTATCAGACAACCATGGTGGAAAATAGTTCTCTGTAAAAGAAAAATGTTGCACATGAAGCACCCGTTAGCATGTTAGAAAGATAAAAAGTATGTCAAGATGTGTATATATCGATAGAGTAGTGTGCTAGTAAGAATAGGAAGTAGTATAAAATGAAACAATAACACCTATAGTGTGTAAGAAAGTAGATGCCCCAGGAGCCTCGGTGGGACTAGTAAGAGGTATAGTGCCAAACATCCATGTTGCATGTGTAAAGATTGTGTAAAGTCTGCATTCACAACTAGAGAACAAGTGAATGCACATGTGTATATAGAAAAGATAATGACATAAAAGTATATGTCTACTAACATGAAACAAAGTGTACATGTGTAATAAGTATAAGCAAGAAATAATAAATGCAACCAAGATATGCAATATGTTATGAATGAGTGAATGGAATGATATGTAATGTGAATGTGATAGGAGTAGTGTGCCCCGAAGTGAATGTATGAATATGTATGAGATGAGGTTCATTTATAAAAGACCCCTCGATAGTCAAGAATGAACCATAGAACAAGAGTGCATCATCGGGAAATGGTTTGAAAATGTGTGCTAGATAAATATATGATCAATGAAGCATAGAGCGTAAAGAGTGTGAATGTGGTGAG
Source organism: Taxus wallichiana var. yunnanensis (assembly GCA_018340775.1). NCBI lineage: Eukaryota > Viridiplantae > Streptophyta > Pinopsida > Cupressales > Taxaceae > Taxus > Taxus wallichiana. Next base: position 142,887,759 of record CM031235.1, read on the forward strand.
GTTCATTTCAGATTTAGACCCTCAATATTGAGTATGAACCATGGAACTAGAGTGTGTCATAGGGTAGTGTGATGTGAGAAATGTGATGTGAGTAAAAGATGTGTCATGAAGCATAGAGTGTGAAATGTGTGTGTGATGTGTGAGGTTCATGTGATGTAGTATGCCCTCAACAATCAAGTGTGAACCATAGCACAAGAGTGCGTCATAGGGTAATGATGATACAATACAAGTGTATCAAGATGTGTAAGATGCGTGAGGAAGACTAGATGTGAAGTGTAGAGTGAAAAAGTAGAAATGTGAGACACTAATAATGCTAAGAGGGGGAAGTAAGCATGATGCCCCCCAAGTATATGATGATGATGAGTATTCTATCCAAAAAAAGTGAAGGGTAAGGGTCCTCCACCGATGCTTGCAGAGATAAATGTGTGTGACCATGCTCTGAGATGGTGATGTATGAGATAGATGATGTATCGGTGAATGAGACCTATGTGCATGAGACCTAGGAGGAAATGAAACACCTATATGAATGAGATGATGAGAGGTGATGAGGTGAATATGTGAAGGAGACACCTATATGATGAAACTAATGAGGTGATGTGAGGTATGTGAGGTGAACACCTATGTGAAGGAGACTCAAGGAGGTGATGTACACCTATGTGAAGGAGACCGAGGAGGTGATGTATACCTATGTGAAGGATCATCCGAGTGGTGGACCTAGACTAATGAGATGGACTAGTGGACCGATGAGACCGAGTAGGTCGTGTGTGAATAGGAGAGCTAGGAGCATATTGCACTTTAGATTTGAGAGGTCCAGGGGACCTAGATGCTCTAGCAAGTGCAATGGAAACCTCAAGAGGAGGTTGAGGCCATGGTGTGGATGATGGAACACCTTGGATAGATGAAAACTTTCTTATGTGAATGAACTTAAGACACAAATGATTCATGGAAAATGATAGCCTGAGTAGCATGGAGCTAAGGAAGACCTAAGAGCAGGTCACAACCTTGATTGAAGGTGCCACAACAAATGGCACAAGCATGGTGAGAGGCCAACTATGATTGGAAGCTTGACATAACCATAGAATTTGGGAATTGGATATGAAATATGTGGATAAGTGGATAATTGAAGCAACAAGAAGTGCAATAACACACACACAAGAGGGAATGATGATGATCATAGTATTATTGATAACATATATCCGATAGAAGCATTGATGATATGTAATGTATCAGAAGAAAATGTAGCATGAAATCATCATCAGAGAGAATGAATGAATGGAGATGCATCACATGAGTACAACTAGAAAATCAAGATCCCCTAATGAAGGAGGAGGCATAGCATGATATGTATGATTAGCTGAAGAATCATTCATTTACTTGCTTGTCATGCTTAGGGAGAGGATCATTAAAATTTTGAGATTTTTTTTTCATTGACCGACATGTAGATGTTGAAGGCTTAGGGAATCTCTATTGCATTATTATCGATGAGATCTTGAATAAGATGTCGAGTTTGAAACATCGATATGTAGAATTCCCAATGCATTGATGATAGTCACATCTAAAATTTTCATTATAATTGTGTCCTTTAGGTGAGATGGATCTAGATTAAGTGGAGGAGGAAGCATAATAAGATTTCTCTCAACAAGTTGTGGAAATAAAATATGTGGAGCATAAGGAAATTTTGTGAATGTACACTTGGAGGTTATCATTGAAGCTTTTTTTAGGAGTAGAGACAACATTACTATATTTTTTCTTCATTAGGCTTAGTAGATGTCTTGAAGTTGATTTGCTTTGAAATCAAGTAGAAATGATGAAGCTTGATCATGATATTTAAGCTTTCCCATAGATAATAGTTTGATTTTGTGTAGCTTAAGAGTATGACATAAATGATCAAATGATGGAGATGTCTCAAAGATGACACTCTCTTATAGAGGAGGTAAGAGACTTTGGACAAATATATCTTGTAATTCAGATTCATGAGTATATTAGACATCTTAGCTAAGTTGTTCTTATATCGTAAAACATAGTCCGCTAGATACTCATTAGATCCTTGTTTAATTTGTGCAAGTTGAGCATAGGATATCTTAGAACCGATATTGATTGAAAATGAGTGAAAAAAAGCATGGCTAAATGTGTAAATGATGTTACCAAATGGACATGTAGATCGTAGAACCAACACATTACATAATCTTGGAGGCTTTTAGGAAAGAGATTTTCTAGTAAAGTATGATCATCACATAATCTAGACATGCCACATGAAATGCTCGGAGATGCTCTTGAGGATCACCATGGCCATTGAAGGTGGGAAGCTTGGGAGTGATGAAAGTTTGGAGGAAGTGCATAAGTGGAAATGGTGGGTGTGAAAGGAGTATGAAGTATAAAGTGGAATCAAGAGATGGAGATGCATGAGAAGTAGCCTGCTGAAGTCAATGAATTTGAACTTGGAGATCCTAATAGAGAAAGGCTAGGTCTTGAGTTCCAATATGAAAGGAAGATACTTTCCATGTGAGAAAAAAGAGGTGGAGTGAAGTGGTTAGTGGGAGTAGGAATAAATACGGAAATATAGAAGTAGGTGGAAGAGTGGAAGTATGGGGTTAAGTAGCAATAGGCATAGAAGTGGGAATGGATGTAGGAACATTAAGCTCAACAAGATTGGTGGCCTCCTCACGAGTATGAATAAGAGCATATCTAGATCTTGGGGATGTTCAAAAAGATGATCATTGAGCTCTTGAAGGTGGGCTTTAGTAAATGGTCCATAAGATTGAGCCATGATAAAAAGATGACAAAATACCTAGAAGCAAGGTTGGGTTTGAGCGATGGGTTCACCAAATGATTTAACAAATATATAATTTGTAAAACCCTAATTGCAGAGTCACATGTGATAAATAAAATACTAAACTACATATCTGAGACAAGCAATAAGCAAATATAAATTGAAACCCTAAGTGCAAGAGAGAGGATAGAGGACTTAGTTGATTTTCACAATAAATCTTGAAGTGTGTTGGGCTAAAAAACTACTAAACTTGAGGATGAATTTGTAGCAACCGCACTCAGAAAATTTTATAACTATCGGATAGTTGCCTGGACTAGGGACTAAGTTAGGGGCCTGTGCATGCACCAGAGAAATCTGGTAGGAACCTGTGACTACAAAAATACTTAGAAACTAATTTTTGTTATGTCACACAAGTGTTCACTAACCTTTTTTTTTCATATTGTATGTCATTGTCACTATGATCATCGCAAATTCTTTGTAACCTAAAAAAAAAATGATCTCTGCAAAACCCCAAAACACATCAAATCCTAAAAAAAAATATGCAAATGGGGGTCGAATTGACCTCGACAGAGTGAACTTACGAACGAGCATTGCACTACATTTCAGACTCCATGTAGTTTTGTGTGTGTGTGTAGAAATCGTGCCCTAGGAAGCTCTTGTGCAAGATGCACTTGAATGGAAAGCAATGGATAGATGTAGAAATGTAGATAGATGTGTGGATGGAAAAAATGAACTTCCCCTCCTATGTGTGTATACATAAAAATAGTCCCTTATCCCTTGAATGAAGCTAGATGGATGTTTTGATGCTCTTGAATGCCTTTAGATGCAACCTTAGGTGGTGATAGTAGATGCTTAAAGCTTGGTCCTTTATTATGGTCATATAGCTTTGTATTTATATGATTCCCTTGTTTAATTTTGTAATTGACAACTAAAATGCCAACCCATAAGAAAACAAGATGCCCAAAAGATAAAAGAGGCCCAAAAGGGGTGAGCAAGATAAAAAGAGGTTAGGGCCACCTAGAGGGGATGAGACACCTGGGCACTGACGTCCTAGCTGGGTGTTGGTGTCCATAGTCAAGAAAGATAAAGCCATGAAGATCATGCTAGGTTGTGGGTTGTGTAAGACCAAAGAGGAAACCAAAAAGATAGAAAAAGAGGCCAAAGATAGATGTCAATTACTATTTTTCTCACTTATGAATCATATGAATAGTAGTATGTGATTAGGACCTATAAATGTACCCAAGTGTGTGATTTAGTGTTTACACTTATGAACCATGCATATAAATGAAGTATTTAGAGGCTAGATATACATAGTAAGTGTGTGATTTAGTGACTACACTAGGTGTGGATGGAATGTTGTTTTTCACGTGTCTTGGAAATATGTATGCAAAATGTGGAAGCATGCAAAGGCATGTGAACTATTTGACAAAATTCCTAAAAGACATAGCCACATGACTTGTAATGATTATAGGATATGTTGCAAATGGATTTTTAAAGATGTGTTTTCTTGGTGACTATCATGCATAAGAATAGGGGGTTACGCCCTTGCCACCCAACCCCACAAATTGTGTCACTCTGTTGTAATAAATATTTTTTTACTCTTATGTTTCTTTTATAATAGAATATCATAATTACAACTAACAAACATTATGGATATATTCTTAAAACGTTCACACTATTTCACCAAGTTCAACCAAGCGGTTGTCCAAGATTATCAGTTCATCTTTTCTAGCATACTCCCAACTTGTGTGTAAATAATAGATTTGAAAGATAGTGTGCACATCCACCAAAGCAATACAGAAAAGGGATTTTTTTCAAATATTTTATTTGTAATTGCCATGGTAGAATGTATGCAAAATGTGTAAACATGTGAACTAATCGGTAAGATTTCTAAAGGAATGTGGTCTCATGGATTACAATGATTGCATGGTATGTTAAAAAAAGGTTTTTGAAAAGACCTTATTTTGATTTTTTTAATAAATAACATTAATAAAATATCTATTTTATTAAATTCACCTAGACTTTCACACCCGCCCCTTATCTCTTGGGGTAAATTGCCCCTCTAAGTTTTCCCAATTTTTGGGCCTCGCAAGAAAAAAATCAAATAATTTTACAACTTGAGCTCATCACACTCAACATATGAATTGGTCTATTTAAAATAATTGTGTTTCAATTTACTTGAAATCATTTTCAACTAATGTTATTTATTAAATTACATTTAAATTTACTTAGATTATTTTCAAATTGGTAGTAGTTCTTGAACTTCTCTATGTGGCCTACTTGAAACTATGCATGTCTTTTGTTTGTACTTGAAGCACACATGAAACATGGCTAGACATTGTAATATTCCAAAAATGATTCAAAATTTAAATTTTCTTATGAATTTTATTATTTTAAGGTAGTGATTCCAACAATCACGGTTCGGGATGAGCTTTCAATTCATCTTATTACTATGTTGACAAAGGGTAGTAGATTTAGGTAGAGAGAGGTATAACAATTTTAAAATGCCAATTATTTTTGAATTGTATGTACATTGAATCTTTGTTTAAGATCAACATATTTGACTTGAAGAAATATTTTTGTACGCATTGTTAGTAATCTAAGATGTGTGGTGAAATCGTGAATGAGATGAAAAGGTATGTTGAGATTAAACTATTTTTTAATCTTAGTAACTTTTGATTGTAATAGTGAAAATAAATCTCTTGACGATTAACAATGAGGCTATTATGGTTTTGGAAAACTTGATATTGTTTTGGATTTTACTAAGATATTTTTGTTCTATGTGCAAATAATTTTGAATTAGGATGTTCAATGTACTAAAGAGAAACTAGACATAAATATAAGTTTAGTGTGTGAGAATTTGGAACTGATGAACTACCGAGCTCATGGGTTTTGAATTGGTTTCTTACCTCAATGGTAATTTGTCTTGGTTTTATTCCTACACAATAAGCTAGGGGTATTAAATGAATTTATGGATGCATTAATTGAAATAATGTAGTGTATTATTTCTCAACTTGGTCATTGGTAGATGGTTTAACTATATGCTAATATAATATTTATAAGAATTAAGATTCTTCCCTTCCTAATCATTGCATGTTTTATTTTTGGCTCAATAAGTATTAGGTGAGGTTATGGATTACCCTATAAAGCAAAATGGGGTAAATCTTAAACCACATTCTTAAAAATTATAAACAAAGGTTTTGGATTTAGAAGATACCCAATATGAATATATGCTTAGAAATATCGGTTCTAAATATGGATGTACTAGAAAAGGTAATGATAATTCTTAATTTTTATTTCTTTTAGTAATTACTATAAATTTTAGGGGCATCACTATATAAATTTGTTTAGCTAATGTGGGTGGATTATCGGGGCTTTTATTCTTCTATTTTTTAGTTATTCGATAATAAGCAAGCTTCCATATATGTATGTCTATGAATTCATCCATCTTCTTCCTAATACGAATGGAATGTTTTGTGTTGTTCACCTTTGTTAGGAAGGGACATTTGTTAGATGTTTTAGGTCCAATTTCCTAGGTAGATATGTATACAAAATGTGGAAGCATGCAAAGGAATTTAAATTGTTCAACAAAATTCCTAAAAGGCATATGGTCACATGGCTCAAACTGCAATGAATGTAGGATATGCACATCAAATGGGTTTTTAAAAACAATTTTGCTTTGTGGATTTAATGCACAATAACTTAGGGTTACAATTTAACATTTCCCACAACAAAACCACATTAGCCCCAGTAAAAATAGAGAAGATCCCAAGCTTTATTTTTTCTCTTATGCTTCTTTTATCATGGAATATCATAATTGCAACAAACAAAAGTCATGGGATTTTTTTCAAAGCGTTCACACTATTTCACCAAATACAAACAATAGTTTTCAAAACTTATCAATTCACGTTTTCTAGCATACTCTTAGTTTGTGTCAAAAAGGATCTTTGAAACATGGTGTGCACATCCACCAAAGCATTATGGAGAACGTATGTTTGTTAGATGTTTTAGTTATAGGTGTTAAATGGCATATATGTATGCAGAATTTAGAAGGATATGAATCGTTCAACAAAATTCCTAAAGGTATGTGGTCTCATGGATTGTAATGATTACAAGGTATGCAAGAAAAAGAGTTTATTGAAAAGACCTTATTTTGGTTTTTTTGTTGATAAAAATACTTTAATAAAGGCCATCAAAAATTCCACGTTAGGGCTGATGTAATTTATTTAAGTATTTTCAAATGGTTCATGTGCCTTAGCATACCTCCTATGGTTATCTTTTAAGAGTTTCAAACAAAGAATAATTAATGTTACCCTTTGTTTGTTTGATTTTATTAGTGCTACAATTTTATGCAGTCCCATACCCATAATTGTATTGGTGTTATGCTTTGTTTTATGTTATATGAGTGTTAAGGATGTAACACTTGTCTAAAATAATATCATGTAAATTCTTTGGGCATTGAATATGTGTATGCATTTTTGTCCTTTGAATCTTTGAACAACATGCTCGATAATCAAGTTTCCAAATATTTCTCTAGCATTTTTGTGCTTAACACATGTTGTTTAAGATTACAACAACTATTACAAAAGTGAAATTTTATGTATTTGTGTTATGAGTCTTGGAATGAGGCTAGAGATTCAAGATTGTAAATATTGCTCAAGCATTTTCATGTCTACAACAACTAAAACAAATAAATTTTGGTGTTATCCTTTGCTTTACATTTATGTTGGTGCTGAAATTCCATGCAAGCCCATGGGCCATTTGTGGGTTGGTGTTATCATGTGTTTAACATTTTGGTATGATCACACAACCACGCAAATTTATTGGAAATATTCTTTTTGGGTATTTTTGAATATCGTATTTAAAAATGACTTCCATTGTTATTTAAAAAATAAATTACTCTTTACAACCTAACTAGCTCTAAATTATCATATAAGAGGTCATCTAGTTGGCCTTAATTTATTTAATTTGCACTTGCTTGTAATCAAAACAAAATTATATGAGCTTTTACACTTGTCCTGTAACTTCAACTACATTAATTTTTTTGTGCCTACCTTTCAAACTTATGCCTCAAGTAGCATGAGTAGCTATCTAGATTTTTATCTTCTACAATCTATAATCTCACTAATGGATTTCAAAGGCTTTGATATAAATCACCCAAATGCTTTTTGATTCAAATATGAAGGGGCTTGAAAACTAAAAGGAAATACTTTTATACAAGTGATCCATCAAGCTTTATCGGGCTCGGTATGATGTAATTTTCATAAGAAACTTAGTATGTTAAATAATATGGTGTGCTAAAAAGTTCTACAAGATAATTAAAACAGTGAAACAAAATCAAAACTTGAGGCAAAGTACTTTTGGAAGATATATTATCCAATATTACATTTCATTTTTGTTTCAGGAAAATTACTTGTTTAAAATCACCTATTCCTTTTCACTTCCTTTTCTAAGTTAGAATCGCTTCATCAAATAGTGAAAATTGTCACAAAATCATAGTTTCTCATGAACACGGATGAAACAAGAATGTTCATTAGATTTAAATCTTTAATATCCTAAAACAAATTTAAGCAAATCACTATATTTGTTAGCTTCTTAATAAAGAAAACTATCACCAACCTATCAATTCAACGCATGACACATCTACCCATTTAGAAGAAGTTTAAACACTAAGGATCTGGATTTAAAAACACTTGCTTCCTTCTAATCAATAAGGCATGGAATTGCAACTATTATACCTATCGATAAGCTCTTTGATTTAGGATTCCAAAAGTTTACTTTGTTGCATTCAATTTTATAAAGCTCAACATAAAGTATTATTTACATCTAGTGGTAGAAGATAATTTATTTATAACCTTTAAGCTATAACTATTAAACAAACCTTAACCAACTTAAGCATTTTTCAATTATGTGCATTCTTTCAGATAACTTGAATGCACTTCATTGTGGTTCAAATAAAGCCTTATGTAGAAGATTCCCTCGGCTTAGTTGGACCTATATTCAAAATGATTACCATGAGAAAAAATTGTAAATGATTGGCATAGAAAATAATGCATCTAACATAGCTAATAGAAACAATCCCTAGATCATAATACATAACGAAAGGAAATTGTACTTTGGACACCACAAATAATATAGGTACACATCATGTAATAACCATCAAAATACATGAGCATACTTGTAAAAGAAACTTCCAAGAAAATGTATTTGTTAGGAAATAAAGTCATATCCCATAGCCTTTGCAAGCACACTTTAATCCATGTAATCTTTTTATTGCACATGAACAAAGTTATTCATTGAAAATCATAATTTATTTAGGCCTTCTAGACTTGTTCACTATTTCTAAAACATAAGAACAACTTGACCTCACCTAAGGTGATGTAAATTATTATTATGATCCTTAATAAATCCATTAGTAAGGGATTGAGTTTGCATCAAGCTAAAAGTATTTCTCAACAAAGGTGGGCGAAAGATTTTATGTTGCTACATTCTTGTGCTATTTTCTGATGAGATAAAACTATAGCTTCAAGTGAAATCAAAATATCAAATCAGCATTTCTAAACTATTAATTAATTATTTTTCATGGGAAATGATACTTTATCTCGAACATTTCAGGTCTTTTCTTGAATGGTTTGCTATATATCTTCGACAAAAAATTAAAATAGATTTCTTTTAACTCAAGAGAATTTATCTCATGAATAGAGTGCACTCTCATGCCATTTATATATATTTTAGTGGTTGTGGTTGTCCAAATACATGTAAATTGTTTTCCATCCATGCATTATTGCAATTACATTCTTAAAATTTTCTAAATGAATTAGAAGCATTGAAATGTAAGGATTTTTGTAGACAACCAGACATGTTTAACAAGTCCAATCATAACACTTCACTTTCATCTATTGTGTTCTTCAATTCCCCATTTAGATTATAGTGATGTTGATGTTTTTGTAATAAAGATATATCTACTCGATCATGCAAATGTGAACCAAATACGTGTGTAGACAATCACATCATTACCCCTACGATTTTACAAGCCCATTTCTTTCAATTTTGATTGAGATTGTGAATGTGGCATGAAAAAAGCTATTAAGAACTAATGTGTAAAGACAATGTGGAGTTTATGTTTTTGTAAAAGATATACAAGTGGAAATTTTTTGATGTGCACGTTTATCGTATTTACATCTATATTCATTTCAAAAATCAAAATGCATGGTATTCTCTTCTTCTCTAACATGAACAAAAAAATTATAGAATAAGAAAGAAGGATATGGTTTGTGTGCATGTTATTACTTTGTAAAATTATGAACAATGTGCATTGATACTACTTTTCCAGATTGTTAAAGGAAAAAAATGAAACACATGGCTTAATGTTGAAGGAATAAAAATTGAAATATCATCACCTAGATTATTGCTTGTTGTTATATATGTTTTATTAATGATAAAGGTTTTTTGATTGGGGCCATATCCAAGCACAAAAAGGCTTGAAATCCCAGATAAATTCATTAACACACCAAAATACAAAAAGAAACAACTGCCCAACAACGAATGAAACAATTAGGTAGGAGAAATAATTTTCTTGTGAATGGATTTTTTTCTTGTTGTGTATCATTTTCCACCCTTATGAAACCTCCTCAATAGGAAGAATAACTTCAAGAGCTTAAATTGGCATGTGTGTGATTTTTTTAAAAGGAGGGAGAGGAGGGACATTTTCTTTTTTGTTTTACAAGAATTTGGGTCAACATTTTTGTTCATTTGAATTTCACCATTTAATTTCCCCTTGTTTCCTTCAACTAGAATTTCTCTTAGTGGAATTTCTGGGATCGATTAAGTCACTTCCTCCAAATTTATATTTGAATCTGAATCTCCCTTAGTATCAAAGACTAAATGTTCTAGGAGGGAATTTTTCCACCAATTGGCTCTCTTTTTTATGCATTGCCATCCCATAATCAGCAACAATATGTCATAAAGAAAAACATCTAGAATTATAGCATAGGTTGTGTGTGTAAAATTGGTGGTTTGGAATGCAATGTTTAATATGTTACCAAAAACATTTCCAATGGAGATCAGACAGGCATGGTCCTAAAATTGCAAAGGTAAATGAGGCAGTCTAATCCAGACCGGTTTATAAGAAAAAGATTTAGTGGTTGGGTTAAAAGAGGGGAACCATGGTTTCATGACAAGGTAACGTGATTGACATGCCCAGATATTTCCAACTATGGTGTCCTTATCAGTTATTGAAGAAAAACTACAATAAATGTTCCCTTTGCATAAGGATAAAGATATAACCTTTCAACAAGAATGGGGGTCCAATATTTTGTGATCCACTCATAGAGGATTGGAAGGTTGGGCTAAAGGCCATTGAATCTTCGTATCAGCACATGATCTTGGTAGTACAAGTCTTTGCATCAAGAACTTCTTCACTAAAGGAAACATTGGGACTGTTGGTAGCAGGCGTCATGTGTTTAATTCCATCCTCCCCTGCAACGCCTCCAAGAAAGAGTGACCAACCTTCTCTGCATGACCACCGAACAACCTCATCCCACTCCGCACAAGACTCAGAATAGGAGAAGTAGGTGTAGGATGTATAGAGGCACTACCATCAAGGTTTCCCCAAATACCACGAAGAGAAGGGTTATGATGTTGTTTGGGAGAGGCAAGTATAGATCTGCATCTATCCCTAGCTACAACTCTACCTTAGCACCCTTGTCGTTGAGCCTTCTTAGTGTTGCAGCGACTTTCGTCTCCAACTAAACACCCTTGTCTTTCCATGTTACCTTGTAGCATGCAACCAAACGGGGACAGGGGGACTAGAGAAGACGACACCATCATTATATCTACCTCCATCAACACTTTTTCCTTCCATGTATCCAATATGGCCACCACTAGCTACAATAAGGGGGAAGGGGAAAAGAAGACAAGTCCACTGCCACCGTCATCAGCAAGGACCTCCCTCCTCGATAACCTGGCATCAACAAAAACCTCTCCATCCATCTAAGCTCCATCGCTAGCAGAAACTTTCTCGCTCCATTGTGTCACATTGCACTCCATCGCTATGGGGTTGCGATTAGGTTTAGGGTTGGGGAGATTTTTCGAGGAGATGTGTTCAATCATAAGGATCTTAGTATAACATCATTCATTTACAAGTCTAACCAAACTCATTTATTGAACATACATCCCTCGTAAAGTCTACTTATCAACATTTCCATTGTCCACTTATGGTGCAATTGCTAGTAATAGTTGTATGTAATTAAGCGAAGTTGTCATCAAGTTATTTTAAATTTGTATAAAAATATGATTATGTATATTATATATTTCGTGTGATGCTTGGACAACCATGCTATCAAATAAAAATGAAAAATAAAAGTTGCGAGTTAAAGAAGAAGAGCACACCATCAAACATAATAAAGTGTTCGATTAAAGCCTTTCACTTTTGTGAGCAATTTAATTGATTAAAATATTTTTAGTAACACTATTTTATTTATCAATTTAAAATAAAATGTTATTTTAATTGAAATAATAAACAATCAAACACAAAATTAAAATTATTAGTTTTTGAAGGATGATCAATTTATTTGATTTTTAATTTTCAAAAGATTTTTAGTTACCATGTTTAATTTAATAATATAAAATAAAATATTATTTTAATTAGAATAAAAATATTCAAATACAAAATCAATACGATTGATTTTTTAAATAGGTTATTAGATGTATAAATGGTAATCAAACTTGGAAATTTTGTTGCAACATTGAATTTCTTCAAGATCCCCTTATCGTAAAAAATGCTAGAAAAATATTGGGTTGCATGCCTTGATCATCACCAGAGTGTCAATCAAAACCATCGGTACCTTTATTGTGAAGAGTATCTAGAAATTGTTTGAAGTTATTAAGTCATTGCTTCGCTGGATTGGTGATGGCTTCCACACTTTGGGCTATCATTTAATGATCATAACATATGGCATGATCTCCTATCTTTACACATGAAAATGTCCCCTTGGCTGAAGTTTCAGGTATCAAGGCACTTGCTTGCTCGTAAAGGCATCAATACCATTCGAGATCTTTTCTCCTGGAGAGATTGGATTCCTTGACATGAAATAAAATGGAAATTTAATTTGGTCAATTTCGATATTTGATTTGTGCAAAAATTCGGGAGCTCATGCACGATGTTATCTTTGCATAAGTTGGGTTTGCAACCTCCTTCACTGATAGAGGGAATGGCAATTAAATATTGATATTCCATTTTTGAAATATAATTTTGGGGTGTTTACAATATTTTGTACCCCATTTCTCCAGCCATCGACAAGCTAAATTTGTGATGGGACGTGAACTCTTCTACTTCCACTTGGCTTCGAAGGCTCGATAAGGCTTGGAATCCCCATTTTTAACCCAAGCTTAATTTCTTTCTTTGGTGTCTTGTTTATCGGAGTTCTCTCGTTGGGAGAGAAGTTGAGTCATATTGGCTTCCCAATCCTAAATTTCCTTGTTATGGTCGGCTTGAATATTTCAAACATGTTTTATGGACTTGTCTCAGGCCCAATCTGCTTGGAAATAGATACACTCTCTCTTTCTACCTTTCTATCCTAAATTCTTTGACTTGAAAGATGCCTTTTTGGTGAATTTTCTAATTTTCCTACTTGTATTGTCTACATATGGAATTTTTTGGGATGTTATTCTCTTTTAGTTTTGAAAATCTAGAAATAGTGCTATTTTTCAACAAAGTGAGCTTACTTTGGAGTTAACAATCAATGACAAGGTGCTTATAATTTCCTATGTGATTATGCAGATCTAGGCCTAGGTGTAGAACGTGGCCCTAGAATTTGATCACCTGCAACATCTTTTGGATCACCGGGGAGTGCCCTTCGCACTACGAGTCAGGTTCCTTCAGAGGATGCTTGTGCTACTACACTAGCCCTTGTGCCACGTTGCAGAGGTCGCTCTTGAAATCGATGTTTGTCTCCTCCTCGGGGCCATCTTGATCCGTCCACTTCTAGTTCAGGTTGGATTCCACCACCTCGGGGAAAATTTGTGGTCAGCTCCTCCAACTAGAACTCTTCTCATAAGGGAGCCAATTTTGGAGGTTCTCCGCCACCTAGCTAGGGTATTATGGTGTCTCGAATATTCAAATGTCAGATCATGATGGTTGGACTGTTGATCCTCTTTCTGAGGATCCGACTGTGAGGGTATTCATCCCTCCAAAGGATGACCCTCCACCACCTCCTAATGTTGTTGCCCTGTGTGCTTAAGTTTGTGCCTCTTTAGCTTTGTTTTGTTTGGGTTGCCGTAGTGGTGTACTTTTGTTTCCTTTTTGACATTTTTGTTGTATGTTTTGTGGACTGTGAGTTCTTTGGTTTGCCCCTTTGTTGTAACACTTTTGTATTTTTAATATAAAGGTCTATTCCAATAGTAATATTATTGATTTTTGAGAGATTTTAAATTATATATTTTTATTCATTATTCAAATTATTGTTATAAATAAATATTATTTTAATAAGTTTTTAAATATATTTTACTTGCCGAAATAACTTTACAATTATATTAAAATTTAAAATATAATAAAATAGAATTCTACACACATGATAAAGTAATGAAATATGTCTTTTTATTTTTATAGAATATAAAAATTGTTTGATTTGAAATATTTATGAATATTTTTTTGTAATAATGTTTTTTTAATGTATTTTACTTACCTTTAAGTTTGTAGTTGTAAACTTCAACCTATAATAAAATATGATTATGGACGAAAAAAACATTCTCGCTTAAACAATGTTGAAGACATTTTTAAAAATAACTAGACAAGGTGGCATTTGTTTTTTTAATATTGGCAAATAGTTTTTGAAAGGGACTATACCCTTGAATACAAAAAGAAGGTTGAAAGCCGGAATAAGAGTGAGAAAATGAGGTGATGGATCAAAGTCCAAGTATTACAATGAAGTTCTACGTAGCCAGAAATTTGAAAGCCTACACAAACGAGACATAACAAAGAAACAACAAAAGCAAAAAAACAAGAAGATGCCATTGCAAGCAAACAAGAAGAAAAAATAACTAAAAAAAGCAGGAAGCATCCAGGACTACTTCTTGGCGGCTTTATCGATCATCGATCTTGACTCTTTTCCGGGCATGAAACATACCCAATGCGAGTCATGTGGGCAACATTCGCCTTATCGAGCTCCTCAATGGTTCTTTTGCTCTCTTTTCATTGCCCCAAAGTGCACAATAGGGACACATTGAGGTTGGAAACACTTTTGGCATGACCCTCAATGAACTCCTCGATGGCCCTAAAGGTGGCAATGTTGTAATCATGTCTAGTCTTAGCCTTCCCTAGACGGGAGTCTAAGGAGGTCAGCTTCTTGTATATGTCTTCAATCTGACTGTTATCAATGCTCCCTTCCCCCTCCATGCTTTTCTTACCTTTTTGCTTAGCTAGGTTTTTGACCTCATCCTTCAGCAAATTTATCTCAGCCTCTAAGGCCTCCAGCCTCTTAGAAGAGCTATCCATCTGTACTTCCCAGGGACTGGCACTACTAATGTTCAGCAGGTCACGTGCAATGTCAAGTTCAATAGGCTCCTTCCCCACAGCAAGAGTCTCAAGGTTGAGTCTCCTGGAAGCCCTAGTGATTGGTCTTTTAGAGGTAGAGGCGAGGTGGGTGACAGGAGCAGCAACAGGAGGAATTGAAGGAGAAGTCATGCAAGCCGGCATGGGGTAAGCATAAAAGACATGGCGGGGGCAAGAGTTGAAGGCATAGGCGGGGAAACAGGATCGGCAAAGTAAAGCAGAGCCCATCAAAGGGGGAGCCGGGCTAGAGAGGAAGGAAGACCAGTGGTACTTAAGAAGGCAAAGATTTGTGAATTAACAATATAAGCCCTTGATGCAAGGAACCGCCAGGTGTGCTCGGAACTCCAAAATGGAGCGCTCAAGGGAGTTTAACAGATAATGAGGGAAGCAACCAATCTATTCCTACGGAAGTGGTTTAAAAAGATGAGATGCTTAGCAGGACTAAAAGACAAACCTACCTTCCAAGGAGATGAATCGAATCATCATGCGAGTGACTTCATCATAGGGTGATGGAATTGAGTCGACTGTTGACAAGGTGGCATTTGTTACATTGATAAATTGTTTTTTATATTGACTTTATTTTCTCAATAAATATTTTTATGTCATGTGTATTATTCTTGCTTTATAATTCCAATAAAAGAATGCCATATATATTATTCTTGATCTATAGATCTAATAAAAGAATGAAATATGTTTATTTAAATACTTGTATAATGCATAGAAAAATGTTGATTTTAAATGTTAACTTCATTTGATGAGGATAAGATGGTTTCGACCTTAAATTTATAAGATCCATTTGACTTCTAAATAGATTTTTTACCTAGTTAGAGAAATAGATCAAAAATCATAATATATTAGTTGTTATAAGCTAGAAATTGGAGCCCATTTTTTTGACTTCCTTTTGGAGTCTAACATAAAAGGTACAACTAGATTAACGTTTTAGACATATAAAATGTCGACATGCTAATATTTCCACAAATATCCCAACATCATCCATATAATAATTAATCGCAAGATTAATTATTATTATTAATCCATTTTATCATATTTACCCTTTACCATTTATCATTTATCTTATCATTTCATAATTAATCCTTTTAATTCATCCAATATCCCATTTTCATCATTAATCTTTTTAATCCATTATCATATCATAGTATCTTATTTTAATCCCCATTAACCTTTTATAGGAATTTAATATTCCTGAATCTCACCTAGTGCCTACCCTACACATCCCTACACCTAGCCTTTCCATCAAATCACATCCCTAATCATATTTATTTAACCTAATCTAATCCTAATCTAATCACATCTCACACCTCTAAATCTAGAGGCTTCTATTTCCTCTCCATTTTTCCCTCTTATTTTCAAATATTCAAATAAATGTACACTATTCCATTGAATTTTTAATTCAATGGAGAGTTCTCTTAAAATCTAGAATTCTCTAATTCTAGAGAATTCTCCATCCTCATGCACTCTCCACCATTGATTCAAATCCAACATGGCTTCATCTTAGCCATTCAATCCTCCACTCCTCAGCTATAAATTTAGCTCTCCTCCTCCATGAGAGCCAAGTTAGCAAGATCATAACAAAGCTCTGTTATTTTGTTCATCAATCATCCACTTTATCTTCTATCAATCTATCTTCATCCATTTACAATCAATCTCTCATCATCTTGATCAAGAAAATCATCATTCATCAAAGGGGGGGTGATGTTTGTGTGACTCCAAATCTGAAGCAAGTAATTAACAATCATCCAAGAGAAAATCCAACACATCAAAGGAGGAGTTTGCAATCTTGTAGGTAAGTGTAGGTATAATTTTTCTCTCTCATATTTTCCATCCATTGCTCTATCTGAGGTTTTTTTGAGAAGATTAAATTAGGGAAGCAATTTAGTTGTTTTCTCACATTTCCACTCACTAATATTTTCTTGCATTACATTTTGGCACCCACCATGGGGCTTACCCCCAAAATTTTAATTGTTTTTTATATCATTTAGTGTCATAAATAAGCTTTCCAAATTTTTTTTTAAAAATGTGATCATTTGCACCTTAAAATTTCAAATTTTCATCAAAATCTTCGCCAAACACGTTTGACCTGAAACAACGCTTTTGCTGCACCCGTGGCATGGTTGTAGATACTTCAACGTGTTTTTCCAACCTTGAAATCCCAAAAATTGCCATTTTTGACAAAGTAGCGTGTTTGCACACAAAGTAGCGTGTTTGTAAACACTTTAGCACTTTTGTTTAACCCTTAAAACCTTGAAATTGTATTTATATGCAAAAAAAAAAGCGTTTGTGCATGTGATCAACGCCTTTGTGACAAAAGGTGCATTTGTGACCTGAAATGGCACTTATGTCATGAATCAACACTTTTGTTCGGCTTTTTTTTCCAAACTTTACGAGAGAGCCATAACTTTTGACCCCGAACTCAAATGAATTTTTTTCCTCGGAAAGGTATTGAAAAGATCTATGCAATGAAAGTGTTAATTTAGTATTTTGAAATATAATTTATTCATGGTTTTAATTTTACTAAATATTGTCATTTTAACTACACTTTGAGTTATATTTTCTTGTTCCAAACTACTAACACTTTGTGTGCAACTTCCTACGCTTACCAAAGATTAAAAATCAATCTAAAACTACTAACCCTTTTTGTTTTGTAGCTCATTTGGTCCAAGAAATTTGGGGTTATAATCAAACTACTAATATTTGTTTTGTAGGGCCTTCTTTTGAAGACCCCATTACATAATTCTTAATTATTTTATCTTACATCCATTTTCTTGCATTTATCATCATTTTTGTGTGTTTTCCTTTCTTGTTTATTAATCCCGAAGGCAAAAACCGTATGCTCTCCTCTCGCGTCCTAGGACGATCTTGAGGATCAAAAGTGGCTAGCCTTCCCTTTTTCTTTTGTAGGGGTAACGTGATGTGGAAGTGATATCCACGCACTTGCCATAGTCTTAGGGGTCTCGTGACTATGGGATTCATCTCCACTCGCGTAGGCACACCCCATTTTCTGGCGGGGTATATAAATTCAAGGACAATTATCGTTATTGGCTAAGCACTTGTTTGTTTTAAGAGTGGCATGAAGTGAGGGGCTTCCACGTCCCAATACCCAAGCCTTAGAAAACATCCTTGCAACACAGAATTGGGCCCCACATACCACAAGGTATATCAAGGACGCCCCTAGTGAGCTCATGCATCCTATATTAGGCAACCTCTTGGCCACATATTGAGCTATAGTGCAAGGAGGCTCACACTCCCCAAGATTACTCACTAGCTAACCCCACATTAGCACATAGGTGGAGAGCCATTTGTGGCACCACCATTGGTGTGTGGTATTGAAAGTGACTATAGCTTGATTGCAAACCCACTTGACTAGTTAGGGTTTGTGTTGCATGTTTGTTGTGTGTTTGTAAACACCCTTAACCATCCTATTAAATTAAAATTTTAATTAATCAAACATTATCATAATCATCCATCCTTAATCACATGATCCCAATCCTAATCCTATCACCATCCTTAATCCACAATCCTAATCCAAATCTAATCCCTACACATCTTATCTAAGCCATGGCCTTTGATCCTCAATCCACATCCCTCATGAACCAACATCCAAACCCTTATCTCTTTTCTATATCCATCAACCAAGTTATCCCATCATCATCCCCCACCCATCAAAATCAATAATCTTACTTTGATCACGAAGTCCCACACACTATCCAACACATTAATAAACAAATCTCAAATCTCACATCCTACCTTAACCAATCCTCTCCTCATCCAAATCAACCATCCCATGTTGATCCTAACATACTAAAAACCATCCAACAACTCAATCAAAAATATTTGATCTTCAATCTGCAATCAACCGATCACCCCTAAACCATCATCCCCAAACCAATCCCATCCACAATTTCCCCTTCCTAAGATTCTACCCTCACCCCATTAACCTCCTCCTTGAGGAACCCAAATCATCCCAATTCACACCTCAACCTAAACAACATAAACATCTATCCCCAAAACTAATTACATTGACTTTGACCACCTCACTAACTTTGACCTAGACCAAGAGGACCTCCTTTGCATCCTTGCTAATCTAAACCCCAATCCTAAGCCCACACAACCATCCCAAACCACAACCCCTAAATATCCTATCAATCATCATGACCCCCACCTTCCTCCTATCAAAATCTTGAACCGCCATCCAAAATCTCAACTTATAAATCCAATCATCGTCAAACCTATCATCAAGTTCCATTCACATACCCACAATAATCTCACTCACTTATCCCAATGTTATTATCTCCCCACATCCCATATTAGTCCCTTCATCCTCATCATCCTCATCACCCCTATCAAATCCTATGGACTTTTCTCCTAGATAGTCCCACATCCCCGATTCACCATCAAATTCATCCTCTAAACCTATCGCATCCCCTCGATCACCTACACCCAATCCTATCCAACGTGACTCCTAATTCACCCTCATCACCCTCATCTACCCCCACTCCTAAACCATCTAATGCAGATCATATGCCACCCCCATCATCTTCATCCACATCTAATCCTAATCCATCTCCTTCATCACCTAAATATAACACTATCCTATCCTCTAATCCTATTTCATCCCCACCATCCCCCAATCCTAAAACATCTAACGTGACTCCTAAGTCACCAACTCCTATACCTAAAAATCCAATCCCAATCCTTTTCCCATCTCATCTAATCCTACCTTATCCCCTAAATCTAATGTGGTTCCTACACCACACCCATCACCCAAAAATCCTTCATCCTCAACATCACCCAACTCTAATGTGACCCCCATATCACACCCATCCTCTTCATCTAAATCTACCCCCTCCCCTTTTCCTAAACAATCTAATCATAAGCCAACACCATCTACCTTAAAACCACATACTCCAACTAATCCAAAATTAACCAAATCTACTTTTTCCTCCAAGCCCAAACTATCCACTTCGGCCCCTAGGCATAATCCATCTCCTTCATCTTCTAAACAAAAAAATCTAATCCAATGCATAAATTTAAATCAGCCAAACCATCTCATAATCCACCTAATCCTACATCCTTACTTCATACTCCCTCCAAACCATTACTTCCTACTCCCTCCAAACCATTTAACTCAAACCACTTCACTCCTTTGGGATAATCATTGACCACCATCTTCCATCATCTAAAACCCTTCAACATGATCATCCATCCCCCAACAAATCATGCGATCAAAACCTTCCCAAACCATCTTGGTATCAGGAACACTACTATTGTGACTTTCATCGCACCCATGGACATTCGACCAATTGTTGCATGCAATTTAGGTCTTATGTCCAAAATCTCATTAACCAAGGAATTCTTATCCTTATACCTCTCTATCCACCACCTTTTCATCCTAATCCTATCCCTAACTCTCATCTATCATCCAAATCCCACTCAAACTCCAAACATCATCGTACATCCAAATCTCATCGTACATCCAAATATCCCTCACCGACCAAAAATAAAAATAAAATCTCATCTCTCATCCTTTGTTAAGTTTTATCTCTTAGCGGATGATAAAATTACAACCCCCCAATCTAATGATGACCACATGGCCTCATCTTCTCCATCCACCTCATACCCTATAGCCAAAAATATGTTTTTAATATGAAACATCGTGACAAAGGCTTAAACATTCATGAACAAGGCATTTGTGAACCCATCTCTCTTTGTCGAAATTCAGGACGTTAGGCTTAGGATATAAACCTAACACTAACAACATCCCTCCCACTACTCCATCGCATCCCATTTCTACCACTCCTCTTGTTAATCCTACCATCCCAACCACTCAACCCAATCACAAGTCAAATTTAATACCATTATAAATATCAAACACCTAAAAATGGATTGAACACTTAATTTGTCACCTACACATGGATGTTCTTTCCTTCCCACCCATCCTCCTTCCATCTAATATCTACATCCCTTTGCATCTAATCCATTTTTATCCTTGCATCCATTCATATCCTCTATCAATCCATTCATTTGAACACTTGATCAAATTTCTCACACATGTTGTATGCCAAAATTATCTATTACAATTGTGTGACCTTGGTCTATCATTACCTCCAACATTCAAGCACAATTGTCCTCCTAGAGATCCACACACTTTAACACACTTAATCAACTTGTGGTGAAGACCCTTGGGTGCATCTTTTAACACTCTAGCCAATGTCATCACCACACTCATTTCCATCCCCCATCAAGCCACTAGTGATTCTTAACCCCTTGAGAGTTTTCAAGAGAGTGGAAGCCTCTTTGTGAAAAAAAAATCCAAATATACAAAAAAGAAAAAAAATCATATCCAAATTAAAAATATCAAATAAAATCCACCTCAAGACTCTCTCTAGGGGGTGTTTATAGCAACTCTCTTTGGGGATATGAACACATGGCTGGTAGTAGAGCAATGTTGTGATAAGAATTAGATGTATCTCCATCGGGGCTATGGATGTCACAGCAAAGCAAAGTAATACACGACTTAACCTTTCCATTCACCTTCCATCAACCTACTTGACTTAATCACTCCTTATACATTGGCTAGTTTTTCTTCACATACTACCCATCAAGTCTTCACCTCAAGTGGTAATTAACCATCACAATATCACACACTTCGATCTCAAAGAGACATTGGGCTTGCATGTTGCCAGGTATTGTTTAGACCTTGGTCACACTTTTTTTTTTCTCACTCTCGCCTTACAACATGCGTTGTTAGGCTCATCTTTTGTTCATCACTGATGTCATATTCCTTCCATCCATCACATCCACATCCTTTTTCCCTTGGATCGAACATCCGTGGGCAGACGATGATCCTTTCCTTTTCATCCAATCCTCCTCATGTCCCTTTTCAATCGTTGTCATCATGATTGGGGAAACATTATTATCATCCGCTAGTGGCATCATCTATTTTAGATACCTCTCACTTCTTATCTACCCTACACCGGGAAAAAATCAAACCCATCCATCCATCCACACATGCCACGCTACTTTACACTTGGGGGTACACCACATCTATCCCCCAATCCATTCCCCTATACTATACAGGGGCATATATTATCATCTTCCATATCCCCCATCTTATCTATACAACATACCTCATCATATACCACATACCTCATCCTATCTTTCTATCTCCCATCCCACATCCCATCCAATCCTAACCGATTAACCGATCCCTATTCTATCCAACCTATCCTTCAATATTATCAACCATCCAACATCAAACAATCCTCATCTTATCCTCATCCTATTCTTGCCCTATACAACCTACCTAGTTTCCCTCGGTCATTCCCTTTCATCCTACCCAAACACACTTTGGAACTTATATGAGAAATTCACATCCGACCTTACATTCCTTCTAATACCCCATGATCCGTAAACTTCTACTTTGGAACTCTACGAATCACACAATTATGTTGTTCTAATTTTAACCTTATAAAATGATAGATTTCCTTGAAGATTAGAGCTTTAGTGACTGATTAACTAGTGCTTAGGACAAAATTGTAGAGAAATGCTAAATAATTCTACACACAACACAAGAATTTTTATCCTGAAACCCCAATGAGGGAAAACCAGTTGGGAAGGGAAACTGCTCTTTCTTCCCACTTCAATTAATCAAATTTTATAGATTACAATAAGTATGAAAAGAAGCAACAATGTAAACCTTCTCTCCAATTACTTGTTTTCTCTGTTTTCTTACACCTTGCTCCTATAATTCAACTCTCTAAAGAATCTCTGCTCACTTTCTCTCATAGTAATAATTTGCTTCTCAATCTCTCTAGATCTTTGAATGATCAATTCTCTTGCTCCTTTCATGCATTTATAGGTCTTCTCATGTCCTCCCGTGCACTGGAGGATGTGAAAGGGCATGGAAGGGAAGAGACACAACCATCTCTTATAATTCTCAGAATCTGTTCATTCTGATTTTATTTTTTTCCTCAAAAGTGTCAATGCCACCCCTGCATGACCGATGGTTTTAGGATCGCGCATCTGGCTAGGTGATGGTTTTGTAACCTCCACTCTACATAGAGTGGCGGTTCTATCCAGAACCTTTGTTTACCTCTTTTCCTTCATTTTCTTCAATTCTCCTTCTTGGTGTTGATGGAAATGATGAAGTGGTGTTTTTGGATCCCTATGGATCACCCCATCACCTATCCCATCCAAAATATCAAAATCCAAACATCCAATAATCTAAACATCCCAAATCCAAAATCTCAACATCTAACATCAAATAATCTAAACATCCCAAATCCAAAATATCAACATCCAACATCAAATAATCTAAACATCCCACATCCAATAATCTCAACATCAAAAATCTAAAAATCAACACATTCACAAAACAATAAAAATACAATGTGTGTGTTTTGCTTGTGTGTTTGTTTGTTTTTTTACATTTTCATTTTGGCTGATGATATGAGGCCACTTTTGTTTCTTTTTCTTTTGCATGGTCCAATGATATGAGGACCATATTTTTGTATTAATTTTTCCAATGATATAAGGATGGGGGAATTTAGAAACGCAATCATCATTGTCTTTTTATACCTGGTGCATCTTGCTTTATGCCACATCAATCACAACTACTAATGATGATAACAATGGACACTTTATGGTAGCACACCCCTTCTATCATCGTCTTTTATTCTTATCATCTCCACACCTAATCCTCATCATCATCCAACTAACTATCTAACCTCCACATCCTCCTATCCAATGTCAATCAATCAATATCCACATCCAAATCTTATCATCTTGCATCCAACATCTAAAATCCTCATCCTTGGCTAAGGCATCTTCTAGCATCCACTCATCATCCAAACCTGGTCATCAAACCCAATCCTTCTTAACATCTTCCAATTCAACATCCTCAACTATTCAAATCCTACCCCTTGATCCTCGGGTATCTCAAAATCCAACATCCTCTAATCCAATATATTCAAATCTAAATCCTAAATCTTAAATATTCACCTTTATCATATATCATTGACTAGGCATCCTCAAATCTAAATCCAACATCCTCAACATCCTCAAATCCAAAATCCAAAATATTCACCCTTGTCATACATTATTGTCGAGGCATCCAATATCTCCAAAATCTATAATATTCTACTTCTTCTAATACTCTCTCCTATTCTTCTAATCCTTTCATCCTCTCATCCTCAATCTTCTCATCCTCTAATCCTCTCATCCTCTAATATCCTTTCTAATCCTCTAATCCTACATCCCCATCTTAAAATATCCTCATCATCTACATCCTCAACCTTCTTATCCTCTAATCCTCTATCATCTCTTAACTTGGGACCTCTCTCCTTTTCGAGTGGTTACCCGCCTCATTCCTTCCCCACCTAACTCCTCGAGGGGGCATCATATCACCATCCTAACATCTTCTCTTCTTTTCTTCAAGTATAACTACTCATGCAATAACACTTCAAAGAGTGGAAAAATCTAGACATATAAAATGTTGACATGCTAATATGTCCCCTAATATCCCAACAACATCCATATAATAATTAATCGCAAGATTAATTATTATTATTAATCCATTTTATCATATTTACCCTTTACCCTTTATCATTTTATCTTATCATTAATCATTTTTAATTCATCCAATATCCCATTTTCATCATTAATATTTTTAATCCATTATTATATCATATTATCTTATTTTAATCCCCATTAACATTTTATAGGAATTTAATATTCCTACATCTCACCTACCACCTACCCTACACATCCCTACACCTAGCCTTTCCATCAAATCACATCCCTAATCATATTTATTTAACCTAATCTAATCCTAATCTAGTCACATCCTCACACCTCTAAATCTAGAGGCTTTTATTTCTAGAAGCCTCTCCATTCTTCCCTCTCATTTTCAAATATTCAAATAAATGTGCACTATTCCATTAAAATTTTAATTCAATGGAGAGTTTCTCCTAAAATCCGAAATTCTCTAATTCAGAGAGTTCTCCATCCTCATGCATTGTCTACCATTGATTCAAATCCAAAATGGCTTCATCTTAGCCATTCAACCATCCACTCCTAAACTACACATTTAGCTCTCCTCCTCCATGAGAGCCAAGTTAGCAAAATCATAACAAAGCTCTGTTATTTTGTTCATCAATCATCCACTTTATCTTCTATCAATCTATCTTCATCCATTTGCAATCAATCTCTCATCATCTTAATCAAGTGAATCATCATTCATCAAAGGGGATGTGTTGTTTGTGTGACTCTAAATTTGAAGTAAGCAATCAACAATCAATCCAAGAGAAAATCCAACACATCAAAGGAGAATTTTGCAATATTGTAGGTAAGTGCATGTATAATCTATCTCCTCTTTTCAATCAATTTCTCTATCTGAAGTTTTGTTTGAGAAGATTACATTAGGGAAGCAATTTAGTTTTTTTCTCACATTTCCACTCAATAATATTTTCTTGCATTACAAACACCATATGTCAAAATGTAGTAGAAAATTGAAAATTAAGGTAACAATGTTATTATTACATTTGGTATGTGACATATCCTAGATATACACATTTATAAGATTGATAGCTCCCAACATTTTTCACAAACATGTTAATATATTTTTGTCTTTGTGGAGTTTTCAAGTTTAGGGATTTCAGGGTTTGGGCTTCGTGGTCTTTCAATTACAGTTTGAGTTTTGGGTGTTTGATAAATAACAATTTAAGTATTAAAGGGAAATTTATACCAATCAAAATTGTGTTTTTGAGGTTTTTGACTGAGGATTATAAGTTTTAGGGTTTCCTAGATTTAGGTTTCAATGGTCCACATGTGACTTAATAAAAGAAAGAAGAGGATCATAGATGGATGAGGAGAGATTTGAATTGTTAGTGGCTTTTAACTAAGTTCACCATCCCCCTTGGCTTCATTAATTGTATCCCCTTCAAATCCACTCATGTAATACATGCGTTGTGTTGTGGATGTCATGATAATTAAAAATATAGTCTAAGGTATAAATTCTCAAGCCTTTTGCCAACAAATTTATTTCAATCTATTGTTGAATTCCCTAAAAGTTGTCACTTCTTTATTTGACTAATTCATTCAAAGCTGCGTGGGGCCGAACATGAGTCCCAAAGCATGTTGTGTTTTCACATAATCCAAGACCCATCTTCATCAACCCTCTTCTCTTGCATTGTTTCATCTTCACTCCTTCCACATTAACTTCTTTCGCGCATCCCTTCCTTTGGCCCCATTTTGTTTTCCATTATTTACTTGCATGTATGAGTGGCTTCCCTACCATAAAACTTCTTTCAGTAACAAGTTTATCATTCTCATACGTGACCTTGGCCAATGCATTTTTTCAATGATATACCTTCACATATTGTAAATTCGTATGAGGTGACCATTTGGAGAAGATTTCAAGCATATGTTTCACACATGTCCCCAAATTTTGCTCCTTTGATGACCTGCACATTTTGGTCCCTTTCTCATTCCAATGCTTCTCAAAGATAACTTTGGGTTCATATGTCAAATTCATAAAAATAACATAAATAGACCATTAAATGGTGTTTGTGCCTAACTCAATACATGTCTAAAAAAAAAATTTGATTGAAAAGTGCACTTTTATTAATAAACACTATTAGTACAATGTTAATCATATAAAAAATGATTGGAAAAAGTCACGCCAAAAAGAAAACAAATCGAACCAAACATGCCTCGAGAAATAGACCAAGCTACCTCATCATTACATAATTGTAATAGAGAGTACTATAAAAGTGTGTTTAGGAATAAAAAAGGAGCAAGAAAGAGAGACCAAAAAACTAGGCCATCGCCACAAACATGGATGTCAAAGGGGGCGGAGGGATGTCAAGATTGTTGCCCCAACCATTCCTACCGGAGGGATGAGTTGTGTCTGGGATGGAATCTCATCCATCCTTTTGTTGTTGTTTTAGTTGCTCTTCTTCTTCATCATTCTTTTTTACCAACGACAACGAAATGGGAAGGGAAAGCTTAAGGAATTTTCCTCTACCGAGGACATCCCAACCAAATCCACGGCGCCTTCAATTTTATCAAACACATTATTGCTTATGAGTGGAAGAAGAGTGAAAAGTTTTGGGAGAGCAATAATGAAATGAAGAAGAACTCTACCAAAGTGGCCAAAGTGATGTATGTAGAAACCTTAGCCACAACCTAGACTAACCAAAAACTTTGCAACATATAGAATCTCGAAACTCAAGTTCTATTTTTTCCTCCTATAAACTACCACAACTACAAAACATTTAAAGAAAGACACGAACTTAGGCCATGATCCTGTAATGCCCACTAAAACACACACAAATACAACATTGAAAAACTCAGATATTTTTTTTTTTACTTACTTAGAGTTTACATGTCAACACAGGTGATCAGAAGGGCTACAACCAACTCTCACTGAGCTTGACACAACGTTGATCACATAGGCAACAAGGAACATATACACCCAACATGAACAAATCAATTTTCTCTTTTCGACACGGCATCACAAACTAGTCCAACCACAGAACAAACTTACGGTTTGGGGCATCCCATGGTGAAATTATTTTTAAGGTTTCTTATTTACTAAAATGTCTTTTAATACTTAACTTACTTTCTAATAGATTTCATGTTATACGACTTGAACAATCATGTTTCCTCTAATATGTTAATGTATTCTTATGGTAAGCCCTGTTGAAGTTACATTATTTACTTGTTTGATTTGTTCATTTATTAAGAGGAACATGATTACACACAAGGTCGTTAACCCACACACAAGCCACATGATCTTATCTCATACCTCTGTTACACGAGGAGGCGAGCGTAAGGTCAAACTAAGGTGAAATGTCATTTAGGTTCGGAACTATAACCTCCTTTGAGCAAGGAACAACGTTAACAACACTTAAGAAAGAATTGTAAAGAACCTTGGCAAGAATTAATGAAAGAAGGTAAATTTGAATTCACCTTCATGATCTTATTAGTTATTAACCAGGATCTTATTGAGGCTTGAGAATTTATTCAAAATGGTTAAAAATTTCACTTAGGCTTCACTTGATAAGTTTGAAAAAAGTATACATATTACGTTTTCAAAACAGGTGAGATAGATTTAAGGGTTTCTTAATCAATTTCCTCCTACTACAAGACCTAGGATTCTCCCAAAAGATAACCATTGATTCCACTTAATATCATTTATCCCTATTTAACATAACCTTGTTAACCTCACATATATTACTAAACATTGGTTTACATTTTAATATCATTTTACATCCCATCAACACTAAGAATAATTTATTAGTATAGATTAAGAGTAATAAGGTACATCTTTTTTTTACACAAGAAGATAGTTTCCTTTTATTCCATTTTAAGACTCTTTGCTTCATCTATAAGTTAACAACATCATAATATTTTCTCTTTAGTATAACCTTTGTATGGATTATAAAACCACTCAGTGATACCTAGTATTACGTTATTGCCACAATCTAAAAGGGTTTACTAACTCAAGGTTATAACTCAGTTTGCTTACCATTATCCTTTTGATAACTAGACATAGAAACATAATTTCCTATCAAAGACGACACACAATCCAAAGATGGCTAAAAATTCTATTGTAGTTTGACTCGGGATTAAATAGGTAAAACAATATTGGTCATATCGAGGATAAACTATCTTTCAACATTGCAATCATACAATAAGATGCTCGTAACAATTCAGTGATCATTTTATTTCATTCACAACAATATTTCATAGGTTTTAGCTTCAGTCAATAATGGAAAACCTACTCCACATTCACAAAATACTAAGGCATTGACCTTCTAAAATTTTCTCCACAATTATCATTCCAAGGTCCTACTACACATTAAGCATTCACACAATAGCACTTTACAGAAAACCAAGCAACTTATAGTAATCCTTTATCTCTATTTTTTTACCCGTAATAGCCATCTCGCACAATTATCACTGAGTCGGTTCATGAACTCGAGCATGATGAGATTACACATTGCAACAATATGCTAACATTTAACAATCTCATGAAAGGAAACTTCTAATTAATGAAATGGTTCAAGTTCTAAAACATTAGCAATTTCTTATTCATGCTAAAATTTTCATAATGCCAACAAGAAGGAAGTCATAAGTATCAGTTTTAAACCTTGTCTCTAAATGACAAAGGTTAATACAAACAAACAAGTGGGAGCCATTGATATAATAAGTCAAACACGGGGTGTCGAGTGCATTAGGATTTCAATCATGTAATCATGTAGATTATATGATTGAAATCTAATACTCGAACCATCAATCAAAATTTCATTATCTCACAAATTATATTATAGTTACTAATGGTAACAAAAAAACTAACCAAGATGTCAATAAGTCAAAACAGAGTGTCAAGTGTATTGAGATTTCAATCATATAATCATATAGATTATATGATTGAAATCAATATCCCAAACTAAAAATTAATATGAAAATTTGAACATAATCTACCTTGTTCACCAATCAATATTTTTCTTGCAAATCACTAAAGAGAAAACAACTCATTTTCGCTACTTGCATGGACATTAAACAACTCAAGCATCATAGGACGAGGGGCTGAAATGACATATTTTCATAGTTATCAATCAAAGATCCTTCTAATCTATTCATCTACTTATTTTATTGTTCAACCAACATTCTCAACGATTTATGACTTAAAAATCTATTTACCCCACAACAAGGATCTAGCTTCAAAGTATCATTTTATCATGATTATTCATGATAGAAAATAAATCTCGATTCCCTCATCTACTCAAATAATTCATTCAATGAAGCGACCGGTATCTAAACCATAAGTAAAAGATAACATACTCACAGCCACATGGGAGAATATCCAAGACTTCTTCCTAACTGAAGGAATATTTAGTCATGGGGAATACATTCATACAACGGAAACCAAACATGATTCTTTTAGGATAAGTAACTATTTTTAGTTCAACTTGTTAACCAATATACTTGTTCAGAGGACATTGTTTCAGTTCATAGATCAAGTCAACTAAAGTTCATATTATTTTCCTATCTCAAGATATACTTGGAATCCTAGAACAAACCATCCTAGTCATAACAATACTAAAATAATTCCCAACAATCAAAAGTGCTCGGATGGAGAACAGTATGAAATGTCAAAACTTGATACTCATCCCACAACCCAGTTATTAAAATCAATCGACCATAGTCTTAACTATTATCCTGTAGGATATTAAACCCCCTTGATATTAATAACAACAATTTAAAGGTGAAACACCTAAATACTCGGCATAAAGTATCACAGCTCGGGGTGCTTATAATATTGTTATTTTTTAAAATAACCCATGAGTAATTTCATTGTTGTAACTAAACATCAAGAGAAGTATATACAACTCTATTACAAACCGAGAATCACCCAATAACAAGGTTAATGAGCATCCCAATCAAAATGAACCAGATTTATACAACAAACGTGCATTCTAAATAGAAGTTCCCAAAAAGGGTAATATCAACTACCTACACATATTTTTAAGGCGTGGTGTTTAGGGAACAATCGCAGACCACAATCATGAGATTTTTATTCAATATTATTTTTCTCCCATTGTGCTTTAGTGTGATCAATTTGAAACACACGGGAAGCAAAATTTTTAGTAATGGGTGGCATCAATTCACCACAAAGTCATTCCATAATATGAAATATACCCAGGAAAATGATTTTCAGTAATGGGCAACACAAACCATCACAAATTTATTTCAAAGTTTGATTCACACATAGGAGAGCAAGTTTCAGTAATAGAACAATTCATTTCATGGGATTGTTAAAAAAGAAAGCAAAATATTGCAATGGTTAAGATTATCATGCCTCGGAATATGTTTCCCCAAGTCACATAATGCCCAACAGCCTACAATAGCAACCTCGGGCCAAATTTATATGTTCTTGTGCTTTTGGGTGTCCCCACTTCAATCACCTCCACGCTTGCACAAGCAAACATTAACAACAAGGTTAGAAGGCTCTCGCACCAACCAAACACATTGGCAAGGAGTTCCACGACCTCTTAAACAATCAAGATTTAGCAGATCTTTTGCTCCAAGCATCCACAAGCCCAAAATTATTTTGGCCCTTCCTTTCCAACAAAACTCGTAGCTACTACCCTCGGTGTAAACCCACATGACCAAAAAAACAAAAAGGAAAAGGCATTTTCAAACCTACCATACGTGGGCAAAAGGAGGAGTTTATTAAAATAAAACATGAGGGCAGAAGACCATTATTCACCACGCACCCATCTGCCAACTAAAAATAAATTTCACTAGGAAAAAGGCGTTGCGGTTAAAAAAAAAACAAGGCCCCATCTCACACGACTGGACTCAAAAGGAAAATAAACTTTTTAGATGTCCTACACACAACCGCAACAAGATTCCCTCACTAAAATCTTCCACGTGGCAAAGAAAACTTGACATGAGCAGTAATATAAAACTAGGGAAAATATTATTAGTTAAAATTTGTAATAAAACAAGCCCCCAACATTCATATGAAGTTTCAAAGTCTTTTCAACAACCCCCAAACACAAATCCTTCACAAGAGAAGCTCACACGACCAGAGCAAATTGGTGAAGGCAGACAACAAAAGTCATAGCAGATTTACAAATCAAAATAATAAATGAAAGAAGGTGTGGCCACCCATAAGGCAAAGTCCAACACGTTTAGCATTTAGGAGGTTTAAAGGAATGGCGGTGGCCATCAAATCCACCCACCTCTAGCCAAACAAGGAACCAAAATAATTAGTTAAGATTCACATCCCCCTTCACACCAAACATGGTACAAAATGATCAAAAGAGAGAGGCAAGGTCGATGGGGGCACATTAAATCCACCCTTAAATTTAGCAATTAAAACAATCCCAAGCATGAAGGATTGGTCGGCCAAGGTGGGATGCGGTGGCTGAAGTCTTTAATAAAATATTAAACGTGAACACCACTCCCAAACCGTGGCGCCACCAACAAAACAAGCTCCTCCTCTTTTGCGCAAATCGAGGCTTGGTCAGTGGAAGTGACCAATAAAACAATAAAATAGTTTAACGATAATTAAAGATGATATTGATAACAATCGATATTAAAATAATAATAAAATATAATCATCGATCGACAATAAAAATAATAATATCGTTATTATTATTATTCTTATAATTATTTTATAGCAAAAAAATAGTTATTAATTATAATCACAATGGTCGGTAGTCAAGATCGAAAATTTTAAAAAATTATTATTATTATGGATACTCCTTTTTAACCGAACACGCACTAACAACACCAAACACCTTTCCACCTTCTATAAGGATTCGAGAACACGATATGCCTTAACAAGGTAATCGTAAAGGGCAGCCTGTGGAAGCCCTCCACTAGAAGCTTCGACAAGGACACGGGGAGACAAGACAAAGAGGAAGGATGCTAATCCTTCTCTGTGACAAGGTCGAGGTCAACTAACGGTCAATGAGAGCACACACACAACCTTCCCACGCTTATCAACAAGGTTGTTAGAGCAAGAATTGGGGTAATGTCGAATGGGGCATTACAGTCCCATGGAGGGGGAGCTCCATAAATATCTCAACGGGTGTTGTTGAGAAAATTTAGGAACATTTTAAAAGTTTTAAGGTCCCATGTTTTTGTAATGAACCGTTACACCCAAAACTCGAGGCGTTAGTGAAATCCGCACATGAGGATCATAACATCCCACCACGCTTTTGTAGAGCCCGACCGGGTGGGTTTGCACCGCACTCCCATACGTCACGAGCCCCGCTTCACCGACGTTTAGGCGCCCACGGACCCCGACTACAGGCGTAACCAACCGAGTGGGATTCGAACACAGGTGGTTGCTTTGATACCAAATGTAACAAGCTGTTACACCCAAACCTCGAGACATTAGTGAAATCCACACATGAGGATCATAACAGTTTTTTTATTATTTTAGTCAACAATACCCGTTGAGATATTATAAGATCTCATTAGATTTTTATGGTTATTTGTAAGTAAATAAAAATCATATTTCCCTCTAAAATCACCAAAAATTAATGACGAGGAACATATGATATGTTCCACACGGACAAAAATTGGCCTAAAATGTAGGGGAACTCCTAGCCCCCTCTTCGACTACCTCTTAAGTGTACGGGGCAAAAAGTGGAGCTCTTATTTTTTAGGCCTAGAATTTATTATTTCCGTATCTTGCTTTTAGAAAAACCATGAGACCTTGGCTGCAAGAAAATAGGAATTAAAGCCCTCCATGGGAGCCAGGGTTCAAAATTCCACTTGTCCCAACCCTTCCAAAGGGTTTAAACCGCCACGAAGTGTAACAAAAAAATTTCCCTTAAAAAAATTAAAATATAAAAATCAAATGACATTGTGGAAGTGGAAACATTATGAAAAATGGCAAAAGAAGGGTTTTTAAAAATGTCCTTCCACGTATGACACCACTCATCAACTAACAACATTTTAAAATCCCAAGAAAGAGTACTAAGAGTGTAATAAAAAATAGTGCCATAATTTTTTGCATAAATTCACATTTGAAGATTGAAAAGTTAAAATTACTAATATACTATTGTTGAAATCAAAAGTATTAAATGTTGTATGGAGGATTCAATTACAACTTGTTGGCTTAGTGCAAAGACAATGTCATGGAATTACGACTCACAAGACCACTATCAATTAAGAACAAAAATAATAATTTGGACTACACCTTACCAACATTTATTTTAATCATATGCCTAATATTTTACCAACTACCTTGGGTTCATATAGTTCATCATGTGATAGAACCATTTAGATAAACTCAAAGCAACAAATGCCCATCAATAGAACATGTAAAGTTGAGTGGTTCAGGGTTTTGATGGAATAAACTCTGTATCAACATTCAAAATAAAAACAAGCACCCACATTGAGAAATAATATAGTCAACTAAGATTTAGAATTGCTTATTAATGGGGGAATTGCATAGATAATTATTCTAAGATGTTAAACTAGTTAGTTATGTGGAAGTGGTGTTAACACTTCTCCTAGATACCAACAACATAAACCAATAACTAGAAGAAATGAGAGGCAAAAATGTCAAGTAAAGGGTATTGTGCTACTAAATACCATAAACATCTTGCAATGCACAATGTTAACGTTTTCATTCATAGTGGCTCACCATCCTCTTCACAGTCCCTTTACCTATTTGGAACAATCACACATTTCATAGACACAATTCATGTAAACTAGTATGTACATTTTATTGACTCTTGAGATATTTGATAGTGGTTTGGACTATAATGTATCTTGTAATTGATTGTAGCCAAAATACCCTTATGATATTTTGTACTCAAATGTAATCCCTCATTTAAAAAAATATATTTATTTTTGTGACATGTACACTTGATTTACTCTTGTCATATGAAGTGTTAATTTTTTTATTACTTTTCATTGTGGAAGAATTGGTTGAAAATATTCCCTTCACATTGAAATTTTCACCTGACCCTTCATAGGACCATACTTTACGCCATGGGCCGCTCTTGTTTCAATCTTAAAAATTAAAACACATTTAAAACTCTCAAACCGGCCCTCTTAGACCATGGTCCCATGGAGGGGCTTCCGCTCCTATTTTCTTGTAACTTCCATGATTATTTTTGAAGCCAACTATTAGGAATAGTAGAATCTAGGTCTAAAAAATAGGAGCTCCACTTTTTTAGACCCCTAAAATTAAGAGGTTGTTGTAAAGGGGGCGCTGAGAGTTTCCCCCATACAGTTTAGGTAGATTTTTACCCATGCAAAACATAACATGCATTCCCACCAATAATTCAAGGCGATTTTAGAGGGAAGTATGATTTTTATTTACAACAAATCATCATAAAACTACGATGGGATCCCATAATATCTTGGCGGGTATTGTTAAAGAAAGTAATATAAAACACGGGACCTTGAAATTGGTAAAGTACTCCTAAATTTTCTTAGCAACACCCGCTAAGAAAAAAAGAACAAAAATAAAATAGTTTAACGTCCACGAGGCTACCAAAGACAACCTATGGGACCGCAAATTTTGCTAAATATCTTTCTGGCATTCAGATATCTTGTTGGTGAGTTTGAAGAACAAGAAGAAAATATTTTATCGTCTACGAGGCTACCGAAGACAACTTATAGGACCACAAATCTTGCTAAATATATTTGTGGGATTTAAACATCTTGTTGGTGAGTTTGAACAAGAAGAAAATATTTTAACATCCACTGGCATTCAGATATCTTGTCGGTGAGTTTGATAATCAAACTCCGTGTTCAATGAGCTGCGCTAACCAAAAATGAATCTCCCGCACAGAACATTTGCTTGTGAGCTAAGCCTGTTCCTCTGTCTAACCTCTACCTGATTTGATACAGCAGCAGAGGAGGAAGACGACGACTGAAAATCATGGCGGTTATGACGAAATTTTACTGGCAGGCACTTATAGGACGCAGAGTCATTTTTAAGAATTTCTCAACCCTCGCAGAGAGTAATATCAGTAGTAGCGATGCGCATTCTCAAAGCCTCTTTGCTCAATTCGCTACCACCAAATTAAACCTCTCTTATGCAGACATTGCGCGCATATTCAAATATAAACCACAGCTGGAGAGGCTCCAAACCCTCGACAAGGTGGAGCAGGTTATTCACCTGTTGAATAAATACGGCTGCAAACAACACCAAATTACAAGTATGGTGACCACTTACCCTTCACTTCTGATCCTTCATGCAGAAAGAGTGGTGGAACCCAAGATCCAACTATTGAAAGCTTCGGGTTTTGAAGGCGAAAATCTGACGAAACTTTTGATAATCAGTCCCTCCATCATGAGAATCAGCCTCGACAACGCCCTTCTTCCCAATATGGTTTTTCTCAGAACTATATTTCAGTCCCAGGATTTTCTCATCAAAGCGCTGCTAAGGTGCCCGCCAATTCTCTGCTATAATCTGGAGAAGACCTTGAAACCTTCGGTCGCTTTTTGGGAGGGACATGGGTTTCGTGGAGTGAAGCTCGCCAAGTTTTTATTAGCATGCCCGCGGCTTCTGCGATACTCTTCTTGGACGCCAGGTCATGTTATTTTCATTCACAAGCTTGGGGTTCGCAAGGAAAGTAAAATGTACCCACTTGTTCTGAGAATTCTAGCTGGATCCCGCATGGAAACACTGGAAACAAGAATGAACACTCTTCAACTCTGCGGACTCTCGCCGGAGGAAACCTGGGAACTATTTAGGGGTTTCCTTTGATCTTTTCTTTATCCAAGGAAAAACTCCGGGAAAATATGGAATTCGTAGTTAATAACATGGGTTTCCCTCCTAATATTGTACTAAGGCACACATGTTGGTTACGACTGAGTTTGGAAAAGGTTATCAAACCCAGGGTTGCTGTTTGGAAGAAAATGAAATCAATGGAGGGGCATGGGCATCTCCAGCTCAAACCCCTTCTTACTGTATTGCAGATGCCGGAGAAAAGGTTTGTTGAAATTGTAAAAGGGCATCCGGAATCTACCATATTATATGCTATTTATGAAAATGCCATTGCTAATGTTTCAAGTTGCAGAAGGATCACAAAGACGCCATTTTGTTGAGCTTTTGGTTCTTATCACTTTGCTAAGGTACCTAATCACCTCAAAGAACCTTCATAGAAGAAGAGAGGCTGTCAAACAGGCATTGGCTATGAGTATATCACATGATGTCATTTCAGCTGGACTTACGTATGCCCTAGTACCCAGGCAGCAAACAACCAAATGAGGTACCTCTTTTGCGAGATTTCTAACATGAGCTTCTCATTGCTTTTATTGCAGCCATTTAATCTGAATTGATGGTCTATTACCAATAACTTGAAGTTTTTCACTTATTCTAGAAATTATATCAAAATGTTTGGTCTGGGAACTAGGCCACAACAAAAAGCTAGACAAGTTCTACACAAAACTAGACAAGTTAACATTTTTTTAAGCAAATGGGAAACTTGTAATCTGTGTTTAATGTAATGCCACTTCTAAATACCTGAGTTGGTTCTATATCATATAAGGTTTTTCAAGTGAAACTAAAAGTGATTCCATCCCCGTAACTTTTCAAACCCAAATTGATTTTAAGTCATATATGTTTTTCATGTTATTTTCCTTGGATCAGATAGGACTCGAACCTAGGAGCTCCCATTTGCAAGTTGGGGTGCTCTACCACTGAGTTAGCGATGAACCTTCTGTGATCA
Source organism: Taxus wallichiana var. yunnanensis (assembly GCA_018340775.1). Lineage (NCBI taxonomy): Eukaryota > Viridiplantae > Streptophyta > Pinopsida > Cupressales > Taxaceae > Taxus > Taxus wallichiana. Next base: position 142,925,323 of record CM031235.1, read on the forward strand.
TGGCTTTTGGGAGACTCGTTGTTATGGTTTGTGTGGGGCTCATTTTCTCCAACCTTTCAAGCAAAACTAAAATTGGCAGAACCAGATGAATAGTTTCTTGCATTTAGAGTTGTCAGGAATTGGACATCACAAAGATGATTCAGGGACGCTCATAAATGAGGCAAAATTATTGGTGTTTGCAGACTTCACATTCAGTGCCTCTACTGCCATATTACTTCACGACCTCTTTTTGCATTATGTATTCATGCAACTATGTAATGTTGTATCACACTCATTTACCCATGACAACAATCATGATTTTCTGTTATCAAAGTGGTCTACACATTTTAGAAAATAAATTTTATCATAGGTTTCTCTCAATGGATCATTATTTGTATCAGGTCACTCAGAACTAACATAAATAAGTTTTCCTTACTAGGCAGAAAAATTGCTAACCCCAAAAGGATAGATCATTAGGGAATACCGAGACATTGTATATTGGGGTTGATGAGAGTAGCCATAAGGAATTCACAGTAATTACTAAGGAAATTGCTGCCACAAACTAAACCTCCAAAACATGCTGTCAAATAGCGGTGCTGGATTTTTGGTCTACAATTTATATCATATTGCCCCTAAAATGTTATTTACAAACTCTATAATTAGGGAGACTCAGTCAAGTTGGTGGCCATCTATCGACATCTTGGCCTACTCAGAATTCTGTAGAGATGAGCAGCCTTTAAGAGCACATTATTTAACTAGGTCAGAACATTATTTAACTAGGTCAAACTCCAAAGCAAGTTGGCGATCCATCAAATTATTCTCAAGAAAAGCATTTCACTGGAGATTAGCGGCCTTTAGTGTTTCATTTCATTACATGTATGTTTGCATGAGGCCGGCATTAATACATGTGCGCTATCATGGATCTGTTTTGCAATTCACAGCTTGGCTGATAGCTAGGGATCCAGTCCCAAGCATGGCAGGCTTTGAAGTCTATTGATATTCAGAGATATTCGAAAGGAACAACTGATTATGGTCTCAGCTTCAACATCTTACAGGTTTCTGTGATTTTCACAGGGGTAGTAGATATCGACAGGAGGAGGTCAAGTATGGGTTTTTGTTTTTGTGATTGTAAATGGAGCAATATCATGGAGTGAAAACTCGCAACCAACCTTTCCTTGTATCAACCAATAAAGCCGAAATGATTGGACTGCACAAGCAACAAAAGAATTTGTAGCTGGAATGGTTTTTGATGCACATGTTATGAACTAAGTTGTATTGACCTAATTAACAATGTTGGGTTTCATAGGAGGACCAAACTAGGTGCCCAGTATCACTATGTTTGAAAGTGAGAGAGCAAGTAGTGAGAAGAGAGTTGAACTTCAATTTTGTACTTCAAAATATGATTACCAATATCTCGATACTAATTTTTCTATGATGCATGGAAATGCCCCCACCCTCGGTACCTGCCTAGAAATGTTTTGGTACAGAGACGGCAGTGGAAACGCCTTGAAACATCCCGGAAACGCTGGGATGTTTCCCAAATGTGCCCAGCGTTTCCGGGACATTTCCATGGATTTCCGTACTTCGAAGCCAAAAACAAAAAAAAAACAACCAATTTTTTTAGCATTTATTGCTTCTAAACCTAATCTACCCACCCAACCTTCCTAAAGACACTTCCTAAAAGCTATATAATGATATCTTTGGTCCATTCTAAATCACACTCATTTTTTTTCTCTTGCTGAATTCAGTTTTTATTAAACTAACATTTAGCATTGTGAAGAGCAAAGAGACATCAAGGAGCAACTTGAAGATGATATATTCTAGAATCTAGATTATAATCATGTATATATGAAACATTGAAATTGTAACCATGTTGAATGATGAATCTTTTGAACTTCAATGAATACAAAATATTTTGAGTGCTTTATCTCTTATGGTTCATGGACTAAAATTTTGAAAATGAGTATTCTATATATATATATGTATATATATATGTATATATATATATATAAATAATAAATTATCGGACATTTCCGTAACATTTTGTACCCATGGTTTTTTTGAAAATGGCATTTCCGCATTTCGGACCCGTACCCATACCTGTTTCTTGGCAACATAATAATTTTTTAATAGAAGCGAGCTAAAACAATGGTTCAACTTTGTGGGATTTGTTTTTGGGAAACCCGAGTAAATCAAATTATTGTAATATTATTTGTTGGATTAATATAACTGAATATAACTAGATATGTGTAGAGAGGTATCTCAATGATTTGAGGTGTTCATTCTTATATTTTAATACTTATATTTTGGTGGTATTGATACCTATAGTCTTATTGGATACCTTTCGGCACATAACAAATTGCTATGAACATGGATATGCCATAGCTTTATACTACTTAGATTGTTATAGTATTTGAGACTACTTTAAAGTTTTCAGCACATATCACATTGCTCTTAATATGCATATGTGCTAGCTTTATATTACTTAGATTATTATAGTGTTTTAGACTACTTAAAAGTTTTTTTCCACTAAAGATAACTAGGTTAGCAACTTACAAAATTGAGAAACCTACAAGCACTAGGTTAAAAAAGTTAAAATTTAAAAATAAAAATGAAATTTCATAAAATAAAAAACTACAAGTGCCTTTAACAGCTCCAAAGAAGAGAAGGATCTGAAGATGACAAACATTTGAATCTCCTTAGCCTCAACATAAACTCAATCCACTCAAATTTTCTGCTCATTTTGTGCAGCATGAAGTTGAGAAAGTGGACAGCACAAGGTGTTCAAAAATGTGCCCATACCTTGCCTCCACCAAAATCCCCACGACCTTGCAATTTTTTGCATTATCCATTATGACTTGGATGACATTTTGAGGCCCCACCACCTCAATGGATTTGAAGAGGATGTTGGCAATGAACTTGGCATCCCGCACACACCCCTCAAAATTAACTATCTTCAAAACCATTGCCACTTTAGGGTGCATTGCAACCACATTGATTAGAGGTTTGTTTCTTGCATCTCTCTATTCACCAGTTGTGATGGAGACCCCGAGAGAATTGAGTTCAAAGAATCCTCAACATGTTTTTTCTTCTTTGCCAATAGGATAGTGTCGAGCTTTTCAAATCCTAGCCCTCTATATCCTTTTGGGGCCTCATTGATCGCTCTTACCATATCTTGCCAATATGGTGACCTAACGACATTGAAGGACAAGCCATTTGCATACACACATTGTGCGATATGCTCATTGGCAATGTCCCTAGCCTCGTTGGTGATATGCTTATTGTACTTAAGATTGGGCTGGGGGCATAGGCTAAGCAGATGGTGGCTGCACTTCCATTCTCTCCTAATCAGGTGGGCAGGATCCAAATTAATCCTCACCACTGCCATACCTATTCTCAAACCTTTGTTGAATCTTAGAGCGCTTCCTTTCTTCATCAGTCTCCCTTAAAATAGCTTATACTAATTCAGTGGTATCGACAATGTGGGAATAAGTTTGAAGATAACCAAAGTCTTCCTTTGTTTTGGCTTCCTCTTTGATATCAAATTGCCTCCAGTACCACTTTATTTGTCCCACATCACCCTCATTAGTGAAATTTATGATAGCTTCTTCATAAAAATCAGATACATGGGGATATTCTCTGGGCTTACAATCAGCTTTCTTTTTGCCATCAATTCCTCCTCCTGGACCATAAGGCATATGTTCTCCAATTAAAAACCCATATTTTTGTAGTAACAACCAAGGCACATTTAATGCCAACCTATTTTAAATAGCGAAATGCCCAACCAACAGGCTAATTTTGATCAATGACACTTTTGATGCTCCAACAAAGTCATCAGTAGAAACAAGTTGCCCCATGAATTCCAATACCACCAATAGGTTGGAAATATATTTGGGAACAATGCAAGGAGTAAAATTTGCCTCGGACTCTGAAGTATGTGTGGTCTGATTGTAGATACCAATCGGTCCAATTCTACTCTAGATGTCTTACTTTGTAAGCCAGTGGCCTTAATAACCCCATTAGCAGCCTCGGTAATTCTTTCCGTAGGTATTTCAAATAGCAAAATGTATATTGGTGTAACAAAATGATTTTCAAAGGCAGAATAATCTATGAAACTATGATTTTTATCAAATATTGGAGATTGTAGTTGAACAGGGCTAGCAAATGTGTCCTTAGTCTTTGATTTGTGAAAGAGTTTGAACGCTAAGCTTCTTGGCCTTTTTAAAGTTGCAACGAGGATATATGAAACACAGGTGGGATGATATTTAAAATCAACATCCCGTCCACTCTGGGTTTTGGCCAAAGCAGCACCCATTCTATCAGCTATTACAATAGCGCATTCAAAAACATGACTTTCCTACTGTTTCAACACCTTTGTTAAAAGCTAGCACCGAAAGATATTTACTCATTTTTCATGCTGATACCCAACACCTGATGTAGGATTGAATGTGAAAGTGCAAAATAGGGGCTGAATATGCTAATCGAAGGTAAATATTTTGGTGAGTCAGGGGTACCAGGCGCTCTTGGAATAAACCTGGCCAGGCGTGCTCCTTGTTTCATTTCCCATTTCAGCAAACATAAAAATCTCATAACTTTCATTCGCAAGCTGAAGATTTTGAGTGTGTAATCCAAATATTCTACAGATGCTTTCAACTTTCAAAACCCAGGTCAAGCACACTTTGGCCTTTGGTAGTGGTAACAATCATTTTGGCCTTGTTAAACCTAGAAGCAGTTCAAGTGAATAAATATTTTTCCAATGGACAATTTGGCAAAGACCAATCACCCAAAATCATGTTTCCATACAGTACATACTGGTCCATTGCTTTTACCTCATGCCCAAGTGTGCCAAAATAACACTTGACTGGAATGAGACAATACGCGATCATGAATTCCTCCTAATTGGTCCACAAGATACTGCATATCATTTTTCTTGTGTGCTGGAGCTTTCTTTGGGTTTTCAACTTTTCCATATGTACTAAAGACAGAATTATCATTGTATTTTCTCATTATTGGGACGACACAAAGGTCAATTTTATGGGCAGGGATGCAACTAATTGAACAAGCTCTCTTTCTCTGTTCTACTTTTTTCTTGGGCTGCTTCTCAACCCGCTTCTCAATTTTTTTAATGAATTTTTTTGGTCTCGAGGTTTATAGAGCTCACTTTGATCGTTGCCCTTGTTGATTGTGCTTTAAAATTGATGATTTGCAAAACTTCCCTTTGCTCTGGATTTTGGCATTTGTAGGGTCCTCAAATCTCTTTGAATCCTTGTTAATGGAGTTTGGAATTGATTTCACTCTACCATCATTTAGCTAATGAAAATTCGTATTTCTCTTGATAAAGATCAAAACCTCAAAATGAGTGATAAATGGTCAGGATCATTTCTTTTTTAAATCTACAGTTGTCGCTATTTCAGGACTCGGACATGGAATTTTCCTTTTGAGTGCCAAAACACCAATAGATGGTCTAGATATCATCATGCAATGTCGATGGTTGTCGTCATTTCAGTGTTTTCCTCTGCACTTTTCACTTTGAACACTGGAATATCGAAGGTGGAAGTGAACCACCCAGATATTTTCTGTAACATTTATGAATGTTATTATTTTGGGGATTATATCCTTGATCTATATTTTTGGTGCTGAAACACTAATGAACGCTTGAGATCTCCTCATTTCTTGATCATCGGTTGTCACCGTTGCGGAGCTCAAACGTCCAATTCCCTCTTTGACCTCCAAATTTCTGAAACCAAGATTTAATGGTCTAGATCTTATTTGTGCGAGATCGATGGTTGTCGTTGTTTTGGCGGCGGTACCTCTCATTTGGCCTCTAATGACTCGAATCATTGAAACAATCATGTTGATCTATTTTCTCAAAAGAAGATCTTCACGGGGCCATGGGGCATTAACTACTCACAACTTTGCCAAAAGCCCAATTGCTTGGACACTATATAAGATGAGATCTATATTATTTAGGTCTCACGATAAACTTATGTGTAGTACATGTGGGTTATACATTTTCTTTTTATTTTCTTTGTTTAATGAACGAATCAGCGTTCAAAGTATCCTTGTACTATCTGCTATTTGCTCATTCATTTTTATAGATATATATCGATGGAGTGGTGGGTCTTATTCTTGCACCGGAATTGGCTTTCAAATTAACAAGCTGCAAATATTCTTATATTCAGAACACCATAATCAATACCCTAAAAATGATGATAAAAATTAATTTCCGTAACATTTCATCACTACACATTGATCATTGTTTACCATCATTATAATAGCTAACAAAAGACAAAGAAGAGGCATGTACCTTCTTTGGACTTCCTCCCTTTGATTGGTAAGATATTCTCTCTCCTCTCTCTCGACTACATTGGGGCAAGAAAATTATGCACTTTACTCATTCATGCATATGCATGTAGACCAAATAACTTGTGAACAACTTCAAACATGATTCAAAAATGATGTTCATGACCCTTTTACCTTCAAACTTCCTAGCATAGGAAGACTCTAACTACCAAAAAAAATTGCAAACATCTACTTAAGAGATGTTAGTGAGGTTAAAATACTCTATAATGTGATGAAGGTTGTGGCGTCTTGTGCGACTCTTGATTGTAAAAGATTCTTTCCATTGGTGTGCTCTCTCATCAAGCTTAGCACCCAAGGGTGATTGTAGATGAACTTTATGATATTTCTTTCCTCTTCAACCACATTTTTCACCCATGTCATTTTTCTTATGTCCTCAAGTAGCAATGAGTTGCACATGGGGTCAAAAATTGTAGGATGCCTCTCCTCAAAAAATCTCCCTACCAATACATATCTTGTTGCATTTTCTATCACAACTTGAATGACATTCTCCACACCCACTTCCATCACCACCTCATCCAACATATCACACAAAGTGTTTGCATTTTTCACTTGGTGGAAGGCATCAATTGACTTCAACAAGACCAACTGCCCACTTGAAGCCACTAGAAAGTTAATCGGTGTGCAACTTTACCCATCTGTCGCCCATTAGACAAAACTCAATTGTTTTTTCGCCATACTTTTCTAAGCTCTTCTACAATAGCTTGCGTATGTTTGATGAAATTCTCCAACAAGAGTCCACTCAAATCATGAGATGTAGGAGCTTTGAACCCCTTCTTGGAACGGTTAATGTAGTGGTCAAATTCTTCCAACATGGGATTTTCACCACATTGAGTGTAATGTTGTTGTAGATGAGCCCCGTCCCTGTCTTAGACTCCTTGGAGCTTGGGCAATAGAAATGGTCTCAATGTCATAATCATCCCTCATGCAAGTGTATCAACTTCATAATTCTTCTATTCGCTAGGGATGCAAGTGCATCAACTTTTTTAATTCTCTCTTTTCCTATGTTGCCGTGGATACTAGTACGGGTACAAGTTTGGTACATGGATACATCAATTTTAAAAACCCTTGGGTACGATACGTCTTGGGTACGTCCATACGTATATACTAAAATACACACACACACACATACTCATTTTACTCATTTTTAGTCCATAAGAAATATAAAACTTTGGCATATTTTTTTGAAATCCCGATGAAAAAATCGCAAAGTATGGAAAAAAATTTGCCATTTTGGAAAGGGTCCAGGGAAGATGTAGTAGCGAAAACTTGCATGTGCCATAACTTTCATTTCGTGGCTCCGTTTTAGGTGTCGTCTTCTCTAAAAGTATATATTTTCTCGAGCTCTACGCATTGATGGCAATATTTTTCTTATTTTCATAAAATCCATTTTTGTACCTTTTTGGACCAAGCAACTTCTTGCAATCTTTTGAAAGAATCATTATGATGATGATGATTATGGTAGATGGATGCTTTTTTGTATGATTTGTCTATATATAATGATATAAGTATACAATAATATAAATTTATAATAATATATGTATATATATTCCGAACCGGATTTTTCCGTATTTTTTCGGATTTTTTCGAGAACTCCAAATTTTCGGATTTTTTTGCCCTTCCGAATTTAATCGGATTTCCGAACCTGGTAACTATGTTAAAATATTCAATATGCTTAAGATTTTACATTTTCATTGATCATGTTGCTACCATACGTATGATATATGGATATCATGTCAACATGAATACAAGCAATCTAGAATATATCATCTAGATTTTCCTCAAAATCAAACTCTTGTATGGCACTCCCACTAGCTCCACTCTTGGTAACTCCGCTCTCCATTCCTTGTGAACTCCTTTGAATGTCATCTTTGCCATCAAATATTGAAAGTTAGGAAAGAGTAGCTCTGAAGTCATCCAAGTCTGTAGTCTCTCGTAAGAATATCCTAAAGTTTTTGAGGACCTCTAATATAGTCTTCAGACTTGTGTGACAAGAGGCGTGAATTAGAATGCACATACATCAAAATCCTCATCCTTTTTGGATGCTAACTTGTTTCATTGAGCTGAGTGGATAAAGGCGTGAGGTGAGAGCATACATTGATTTATGATGTTAACAAAAATTAAAAATATGTTGCCTTTACATAAATGATAAATGATAAAATAATAATATTTACTAATTATTAATTTAAATTTTCTAACCTAGAACTTGATGTCATCCTAATCTATTTTTGATCACCAAGATCACCATAAAGGCGTGAGGTGAGAGCATACATAGAGTTAGGATTGTTAGGATATGAAGTTAATATTTAGATCTTCAACTTTTTGGTGTGGCATATGGCAATTCCATCTTTGGTAGTTTTTCATATGTGCCGAGGCGCGTCGGGGAGTAGCAAGTGGGGGTGCCTAGGCTTCCCCTTGCCTCGGGGTTTAAGGGCGGATTAGCCCCTAACGCGAATTTTTACTATCCCTAACCCTACAAATTTTGTATACCTTTTAGAGGAGTTTAGGGTTCATTATTCAAGATTCATTTATGAGTTAGGATTCGTTTTTTTGGTCATTGACCAAGTCAATAAAAATAAAACTTTTTGTAAGTCCCCATCTTGCCAAACTTTGCGGATATGTCCTGGTACATTTTGATGTACCTAAGACTTATCCATACGTAGCCGTATTGTACCTAGACAAGTCCTTATCGGAGTGCACGTATCCGGGGTATGTGAGGGGAGGGGACGTCGATGGTTCTTAGTTTTTTTCTCTGCATAACTTGTAAGGTAAGCAACCATCTCTCTTTGAGTCTCAAGTGGCATTTGTACGCACATTACCATACCTTTTATGGATATTCATGTGTTGTGGTATTTGAAGTGATCTATGCCTCCACTCATCTTCATCGCACGTAGTTACATATCATATGATTGTCCTCTTTCGTTGGTTCATAATGCTTCAAAGAAGGGTTTGTAGCCTTAGGCTTACCGGGCCGTTGAAGTGGATGTCAATGACATTTTGAAACAAGTTGAAACCTTATAAAACCAAACAAAAAAATTGTTTTAGATGAAAACTTTAGCTGCTAATCAAGGGAAGAAATAAAAGATTCAAGAAATTGCATATGAAACCTCAGGGCCTAGCTGCTGGTGCTAATCAACGAAGAAGTAGAAACTAGAAAGTATAGATCGACCAAAAACATATAGTATTATGGAATCATTCTAATCAAAGATAATCAGACATCATACATTTTTTTGATGCAGATCATGGAATGAGTGACAAAGTTTTTGTTTGACATTGTAGATACGTAAGATTTCATTTTCACGTTGGTTAAACTAAAATCACAATGCAATGTTTTTTTGTTTCTATGTTTTGTTTCAAAACTCGTTGTTTTTGGGCTTTTTTCCTTTTCTGTACAGCTACCTATTGCTTTCTATGTCTACGCACTGTCAAATGCTTAACCATGAGTTCTCATCACAACTACATGATTGCTTGGGGTCACAAACTCCACTCAATTGCCATTTCCAAAGGGTCATTGCTGATGGCTAAAGATTAATCCAAAACCATGTTTGACCGTGTTGAGTATGTTGCCTCTTCACCAAAACCAGGACGCAATGGATCTTATCCTATCACAAAAAAAGATTCATTTTAGTGTGGAAATGGAATTGACTTGCTATTGTCACCTCATATTGTATGTGCTGTAAGTGACTATTTCATCAATTTATTTGGCCTACAGGTCATTATAGGTAACAGACCTCATCATGGTCATTGTAAACATATTTTATTGTGTAGTTCAATTCACTTTTAATTTATGTTTTATTTTATTCTTTGTATTTATAATCCCTATGTATAAACAAACAACATCATAAAACATAAGGGAGAGGATCTTATAACGGTGCATCCTAACTTAATGGGGACATAGAGCCATGTAGGTGTTTTTTTGGCACAAAAATTATAGCATTAGGTAACATAGGACTTGTCACATCACCATCTTCATTTCGTGTGCTAATTGGAGGGGAAAATGGATTTTGAATTGATTTAGTATAAAGCTAACTGGTACTAAAGCATTTTAAGTTAGTACCAACAACCGTGCATCCTATGTGTTATGTTGTGATTAGCTCTTTAAAACTATCATTGAATAAAAGTTGAACAACTATTAGTACTTCTACGAGCAAGTTACTTGGAAATCAAGTATATATGTATTGGTAATTGCATGGTTATAATGTCCTTCTTTCCTCTATTTGCTGCCAAATAACTTTCTTGCATAACAGACAGTTTTAAAATTGAATTCAGCTTTTTTAATTTATCATAATGTTTGGTATTCTATGGATAATCATGGCAGTTGATATAGAAAAATAAAATTTGGTTTTGATTTGCATAGATGAACAGACACCTAATGTCAGTCACATAGCATAATCACAATCACTGTAGAACTACTTGGGCAAACTCTGCATGTTCACAATGGCTGTACACCCTTAATGCTAAAGCCTAAAACAGAGCGAAGTATAATGCCACCTTCCACTGCCAATTCTTGCCTCTCAAAGCTTCAGGTATAACAGCGAATTACATTTATGATACAGTACTCATGTTCCTAATATTTTTGGGCATGGAGTGAGAAGATAAGTTCAGTGTAGGCTGATGGAGCACAGTGGTAGCACATCCAGATTCAACATTATTGCACAAAAAGAGCCTTGTGTCATAGCTAGCGATAAATCCAAGAATGATGGTTCCTATCCGTTTCCTCGACTCCATGTCATTATTCTCATCCAAGTAATACTGAACACTAAACCGTATAGAAGGTTTTTTTTTTTTTAAAAGCAGACTTTGAAGATGGGTTTCATTTCAATGTAGATTACTCTAGCAACAGTATCCATAGGTGCACGTGATAGGATATATTGAAATGACAATATTGCAAAAGACAATAGATCGGTATACCCAAAATTAGGATTGATTTATAAAATATTTGTAATAGAAAGATAACAAATTCAAAATCTATAGATCAAATAAGGTCTTCTATGTGGTGATATGGGAAGTTAAAATGGATATATAAGACACTTATAATGAAAGTGTGTCAGCTTTAGAATCTATATAAATCAAACACCCCCATCAAACATGTTCTTTTGGGTTGTATTCATTCGTGTTTCTATTACTTTCCTTAGTTCAAAAATTTCATAATGGACATGATAATCTTTATGTGATATATGAAAATGTAAGTAAAATGTCCCAAGTGTTACAAATTAGAAATTTCTATATATAGATTTGTGGAGATAGATGGAAGTGTAACAAATTTACAACCTTTAAATAAAATAGAGTATGTTTTATATAACGTGTAAGTTGTAATGCATTATTAATGTAAAACTACTTTCCAAATTTTGATATGGTATTCTTACAAAATTATTTGATGAGAATTAACCACAAAGTAACCTTAAATATCTGTTAATCAATCATTTAATTAATTATTAGATATGTTTTTCTTCTTACAAACTTGTTTAGTTATTCTCATCACAATGTGCATTGAAATTTATTGACATGCTTTTACATTTATTTACATTATATAATATTTGATTTGTTTACAATTTTTTACATTGAGAGGTGTTCTACAATATAAAATAAAGGTGACCGTGCATTATAATGTTCATGAGTTGTCAATAATTAATGTCTAATCTTATATTTGAAATATTGTCTTGTCGTTTTAAAAAAAAAAGAGAAAAACAATTGAAAAATCGTAATATTTTAACCATACGGTCAAATTGAGAGTGAGATATTACTTTATATTATCACATTAATGTAAACTAGATCACAACAAAAATAAAGCAAAAACCAAAAACCAAAAAACTCTTATGCTAAAAGTGATGGTTTTAGACAAAGATTAAATACAATATTAGTACAATACAACACAAATATTGCATGAGGTTTTCCTATTTTACATTTAAACTTATGGAGAATATCACAATTTTCACTATGCATGAAACAAATTCGAAAATTATACCTAATTTCATATGCTTTATATAAATGTAATTGATAAGGTTTACAAGGAATTTTTGAGGGTATTATTGAATAATATGTAGTTCGTTGGAGTTGAATGAGATGATTGGGGAGGCTATGTATATGAATTACAATTGTCTCTTAGTGCAATTTGGTCTAGGATGATGGCCTCGAGAATGCCCCTTCACTTTGCCCTATTTCAAAAAGGACCTCATAGGTTGATTTTGACATTTCATGGAGGAAATACAATCATAAGACCCCAAGAGTAAATCTAAGCAAGTGGATGCTTCCAATGAGGTTGGAAATATTATCGCATTCGTTCATAAAATATTCTCATGTGCACACATTTTTTATGATAAAACTAAACAAAATCTTCTTCACCATGTGAAAATCTTTTCAATTAATGGAGGGAATTCTTTAATTGGTATAGAACTCTTCATTTTCAAAACTTGGAGATCGGTTGATGCGGGGGATACAACTGTTCACAATATTTTTGTCTGCTTTGAACATTCAAAGTTGTTAGTGAGTATTTATTTCATACAATTAGTTCAAAGTAGTTAATAAGTATTTCTTTCATATAATGCTTGATTGATTCAATCAATTTCATTGAAAAACTTTCAACTCATCTTACTAGCCTTAGTGCATTGATCATAAGTGGTGACACATACACTCCAAGTAATTAGTTAGCTTGATTGCAGAAGAAATAGAAGAAAACGACACTATGAATGAGATTTTCGGATAGTATTTTTGAAAATGAAATGTGCAACTTTAATTATATCCACCTTTTTACCTAAGCAACATGTATATTAACCCTTTTTGTGCCCCTAATAAAATTATATGGCTATCGGGAATCAATACACTAATGCCACCAACACTATTACTAATTAAATTGACTTTCCATGTGTTGTCAAATGGCTTGTTCTTATAAAGGCTTTGAAAACCTTATACATGTTAAACTAAGATGCAAAATAAATGGAATCATATCAACAATTTTGAAATTGTAAGAAGAAGACGAAGAGATTAAGTGGTGAAAGGTTTTTACAAATTTATTTATTTATGTTTAAAATTATGCAACAAAAGAAAATTGTTTAAGTGATATAAATGACAATTTTAAAAAAATGCACTTACAAAGACTTATCGGCCAAAAATATATCAAAGAAATGGACTTTATTTTTTCTTCCCGTAGTTTGCATTATTTATGGTATAGAGTTAATATTTTTAATAATGTAATGATTTTTACTCTTTATATAATTTTTTATATTTCTAATAGCTTGTGTTTTGAACTAATTAAGAAATGGGCAACAAGAAGATAATAAAGATTTCAAAAATTGACTCACACAATGAAAAGATTCTCTATTAAGTATTTTTAAAACAAAATTTAAAGAAGAATGAGTAGATTGAAAATAGAAGATCTTCTTTTCCTAAAATGTTTTTTTACATTTATAATAATGAGTTCAAGTTAGCATAATGTTTTTGTTCACTTGAAAGGACGAGCTTAAGATATGGTTAATGCGCATGATTTTTAAAGAGTTTTTAATTATATAGAAAATGACTTATAATGTAAAAAAATACATCTTAAAAACATTTTATAAATATGATTGGTTAATTGGACTTATTAAAGTGTGTCAATCTTCGTAAATTTTGAACTTGAGTTTTTTCATGTCAATGCGTCTTTAAACTTTGAATGAGTTTTTTTGCTCTTAAAAAGGTAATGATTTATAAACAAAATAATAAATGTTCATATGTGCATGTGTAAAATTTAGGAAAAACTAATTCTTAACATTCCACAAACATCCTATTAGACCAAGTTTGGTTAATCAAAGTCATGTTTCATGTATTTATACAATTGTTTCAATAGGTGTTTAGTATATGAATACAATATGTAGGTTTTATTGGTTATCGGAATTTGAAATTTCATGATCAAAGTTATGGTTGTAAATAACATATAGCTGCAATTGATATCATTATATATTAGACATACCAAAAGTGTATGTGGGGAAAGTGGTTTTGCATTAACAATACATCACACTTACCGCAATACATTGCAATTACATATAAATCAAATTTAATATATTAAATTAGGCTTAAACAATATAATATTGAACTGTCTAAACCATAGGAAAGGTGGAAATAATTGAAGCACATGAACAGAAAAGACAGTTAGGGTTTTTGAATTATTGTGAGATTTATTGCTCATTTAGATATAGTTGTTAACAATAGATGGTAGACCATAGTTCTAAATTCCAAGGTAAAACATATCCAAAAAGAATAAAGAATTTCAACACCTTCGATAAAAAAATTTATACATAGATTTGGCCTTGCGAAGTGCGAGACGGAAATGACTCCCTTTTGCAATTGTGAAACAAATTTCATGAATTTGATTGCCTAATTTTGGGCTCTGTAAAATTTGCTCGATTTTCTTGATTTCACAATAAATCTTTGGGATATTGTTCTAATTGCTTGAAGACAAAATCTAACACCAAAACCTTGCAATAATGACAAAAATGGGGTTTGGATCCAGGAGTCCATTTCAAAGTTCTAAAATCAACACTAATAGGCAACACAATAAAGATATTGACACTTTTGGTTTGGACTACATTTTGATTGAATTATCTCATCTACTAGTGATGGAGATGACGTGGTGTTGAATTCTCCTTAAGATGAAATGTGTTGTTCACCTATAGAGTGCGGTTGGAATGAACTAACAACACAATTGAGTATGCAATTGTTCTCCCTTGATTAAGGGTTACACTAAAAATAGAAACAAAAGCTTTGAAGGTGCAAGATGACAATGAGTCGATAGTAAAACATGTCAAAGATCAATTTGAAGAAAAGAATGATAAATTCGGGCATAATACTAAAATAGAAGGTGTGAGAGCACCAACTTTGTGATGCTTTCTTGATATTTTCCATCCATAGGGTAACGATTAAGTAGATGTTTTGGGTGTCTCCACTTCTTTACTAATTCCTCACTAAAATTGGGTAAAGATAAATTCATCATTGAGTTGATTTAGGCTTACAATTCCTAATAATTATGAGAATTGGTAGGTGTTCAATGATGGTCGACAAATTATAGTGCAATTTTGCAAGAAATTAGACGACTTTAAAAAAATTAAAGGTAACAAATTAACATATTGATAATTTATCCCAAAAGCAATTGATGTTGAAGTTATAAAAATAATGATGGGTTGATTCACTTAAAAGTTAATAAAATAGAGAAAGGGTTAGTATTCTTAAAAGACATTTTTGGTGATTATGTAGTGATTCCATCTTTCACATTGGTTAACTATAACACTAACATTATTTTTTTGGATATTTATAGGATTTT
Source organism: Taxus wallichiana var. yunnanensis (assembly GCA_018340775.1). Classification (NCBI taxonomy): domain Eukaryota; kingdom Viridiplantae; phylum Streptophyta; class Pinopsida; order Cupressales; family Taxaceae; genus Taxus; species Taxus wallichiana. The sequence continues at coordinate 142,940,951 of CM031235.1, forward strand.
TGTGACTCAACGACCTAACAAACTTCAAGGCTCACTAATACGGGGCAAGTCCTGCTAGTTGGTTGTGTAAATGCAAGAGTAACTTGAGTCCCATGGGGCATGGGGATTAGAACATGGGTGTGTGGAGTAAGAACATTAATATTAATTAACATTAACATTGGTCATGTTAACGTGTGATTTGCTTCATCAACTCATGTTACTAGAACTAGGACATGTGATGAGATTTGGATGGGGCATACGTATACACCTTATTTTTTCTCACTAAAATTTTACTTTGTAGGACCTAGTTAACCATTAATCTCCTTGAATGTACGTCCTAAGCAAGATATTTGAGATCACGTGGGTTAGCTCATAGCACGAAACCACTTCAATTCTCCTTTCAATTTCATGTTCCCTCCTCTTCCTCCCTCTCTCTTTGTTATGCTTATACATAGTTGATGTCATTGGGCTAACTGGTCTCACAAATCCCCTTATTTTAGATGACATTATTGGCTTAGTCAATGACATCGTCTAGAATTGGGTTATGAATTTTAAGGTGTGAGCCAATACCTATAAGGTTTCCATTTTTAATTTATCAACATATCATATAGATCAATCCACTTTGCACATACTTGAAAACCCCCTTAGGAAGAAGAGGAATTAGGGCTTAGAGGAGCTTACATCAAGAAAGATAAGTTGAGCATTGGACCATTGAAGATACCAAAAATAAAGTTAATCAACAATGTCTATTTTAGTCTTTGGAGCCCCAACTTGAGGTCTATTTAGGTATTTACTTATATATCTTGGCTTCACCCACAAAATCTAGAACACTTCGTGGAGAGGTGGAAATCTAAATGTTGTCTTTGGAGTTCCCAACTTGAGGTTTACTTAACTATTCTACCTATCTATCTTGGCTTCACCCACAACAATCTCTCACAAGGTGCTACAATGTTCACATGTACATTAACAATACATACAATTTAGAACACTTTATGGAGAGGTGGGAATTCAAAAGTTTTCTCTACAATAATCCTTTACCTTTTTGTAATTTATAAGATCCTTCTTAGGTCATTCTCAACCTACATATTTACTCAATCCCCCTTATCTTCCACCAATGCACATCACACACCTCAATGTTGTGTTGTAATCCCAAAATGTGCATGTCCAAGTTCTCCTCAATAATCTTCCACCCCAATAACCACAAAATTCCATACATATCATAAACCATGCACAAACTAATGCCATACATATGTCCACCATTGAACCGATTAGAGATGGAGCTTAAGGAAAATAATGTCAAGCATTAACTCATGTATGTTGTTAAATTTCTATTACAAGAAGCCACAAGAGTAAAATTTGTTGAAAATCTCTTCGTGGGCCCAAGAGAAGTGAAAAAAATCTTAACCTTTTAATGTCTTTTCTAAATAACCCAAGGAGCTTGATCCATGAGACTTCTACTAAAGGTACCTCGTGATGGATTAGAACGGGTGACCACCATAACACAAGTTTTAATCAACACCATGTATGTTCCAAATGAAAATTTCCAGTAGGTCTTCTAAACGCCATACATAACAAGGTGTTAGTCATCTTGATTAGCACATAAGTACTGAGGAAGATTTGAAGACCAAGATGCACCCATTATTTTCTATTATATGGAATCTTTGAAATTCATTGGTCGATGAGATTTTTCCAAGCACCACAATGTTCAAGATCTTTAAATTTTATTTGGCACACATAGTAGTGCCTTTTCTATGCATATTAAAAATGATCCATAGGCTTCTATTTGAACACAATTATTAAGGATGAGCATTAACCAAAGCTTTTGTGCATATTTAAAACATAGGCCAATAAGGACATATACTTAGTAATCTTCAAAAAAAAATCTATTAATTTTTGTCATACAAACTATGAAAAATTAAAAGAGACTTGAAAAACAAAAGGAAATCTTAAGAATGTGAACATTTCCCCAAGAAGAACTCAATCCCACCTAAAATAGGAAGCCAATGAAGTGTAGGGAAAGGGCATTTCCAATAGCATTGGGTTTTACCTCGTTGGATATTAAGAGCTTGAGACTTTGCAGAAATTTTCAAGCAGTCCATAGTTGTAGAGATAGATATCTCCTCTTCATGGAGGGTGAGAAAAAAACAGTTTTAACAAAGTTTCTATTAGCTAATTTAAAATCTCCTTTAGGTATCATTCAAATGCCTCTAGTTAGCCTTTGAAACTCTTGTTGTGAGAAGATAGTTGAAGGTCTCAAGTGGAAAAACATAAAGAGAGTGGGCTATATGAAACTCATATCTAATAGCCTTACGAAACACAACTCACATGTATAAGGTCACAAATGGTTAGACAAGAAAATGCTTTAGAGCAGAAAATCTTAATCATAGACAAAATGCATTGACTAAACCCTAGAGTCTAAAGCATGGCCAAAATAAATGGCCTTTCAATGTGACCAAAGGATTTCTCAAAATCACCCTTAATAAAAATGATTGGCATCCATTCCTCATAACTACTATGTTATTAAGAATATATTTACTTTTAATCAATCACGTTTCCTACATTTTGAGAATGACAAGATTCGAGGGGAAGATGGTCAAGGCTCAAAGCAAAGGCCGGTACACAAATTTTATTGGAGACATTCAAAGGACTTATGAACCCCATATAGAGATTGCTTTAGGGTGTTGAAACTTCCTATGAATTTGATGTTTCCATGATTATAACATTGTCCTAAATAATTATAAGTGAGAGCAACATGCCACAATTTGAACAAGTGAAGGACAAACACATGCCATATGCCTAATAAAACTTGCATGGAAAGTCATTTATGAAAATAACCTTTTCATTATCCATTTATAGCAAGGCCCCTTGCATATCCTCCAGAGAGATTGTACTATCACATTTGGCCTTCTAAGAGACAAATTGTGGGAACCACATCCAAATGAAATTAAAAAACATTTCTTTTCGGTGAAATCTGAGATTGAAATATCAACTTATAATGCTTCACAAAGAAATTTGCAATATTATGAATTTATAAGGTGACTATGAACATCATTGTCCACAATGATTTTCTTAGTAGTGTTAGTAGTTATAGTTGGCTTGTCACACAGCTTCAAAAAAATGCATTCTAGATTTAATTTGAGGCTATCTCATAACACATATCTTGATCATATTGATTTTGTGCTTGAGGTGGGCCACTTCATGAAATAAATTAAAAGAGTTGTTTTCAAATTTACTCATAGATCTAGAAAATTTCATGACCACAAATTTTCTCGACGCTTACAAATTTAGGCAATGTTTAGTATAACAACTAAGAAATAAATTAATGTTGGTTATGACTTCATTCCACAAAATTTTCCACCTAATTAATCCATAGAATTTAAGGATATATTTTAAATTCTACATATAAACTTTAAGTGCACCTAAATAATTTAAAATGAAGATATTATAATAAAACTAAGTACAAAGGAATTCAAGGTGGAGCATGCCCCAAAGCAATGCAACTAATTATATGTAGCTTTGAAAGTGTCACTTGAATGATACCTCAAATTGTACTCTCAAAGTCCAAGAGAAAAAAACAAAATCCCTCTAGCGTCCCCATTTATCTAAAATCTCTAGGAATCATTTCCTTACTAAAGATTGGATTATGTCAAACTATAGTGCAGAGACACCAATGGTTTGCATCAAATAACCCCATTTTGTGCACATAAAATAAAACCGTACGTTCACATGTCAAATACCCAATACATGAGAAATAAACCCTTTTTATTTTATGGGGCTTCAATTATGTGGAAATCAGTCGATCAATCATTCAAATGGCCTAAACAATCAATGATGGAGTTTTTAAAAGTTGACTTATAAGCCAATCTTTGGTAGACAAATGATTCCTAAAATATTTTTTTAAGATTTTATAAAATGAGGTTGTTAGACCTTTTTTCTGAAGTGTTCTCATTTGTCAACTTCGCAATGTTATAAATAATTTTACGTTAATTTTTTTAATGTATTTTTCTTTATTTTCAAATGTTTTGTACTATAATTTATTTTAAATGTTGTGTTGTTTGCAAAAATGTTTTACATGATTCTTGTTTCTTTTTGGAAAATTTATCAACTATAATATTAAAATGCAACTATAAAAATTAGTAATAAGTATTAGATTAAAAAAATTAATAGTTATAGTTTTGCTATGGCTCATATTTGAGTGTGTAAAGATATTATCATAAAAACATGTTCAATATCTATACATCTAATTCTACCATTTAGATACAACTATGAATATGATATCAACATTTAAATTTGTGAAATGGGCGCCATTTTTATGAAATGTTAAGGATAAGATATGAGTCCAAATGTTGTTGATAGTAATCATAGCTACCTAAGACTCTCCGATGGAGGGTGTCGAGATGGTAAACCATTTCTGGATTGGGGGATGATGAAAGGACAACTATTAAATTAACATATAAATATTAAAAATATGCAATGCGTTCCCTAAAACCTGAAAAAAAATACGAAAGATAAATTTTTTTAGCACCATAACCAATAATGTTATCAAAGGGCATGTAATATCACTTTATCATGTCACTTACATGATTATATTCTCGAATTAAAAAAAAATACCTTTTAGAACAATAGAGGCCATGTGAACTATATGAATAGCCATCCATAGACAACAACCAATAATGTAACCGAAAAAAACTAAAAACTTTAATACAAAGTTGGTCTCTAAAACATCCTAATATATTGGTAAAGCCTCCATTATCATACAAAAAGAGGCAAAAAAACATTGCACGTCAAAATTTTGAAACTAAAATAATCCTTTAATACATACATGTGAATTTATAGATGCTATTGCTATGTATAAGAAAGGCTTAAAAATGTAAAATAGCAGCAAACTCTCCTTATAATATGCTCTTTGGAACCATAAAAAAATGGCAAATGTCCATTTCTTGGGAACACTACTTTACAAGGGAAAAATATTTACATCTAGTGTCACTTTATAATATACTATTTTCATTTTCCTCTTTTCATAATCATAATATTTTATGTTTTTTAATCTTTTATAATATATATATTTTATTTTTGGGGCTTATTTTACTTTTGGGACTCGGAGTGTGATGTCCCCTTTGGGGTACCCAAAGTCTCAAAGCACCCAAAACATCCTAGGTGTGTTCCCTAAACTTAGGAACGCCCTAGGATATTCCCATCATTTTTACATTTGGGGGATGGGGGAGGAGCAAGGTTGGGGGGAGCAAGGTTGAGGGCGAGGCGGGTGTGTTTCATCTCTATCCCTAAACACTTGGGGCATCCCGGGACTTCTCTTCAATTTTGCATTTGAAGGGAGCACAAGGGGACATTTTGTCCCCATCTTCAAGCAACTGTGATGTCCCAAACAACTTTAGGATGGGGTGCGTGTCCCTGTGTAACATTGATTTTGTATGACACAATCATGTCAAATAAATAATGGATACTACTCTTGTATGATGTGAAGTTCAATATCATTTCATATCCTTTATACATCCATCTCTTTTCGAAGGAAGGGAACCTTAAAATTCCATGCAAATTTGCCACCAATGTGACAAGTTCCAATTTTAGAGGATTCATGAGAAGAAATTTCATTTTAGAGACAATTCAAATATTTCACGAAATTAAAACCAATGAAAATATGTTAGTTAACACTAACCATGACCAATGATTATGTAAATAGTCATAGCTCAATAAATAAAAGTTCATATCTCATCATGTAAAATGATTATAGTTATCAACTTGGTTGCGTAATTGAAATGATGGTGGTTATCAACTTGGTTGTGTAATGCCCTTATATGAGAGTGAAAATGTAATGTATACTATTTCAGACATTTTTGAAAAAAATGATCCGACTTGTTGAAGGTCATTTGTGAACTATATTGTTAAAACATAGTTCACAAATGACCTTCAACAAGTCTAAACGTGTTGTCAATTCTAAAGCTTTATATTTCAAGTTTTCTAAAATATCAAAGACATTAAATTATTTGTAGTTAAAAGTCTCTGAACCATTCAAATCCAGCTTGTGATAAATCAAAATTTACAAAGATTATTGATAACAATGTACAAATTTTTAGAGGCATCACACCATTGTTCTTAGTTGTGTTCCTGCCCACACTTGGCCAACGAGGGCCCAATTTGTGTTAGTTGTGGCATTGTCCAATGTTAGCCTTTATGATAAAATGAACTCTTAATTTCCCATGTCGAGAGTAACACTAACCTTGAAGATGTCCTACTGAAGGTAAAACTTCTATGAGCTCATGCACAATGTTTAAACACCAATACATTTGATAAAATTCGGCAATGAATTCTGAAAGTTGACTACAATCCACACAGATGCCAAATGTTATTTCCTCTTAAAAACTCATACTTGGCCTGGCCTTATATTTTTAATCTGATTTCTCTTGTAACACAATCTGCCCATACAAGTCCTCGCAAAAAATGAGAACATTTAAGAATGTTTTCCATGTTTACATGAAGAAGGAAATTCAAAATCACATATTTCGCATATAAGCAGTGTAGTTAGTAGTACACTTGTATGCCATCTTCAAATTTCTTGCAGAACAACCTTGAGAACATAGTATCTTGTAGATAAACATTTTTTTAATGTTTACAGCCAAACAAGTTTTGAATGACCAACTATGAACAAAGATAAATAAGGCCCCACCTGAACTCCTTTAAATGCAAAATTTTTCACATAGAGCTTCCAATTAATCTATACAAGTGCGACACAATTTTACACTGCAACCATGGTTCAATAGAACAACGTGCATGCAAAGTGCATACATGCAATTGTTAAATAAATTAGCTTCAAATTAATCATAAAACTATGAGAGAGTAAATAAGGTACAAAATAATTAATTCAATCTTTATGATTTTCTGTGATTATATTTTTGAATGCGGATAGCAACACCATGTCAAATGACAGGTACCATGCACCACAAAGAAAAGAGAATATAAAATTTCTACACCATCAATTACTAGAATTATCAAACTGTTGTTTTTGTTTGAGATGCAGAACTTTCTCATTGTAATCTTTGACCTTGGAATTTACACGATCTTGTCAGCCTTGATTACAAAAAATAAAAATACAAATGAATTCTTACAATTCCTTTTTGTAAATTTCAAACATTTTCTGTTATGTAAAATCAATCTGCTTCACCAGTTGTATCTAGATAGCATCAAAAGATAGGTTTTCTGTAGGCTTCTGTAGTTCATCCATGCCTGCAATCCATCTACAGTAGAAAATTCCTTGTTTGTATACCATATCAATAAAAAATACAAAATCGACTGAATATGTGGAAAGATACATACATTTTGGAGGCTGGTAGTTTAGCTTTAATTGGTCCCTTGTCTGATGTCCAGAACGGTTGTGGAAATGGAGCATAGATTAGCTTATGATTTTAGAATTTAACATTTCCATCGTAGCTTCCAGATACCATTTTGGATGAAGAAATGGCTTTCTGATGATCTGAAGCAGAAAATTTGTTATCTGATTTTGCGCTTAATTTCATGTGGCGTTCCTCATAAGTAGCTGCATAGAAAGTAGTTAAAATTTACTTGATAGTAGAAAAATTACTAAAACTGACAAGTAAGAATGTCATATGGCCAGCAAAGTTAGATCATTTGTAGAGGAAAAGTTTATTGGAACAATACTGTCCACATATGTGAACTTCTTGATCCTATACAGTAAGGACCACTAAATTTTCTAGTGGGTGTACACCAAAATAGAGATATAGAAACAGTGTGCTCCGACAAAACAAATTTTAAATGTACAGTACCCAATTTACCTTACAAACATTTCAAGTTCCCCTCTTATAACTTTGTCAATTTTGCGAAAATATAATAATCAGATCAGAGCAAAACATGGCTGATAAATATGATAGCGTGTCTCAGATTGTTATGGTCGATTGAATTGTAATTGCTTTGATATGGAAGAGGTTTTCTACATTTTTCTCTGCTGTGTGTACATACTAGTAACTTCAACAACTACCATCTGTTTCGATACAATTTTTTATTTATCTTAGTTTGTCTTCATGGACATTTAGACATGAATCACAGAACTTTGCTCACAAGGAAAGCATGACACAACAGAACACTTTAATGGCATCCATTGGTTTACAATTCATCTCCATCTAATTGAATAAATGGATTTCGTCTTTCCAAGTATACTATCTTTACAGATTGATGATAATACTTGTAGAAACATAGTGGAACATAAATGTGCTTAAAGCATAGGTGTATTATTTTTAGATCATTGTGGAGACATATCTTCAGGACTGCACATTCTTCTACAATCTTATATGAGAAGAAATGCTCATGACTACGTCTGCACAGTGTGAAATATAATCTACGTAACACATCTCTTCATGTCCACAATCTATCTTGGATGAGGGTACCTCATTAATGTGACAGTTTTCTTGGTCATCACGACTTTTACCAAGATCAAACAGTCAGCAGCCAACTGAAGGTCAAACTGGTCAACAAAAGTGCTGTCAGTGTTGGTACAATGTCTACTGGTGTCAGCCATATAGTCTTCCATTTATGTCGATACAATGTTTACTGGCGTTAACTCACTCTCCAGTTCCACTAAATGAAAGAATTGAATTTATGCGCCATTAATGTAGTGCATTTATTATATTTATACTAAGTCTGCGATGATGGAAAAATAAGGTTGATGTGGCACACGTCATCCCAATCAGCATTAGGGTGTAATTAATGCAATCCTACATGCTAGGCTGGACAAGAAAGAAAATAGACTTTTTATACTAAAAATTTGAAATTTATGACAAATACAATGATGATGAAACAGTTGAAGGGATGATGTTTTAATGATGCAACGGTCTTCTAGGTGAGCACAACTTTGACCAAGACCAAATAGAGTCAGCAGCCAACTGAAGGTCAAACTGGTCAAGAAAAGTGATGTCAGTGTTGGTGCAATGTCTACTGGTGTCAGCCATATATAGTCTACCATTAGTGTTGGTAAAATATTTATTGGTGTTAACTCACTCTTCGTTAAATGAAAGAATTGAATTTATGTAACATTAATGTAGTGCATTCATTATATTTATATGAAGTTTGTGATGATGGAAAATAAGGCTGATGTGGCACACATCATCCCAATCAGCATTAGGGTGTAATTAATACAAACAGGACTACTAGGCTGGACAAGAAAGAAAATAGATATTTTATACTCAAAAAAAATAAAAAAATATAACAAATATGATGACAATGAAACATTAAGGGATAATGTTTTAAAGATTCCAAAGGACTGTTTTATGGCTATTTTCTCCTAGGCTGAAAAAAAAGTAGGTTTTTAAGAAGGCCCATGGTTCTACAACAAATCTGGACTATTAATGAAACCATGAAATTTAGCCTTTAATCCAATAGGTGAACTTCCTAGTATGGTCAACGTACACTATAGTTACTACGAGACGGGTGCGGGTACCTGTACCGGTATGAGGAGATGACAACACACATAATTTTATAAATACATTTAAATACAATAAGTAAAATTTTGAGAACACAATATTATACAACCTAATATGATCTATGGAAAACATTAATAACATTTTGAAGTAAAGATATTAGATGTTGATAGAAGATACGAGTAATTACATTGACAAAACAAAAGATATCTCATCTTTAATATCTCATCATATTTAGGGTCAAGAGTACAAAAGATATATTTAACAAAACAAACTTAAATGTAAGTCTCTAAGACGGGTACAAGATTCTGAGATGCATTCTTTCAGTAGGAGATGAGTTTCTAAGAGAAACTAGGGTAATGCCTTCTTGATTATTATTGAAGTGAGAACTCCCAAGGAAAATAGGAAATGTGATGGATGATTTCATGGTTGCTTCTGGGCCAACTATGCAGCTTGGTGTTTAGCATTATGCTTGTACTGTGTCAATATAAATTGGAGAAACCTCTTGTCGACAAAATCCTTTTCGAAGATGGGGGTATTGAATGAAACAACCTATTGACTATGAAAATATTCCATTTAGATGCAGAGTATGCCATGAGCATAGGCATCTCGCTCAAATTTGTTCCACTTACAATCCAACCTTTTGAGTAAGGGTCTAAGACAAGACTCCAAATCCCACCAAGCCATTGTTGCTTCTACATTTGAGACTAAGTCACAAATAAATAGCAATCCAACAGTAATTCTCAACAAATGACTTCAGCATTTAAGAAGAACTCGTCAACCACGGAACCCTACGCTTTTGAGGGAAAATTTTGGGACAAAGGTTGTGAAACAATAAATTTTTGCCAACGATCTTGAGACCCCAACTCTAAATTAGACTACTAGATATTTATTGTCCACTACTTTGGAGGGAAGAATTGATAAGGAAGATTAAACAACCGACCTTCTATCGCCATTCTTGAATCTCGAGTGATGAGTTGAATCATGAGCTACCCAATTGATGGTTGTAATTGGAGAGGTGTTCCAAACAAACCAAATTCCATCTAAGGACAATGCTACATGTTGATTTTGGCTTCATGATACATGAATCAGATTCAAAACTTGACGCATGAAATTGGTTTTTGCAAAGGTTAGGAACTTTGGGTGAAATTCTAAACCAACAAGAATTTTTTTCCAAAGCTCGTCAAACAAATGCATTTTGAACATTAAACAGAGAAGGGTCAGCCATTTCTTCTCCTTCAAGAATTTTTTACCTTCTTAGGAGAAGGATCAACTTTCTCTTCTCTAGTGTCCTTGAACATTGACTTGAACCAGAGAAAGCACAACTGCCCATCTCGCTTAACTTCAACATGCCACTATTGCTTTCAAAATTGAGGTCATTGGGAGAAGGATCAGTCCTCCATTCTCCCATCTTGATGATTGATTTGCAAAAGAAGTGACGGTTCTCCCTTCTTTGCCCCTCAAAATGTTTTCTTGAATTTATCTAGCAAGCTTGGGAAGAAGGTTAGACCACCCCTTGTCCACCCATGAAAACTTTTTGGATTTTTCTTCTAATTTTTACCAATCAAGAATGGGTGGTTATCCTTTGACATGTTCTATTTTTGCACGCAACAATTTAGTTTATCATTGTATACTAAACTACAACGCTAATTGGTGCAACCAATTGTAAAATTTCTTAGTGTCACTTATCGTATCCATAGAGTGTATGTCCATGTAATATCCCTGATAAATAATTTCTAACAAATCTGGATATTTTATCAAACCCTAGGGCAGCAATATAAAAATTTGAGCTTTTATGACAGCACCAATAAACTTATTTTTTATAAGAACAACAAACCCCAATTGTTGCCCTAGAGTTTGATCGAATATCCATATTTGTTAGCAATTATTTATCAAGGATATTACAATGGTATCAGAGCAGAGTACCAACTATTATCCACAGACAAATGGGCAAACAGAGATTGTGAATAAGTGGATTGAGGGATATTTGAGCAACTATGTGGCAGGGCAACAGACAGCTTGGGTCAAATGGCGTTACATGGGAGAGCATTGCTACAATACCACTCATCACATGTCCATTGGTATGACACCTTTCAAAGCTTTGTATGGTTATGATGTTCTTTCTTTTGTGGATTTGGTATTTGCAGATAGTATAGTGCTGGGGGCAAGAGACTTGGTTGCACAGAGCCAAGATATATTGGGGATACTCAAAGAAAATATCCAACATGCACAAAACCAGCAAAAATTTATGCGGACCAGCACCACATTGAGAGGACTTTTGAGGTTGGTGACATGGTTTTCTTGAGGTTGCAGCCCTATAGACAGTCTTCTTTGAAGAAGAGTGGAGCTGAAAAGCTCAAACCTCGTTTCTATGGACCATACAGATTAAGCAGAGGATAAGAGAGGTTGCCTATGAGTTGGATTTGCTAGAGCAAGTAAGATACATAATGTTTTCCATGTCTCATGCTTGAAAAAGGCTTTGGGACAACATATTGTTCCTTCCATTGAATTGCCTCCTTTGGATGATGAAGGCAAACTTGTTTTGGTTCCTGAAGTAATTTTGGATTTCAGAGAAAAGAAGTTAAGGAACAAGATTATCATAGAGTATCTAGTACGTTGGAAGGATTTACCTACAGAGAATGCTACTTGGGAGGGTGCTGAAAACTTAAAGCATCTGGATTGCAATTGCTTTGTAATATCCTTGATAAATAATTTCTAACAAATTTGGATATTTTATCAAGCCCTAGGGCATCAATATAAAAATTTGAACTTTTATGACAACAATAAATTGATTTTTATAAAAATAACAAACCCCAATTACTGAAACAAAATAGAGTATATTTATTTATTTAAAAATCAGCTTTAGGGCAAATACCAAAATATTTGTATACAATTACTGACTCAATTTGATGATGAAATAAACATGCAAGTTGAAACTCTCCAATTATGGTGCCCAACATAGAATCAATCTCCCAAGGGTGGTGTCAAACTTTGTAAGTGTCCAATATGCTTTGCAGATGTTTGTTTGAAGAAATTCTTGGTTGTATTATGCTGTTTTGGAAACTAAAAAACCTTGAATATGATGCCCTAGCTGAACTGGATGAATATTTATACTCTAAATGATCACTACAACTCTTGGATGGGATTTGCCAAGCTTAGATATGAGGGTTTCGTCCTTAGATCTATGTAAATGAGGGTTACCATCCTCTATTACAGATGTAGAAGCAGAAGCTACTTGCAAACAATGAAGTAGTTGATAAAGTTCCAAGATGATTGATAATGAAACCCCCCAAAGCTACTTTTATAATTTTTAAATGCCTTTTCCAAGGGTAACACCAACTTTAGAGTTTCAGCATGCTAAATAAACCATAGTTTAAAAATCATTTCGACAATTACTCAAAAGATCAAAATTTGACTGAAATGAATCATTAATCGACAACTTTATCCCTACTTTAAAAACATGTAAACTCATAAAATAAACTTAAATTAAGTGTAAAACATTGTTAAATGACACGAGATGTAAATCTATAGAATGCCATGGGCCCAGAGGTCAAATAATGTTAAGGTTATAGTACACATAGTTGGGGCAAAGTAACCCATAAAAGATTTACAAATTATTTCACATAAAGCTTTTAACCAAATTCCACAATTGGTGGTTTATAGCTCTTGTGAGCAAAAGAAAAAAAAACTTTCCCCATTATTTATTTAATGCAAAACAAAGTGAGAAATAAAATCCCTTTCTTGTAAGGAAATAACTAGTCACAACAACAATTTTTCCCGCTTACAAAGGCCATCAAACCCGAGAATGCACCTAGCAAAACTCCTTTGTTTCTCCTCGATTCGCACGTAATCTTTGTGTGTTCTCAACATCCCTCCCCCAAGATTTATTCCAAACTCCCTTTTAATAAATCATCGTACCCCTCAAACTAGAAATGCAGCCTCAATATAACTATGACTCCAAGTTTCTCTTTGTGAAAATAGAGTATTCCTCCAAAGAGAAACGTAGTCCCAAAATAACAATCCTCAATTTTGGATTAGTCCCCATTGAAATAGAAGCACCGCCATGCAAAATACGAGTGCAAGTGCAAAGGTCCCCACCCAACCCTCTAAAGCAAAACGCAATGGTGCCAAATTTGTAGATGATAAAATCACAAAAATGCTTCAAAAATAACTGCGTTTTTTGGTTTGGACATTTATACCCCTAAAAGCAACTTTCACTGATTTTTCTACCGATTTTTTTGCAATTTTCCAAGAGTTTTATTGCCATAAATCGTCAATTTATCAACACAACAAAAATCGCAATTTTCCGAAGATGAATTATTTTTATGCTTCCAAACGATTTATTGCGATTTATCGCCGATAAATCACAATTTCTAGAACAGAGAAATAAACAATTAAAAATTATTTGATTGGCATATCCAAGATTGACGCTCCATCTAAAAATAAAAACTTGATGTTCATGTAAACACCTCTATCTTTGAAGAACATCGATTAGAGAGGAAATCGATTGTGGAGCTGTGATGGACCATTTCTCAAACCCTAGCCGTGTTTTGTCTCCGCGCCCTCTTTCTGGTGATGGCATGCCTTCTGGCAGTGTTGGCGTAGTGGGTTTGCAAGCTTCTTTTGCCGCGCAGGTCTTTGGTGTTGATGGCTTCGTTTTATCTGTTCAGGATCCTTCTGTTTTTTGTGATAAGGGCTCGAATGGTCGCATCTTGGGTTTGTGTGAAGCCATCATTCCTGCATATTGCGGCCCCCTTTGTGCAACTCTCTAAACTACTTTGTTGCCTCTTCCATTCCATCGGTTTCTTTTGGGGAGTCGGTGTTAGAGTCTGAAGATTTTTTCTCCAGCTAGGGTTTGATCTTCGCTTTAACAACCTTTGGCACGGGCTGCAACTTCTTCACTTGTGGATCTCTACTAACTGGCGCCCCCTCTTGTCTAGTAAGTTGGACATTTACCCCGTGCAAGGGGTTTTTAATTGTTGTTTTTAGTTCAGCTGATGATAGGGATTCTATCATCTCCAAATTGTGGGAATTACAACACCATCACTTGCGATGAAACCGTGGTTCCCAACCCTCCATCCCCTCACTGTTGCATTCAATGTCAAACCAATTTGGGTGCCCTTACCTCATCTCCCTTTCAGATTCAGGCGGAGGAATGTTTGATTGATATTGGCAATGCTTTGGGAAAATTTTTATCCATTGATTCCAAAATGGAATTCTACACTCACACTACATATGCAAGAATCTTAGTGGATTTGGATACCTCTCAAGATCTTCCAACTTCCATTGATCTCAAAGTTTTGAATAGGGTTTGGTCACAACCTCTTGACTATGAAGGCTTTCCCTTCAAGTGCAGGAAATGTTTGCCCTCGGGCATCTTGCCAGAAAGTAACACAAAAGCTTAAGGAAAAAGTTTCTTGGTGGAAGGATTCCAATCCTACCCTGCTTGTGATTGGGGATGTATCGAATTCCTATTCGGATGATCCGATGGGGGTTAGCGAAAATCATGAAAATATTCAAATTTTGCCGGTTCTGCAACTTAGGTTTCCCCCCATGAGGTGATTGGAATGGGAAAGGTGGAACAGGTGGGGACTCTCCTCTTGGGGGAGGAATCGACATCAACTATTGGAACCAAAGAGACCTCTAGTATTTGGCTGCCTTTGCATCCAGATGAAAACTTGGATCCTAATCGAAGTGATGGATGGACAGTAGTAAATCGAAAAAAGAAAGGTATGCCTCTCCATAGAATGAGATTACGATCTCAGGATTGTGATCCTTTGAAATAATCTATTGTGTTGTAGCTGCGTTTGCTTCAGCTTCTCTTTTCCCTCTTCTCTTGTTCTTTGCATTTGTATCTCTCTCGGCCTTCTTTCTTTTGTTGCCTATGGGCTTCTTCTCTGTAGTGCTTCAATGCTTTATCCAGCCTTAAGTGCTTTTGTACAAGGATACGGATCCTTTCATAAGCCGCTTTTTACCCTATTCCAAGAAAAAAACATCTTTGTCTTTGATGCCCCATAATAGTTCATTATTTTATTCCTCATGCACTCACTTCTCCTTTTGGTGCCCCATATTGGAAATATAATATTTTATTTCACTTTTGCTTTTTGGCCCCACTTATTAAAATAAAATTTAAGTGTCTTTTTCCAATTAAAATATAAAAGTACACTTGGATCACTTAAATTAATTTATTTCCTCCTTAATTCCTCTTAGCCTACAAGAAATAAAAAAATAGGCTTTGGCCATCCAGAATCAATTAATTTTGAAAAGGTGACATTACAGTCCACTTTAGCATCTATAGGGAAAGAGTTGTTAGGACTCCAGTTTGAGGATTCAAATGCTAGTTGATTTTCTAGTCTTGATTTTCAGAATTTCCTCAAAAAGAGGTTTCTTCCTATGCTTCTTTGTTTTTCTTCTTCATCACAATATATATGAACCTAACAAACTGATAAGTAAACAAATAAAATAGACAAATGACCAATGTGTGGTAATATTATCAATAATGTCTTATTCAATTTCAAAGAATATATAAGTTACAAAATTTGTACAACTCCGTTAATGGGAGTAACCAGTAACTATTCAACTAACTGATAGGAAATCTATCCAACCACCAGATACTAAATAGTTGGTGAATAATATATACTTGAGATATATTAATATTCCTAACAAATGCCCTTGTAATCTCAAGTCCAATGAACTGCTTATCTTTGCAGCTATTGTGATGAATATGATGTGCTCAAACATTGAAACCCACAAATCATTATAAAATGACTGCATCTGATCCATCTCCAGCCCTAAAAAGAATCACACCAACTGAGTGTGTCCTAATAAACCATGTGCCAAAAGAGAGCCAAAAATGGATATCTCAAGTTGACGGTCACGAGTAACCTGAAACCCCAAACGTGAGCTATAACTGCACTATAAAGCCTGATCATCTCAATATTTGTCAAGCTGTAAATATGAACCAGTATTTGTCGACAAAGCTCTCAAACTCAAAAATAAAAGCACACATCGACACGTAAAAACTAGGCCTCTGACAAAAAAACTACACAAAACTCATAATATGTGATGAACTAGCTCCATGCATAGTCATCAAAAACCCCATACTCAACTCTCTCATATCTGCAGTGCCAAACTCTTAATCTGCAATCTCTGAAATCTGATGTGTCATTTGCTGGTATGAACATCAATCACTCAAAAGATGGATATCGAAATCCTGGGACCTGTTGCTTGTTCCATCCTCAATGCTGCAACTATCAAGACCAAACTCTATCCCGTTTTATAATAAGTTGAAATCTGCAATATTTTGAAAAGACATCTAGAAGAACTCATAAAAATGAAATCACCTCAATAATCATGTCAAAATATATCTAGGTGCATCATCTGGAAAATCTGGAACCCCGTACATAATAAAAATTTGATATACATCCAAAATCACTTCAAGCAGTGTGTAAAATACACAATCAAAAGTCGACATACATGTCAATCACACATATCCAAACATCCAATCATACTGACAATCATCAAATTTGGAGCAACAAGGTACACAATGCTCTAATCCTAAATATAGGTACTTTGACAACTGCAAATCTCCACCATGTGCATAAGTAAACAAATCAACATTTGGTGACTCAATCAAGTATCAATAACTATATGCAACTCATCCATCAAATCAGGTACTCGCTCACAATCCAAAATGAACAAAAGAATCCAAAGCCACTATCTGCTCAACTCACAATATCACTAAAATGTCCACAACATCAAAACAAATTTAGTAATCAGAAACTTAAGCTTCAATACATGATGTTCCCCCCTTGTTAGACGAGAGTAGAGAACTACTGCATATAACCCCCTAAAAGGTAAGTACTCTAAATGAATTACACAAAGCATTGTAGTACTATCTATATATATATAGATGCACAACTCAATGATGCCCATTTGGGTTTTCATCATGAGTCTCTAGTGAGCCACCCTTTTGGGTTTTCAACTTAAAGGAAGAGTTTGCAAGCTAATCTTTTGGCTTTTGAACTTACAACTCAAAACGCATAATAATCAATAGGAAATATTTCAATCTCTATTGCCTCATACAATATGGACACATCAATAAGGATCTTCAACATCCTCATGAACTGAAAACCAACCACTTTGTTCAACAAACCTCAGACAACTCTTGTCAAGAAGATCATAATTATCAATATCCAATCAGAATGAAAAATACTTGAAATTATATCAATATCAACATGAAACATCTCAAAAATAGGAGCATGGATGAGATTCAAGAAGACTGAAATCTGGATTAGTACAGCCAGGCTCAACAAGATCTACATGACTGAGCTCATTGCCATCAAGATTGACACCAACCAATCCAACATCCTTACCATGACAAAACAAGTCATCATCTAACATAGTGGACTGGACTCTCTTATAGGGTTTTGACAACAAGTAAACCTCAAATCGCCATCTGGAATAATCTAACCATGGAAAAGATTCATGGATAAGACTGCATACGAGATTTAAATTCCAATTTTCGAGTCCTATACTAGACCCATCATCAAGGAAAGAAGCACATGTTTGAATCTCATATGTAGTCTTATGCTTAAATCTTTTCCATGATCTAACCAAACAAAATGCACATGCCAAATAGAATTTACAGGACTATCTCAGAGATAATAGTGTTTGACATAATGAGCATGCTGGCCACATGATATACAATGGTGTAGGTCAAAACAGTCACTAGAGGTATGACCTTGACGTTGACAATGACAACATGTTTGGACTCAACAAGTTTTACTGCAAGTTGAATCAGGTCAAGATGACAACTCAATTTGGACTTCACTAGAATGACAAATAGATGAAGACTCAACTTTTGTTCAAAATACCTCCTTACACAAATCCAATGGGTTTGGAATGCTCTGTTATATGAAAGTTCACATCACCCTTAAACCCTACACTGACACAATGTGTATTAAGTTTTATTTTCTTCTAGACGCACACAATAGGTGCAAACTTAGCAGTGGGAACATGAACAAGTGTATGATTCACAATTTTTCTAGATAGATTTTAAAGAATCTTGCATCTAGAAATAACCATATCAACAACATTCTTTACAATAGATTTGACAATGCTAACATGATAGGAAAGAGAACGTAATCCCTGAGAATTGATTTGATTCAGCAAATAAACAATCTCTGGCGCAACAAAGTGTATTAATTGCAAAACTGCAAGAATGTGCTTCCAACACTGAAATTATTTTTGCTTCATGATTTGTGCTTACTCTAGGTTGCAAAGACAATATGCAATTTGAATACACTATACTATGCTCATGGTGTATGAAATACTTAAATATAACCAAAATCAAGCAGAATACTGCACAAAGACAACTTCCAATTCAGGTAACATCAAAAGTGCTCCAAAAATAAAAAAAAATTGATTTGACGAGTCTTTGCACTTTTTCCATGTTTAAATGGATAAGTTTTACACCCTTTTGTCTCCAACAAGATACAATGCAAAATTTTCTTTCCACATTGATGCTCAACCAATTTTTCTACACTCTCAATTTAAAAACATGTTTATAAGCATCAAATTCAAACATAGTTTGCATAAGCACATTCAAAATCTTCATTCCGGTAAAAATTAAAGGTCATAAGACAATTTTGACTATCGGATGCATAAACTATCTTGTTTGAAATTTCTATCTAGTTTTAGGTGTGATGCGGGAAGCGCCTAGGGGGTCCCGTTTCCCCTTAGAGACGTTTCCAAAGCGTTTCGGAGCAAAGGAAATGGGGGAAACGGCAAAAATGTTTCGAAACACTGCGTGTCGTTTCCGGAAGCGACATGAAGCGTTTCGAAACGATTTTGCCGTTTCTGCACTTTACTTTTTAAAACGACTTTACTTTTTAAAAATGAAAAAACTTTGCATTAAATGAACCCTAACCCTAATACAACTACCTAGACTTCCTAAACACACTTCCTAAAAGCTATATAATGACCTCTTGGGTCCATTCTAAATCACACTCTCATTTTTCTAAATTGCTTTCATTAAATACATTTTTTCATTAAACTAGCAGCTTGAAGGAAGAGTTTGCATTGTGAAGAGCGAAGAGACATCTTAAGCTAAAGATTTCAAGGAGCACTTGAAGGAAGAGTTTAGGACGTGTTGCTAAGAGCTAAAGGCTTCAAGGAGGAATTTCAAATCAGATTTGGAAGGTGGGATTGACTTCAAGGAGGAAAAACCAGGTATTTTTCAAGTTTTTTTTTTTGCTAAAGAAAATGTTAATGTGATCAATGATCACGAATGATGTGTGCATTATGCACACATCATTCGTGATCATTGATCATGATGTCAATATGTAGGTTTAATTTAGTAATTTTAAAACTCTATGCTTAAAAAAATAAAAAATGTAACATTTTCTTTGCGTTTTTAAAATAAAAGCATATATTCTTTTTTAAAATTATAAATATCATCTAAACTCTGTGTATGCTCTCACCTCGCACCTATACGGTGACCTTGGTGATCAAAAGCAGAATAGGATGTGTAGGGTTTTTAAATTTAATTCTTTTTGTTTTTTAAAAAAGTTTATTTTGTTTTTTAAATTAAAAATTCCGAACTCTGTGTATGCTCTCACCTCGCGCCTATACGGTGACCTTGGTGATCAAAAGCAGAATAGGATGTGTAGGGTTTTTAAATTTAATTCTTTTTGTTTTTTTTTAAAAAAGTTTATTTTGTTTTTTTAAATTAATAAATCCGAACTCTGTGTATGCTCTCACCTCGCGCCTATACGGTGACCTTGGTGATCAAAAGCAGAATAGGATATGTAGGGTGTGGTTCTATTTAATAATTTATTGTTATCTAAGTTTATGTTTTTATTTTTCAGTGCACGTTTGATTCAATGGCATCCAGTTCAGCTTCAGTGGGAGGGCATGGGGAAGGGGAAGAAAGCCAAAGTGGGGGTGTGGATCCTAGAGCTCCTCTTTGGAGACATGTGCAAGTTGTGGAGAACCTTGTTGGCGGTGGCTCTCGAGTTTGGGTATGCAATCATTGCAAATACAATTTAAATCCTCTTATACCCGACTCAAAGCTCATTTAATGGGGAAATCAGGAACGGGGATTAGAAAATGTGGCAAGGTTGAACCAAAACATATATTGGCATATCTGAAAGAGCAAGAGAGGTGATATGGAAGCTTCAAGAGCTAGATTTAAAACTGCTCCTTTGCAAAATAGGGGTTCACAAAAACCACCCAACCCATCAAACCATCATTTTATCCAAGTTGCAGTTGAAACTCCAACAGAGGGAGAGTGTTTGTCACGAAAGAGAATTTCCAAAGGCCCATTAGAGCAAGCATTTGCAAATGAGAAAAGGGATGTTGCTGATGAGTTGGTTGCTCGATGCATTTATGCATGTGGGCTGCCCTTCAATGTGTTGCGCTCACCTTATTGGCAACAAATGGTGAGAGGTATTAATGATGCACCGAAAGGGTATAAAAGCCCTAGTTATGAGAAGGTGAGAACCACATTGTTGGCGAAAGAAGTGGCCCATGTACATACTTCTTTGCAGCCAATTAGGGATTCATGGAAGGACTCAGGGGTATCTATCATTTCAGATGGATGGAAAGATGCCGAAATAGACCCCTAATCAACATTGTTGCAGTGTGCCCTAAAGGGGCAATGTTCTTAAGGGTTGTTGATTGTGAGGGTGAAGTGAAAGATGCTCAATTTATTGCTAATATTTTGATTGAGGCTATTGAGTCAGTGGGCCCTGCAAGTGTTGTCCAAGTCATCACAGACAATGCCAAAAATTGTAGAGCAGCAGGGATGATTGTTGAGGGGAGATATGAGCACATTTTTTGGACACCTTGTGCAGTACACTCCTTGAATTTGATGCTGCAGAAGATTGGCAAAATACCATGGATTGAGGAAGTTTATATAGAGGCAAATGAGATCCAAATGTTTGTCACAAATCATCATATGTCCTAGGCTATCTTTAGGAGGTTCTCGACATTGGAGTTGCTGAAGGTAACCAAACAATTTCCTAGTTTCTAATTTTTATTTGCTAACTTTTTATGAAATATCAAATTATCAATTGAATTCCTTTTAAATTTAATTTTATATTTTATTAACTTGCTTTAATTTATTTTAATAGGTTGTTGAAACAAGATTTGCCTCTCACACGCTCGTCTTGAGACGACTTGTGAAGGTAAAGCAAGCCTTAAGGCTTATGGTGATTGATGATGTTTGGACCGTGTGGAGGCAATCAAACACAGAAAGAGCCATCAAAGTAAAATCAGTGATACTTGATGATATTTGGTGGGCAAAGGTTGCATACTTGCTTAGTTTTACTGAGCCCATTTTATCTATGATTAGATATACAGACACAGATAATGCTTGCATAGGGGAGATCTATGATGGCATTGACTCTATGCTTGAAAAAATTAGAGACATCATACAACAAAAAGAGCAGGATCCTGAAGAAAAATTCTACAGTGAAGTTAAGAACGTGATCATGAGAAGGTGGAATAAAATGACCACCCCATTGCATCTCCTAGCCTATGCCCTGAATCCCAAATTTTATAGCAGTGAAATACTTGCACTACCTGGTAGGCAAAAACCATATGATGACCATGAAGTTGCAAGTGGAGCTAAGGCAGCATTCCAGAGGCTTTTTCCTGATCCAGATGTAACTAGTGCGGTCCGCTGTGAAATGACGCTCTTTGTCTCTTCATCTAATAGTAGCATGGGTGAAATAGATGCAACACTTGACAGGTACAAGATGACCCCATGCATGTGGTGGTGTGCACATGGCCATGATGCCAAGTGGCTGCGACCTGTTGCCATTAAAATCCTTTCACAGGTATCAAATATTAAAATGAAATCAAAAGTTTGTTTATTAATTAAAAATGTATGTTCTTACTTCTTAGTAAATTAATATTATTAGTATTACTAATTGAAAATTTCTAACTTCTTTTTTGTAACAGGTGGCTAGCAATTCTTCAGCAGAGCGGAATTGGAGTACATATTCCTTCATCCACTCAGCCAAACGGAACAAGTTAGCATCCAAGAAGGTTGAGGATTTAGTGTATGTGCATTCCAATTTGCATTCTATCACACAAGAGTGAAGCCTATGTTAGAGGTCCCAACAAACTTTGGGATATTGATCCTGAGACTAGCGACTTTGATGCTTCTGCTGCAACTCTTAGCCAACTTTCACTGCTTGGCATTGATGAAGAAGAATCGGGATCTTTTGCAGAAGGGAGGGAGAGTGGAGCTAGTGGGAGTGGAGATGTCGGTGCTAGTGCTGTTCATGGAGATGATTATGAGGAAATCTAGATGATATATTCTAGAATCTAGATTATTATTATGTATATGTGAATCATTGAAATTGTAACCATGTTGAATGATGACTCTTTAGAACTTAGAAGTTCAAATTTCAATGAATTCAAAATATTTTGAGTGCTTTATCAATTATCTCTTATGGTCTACAATTATAAAATGAGTACTATGCATATATATATATATATATATATTTAATAATATATTGTACGGATGTTTCCGTCGACGTTTCGTATCCAAGGTTTTTTGAAAATTGCCGTTTCGCATTTCATTACACCGTTTCCGTTTCGTTTCGGCAACATAGGTTTTAGGCTAGAAATTCCACAAAGCAGTTATAATTTCCAGAATTAAAATCTACCAATATAATTTCTTGTGCCCCTTCTTATTTGAACTCGTTGAAAAGATAATGGAGCCTACTTTCCAAAAAGGTCAATTTTACTAAAAACATTAAATTGGAATGAAAAATTACGATGTCAAACATAAATGTAGATACTGGGATTTCTGGTTTTGACAATTAATTTGAAATTATTAGTTTGTAAAAAAATGTTATTTTGGCATTAGGGAGATTGGAACTCATGACCTAAGGAATGGAAATGAGTGTTGTAGCAAAACCTAATCTACTAACTGATCTACACACTTAAAAATATCTCTTTGGTGGTTTTGTTCTAAATGCAAAACAAAACAGGTATGCATTCAAAACATGGTTTTGAATACAACTTTGACTTGGGCTTTAGCAAGAGTTGATCCTATGACATTTGTGTTCTCAATGACTTTACAAATAGTATATACCAACTCATGTATGATGCCACATGAGATAGAAAACCAAAATCTTCTATACAAAGCACTTTTAGGTGATCAAAAGCAACAAAAAAATAAAGATTGTAATTCTTATTTACTGGGGAGTGCAGCAATATAACAACACCTTATTTAATTTTGGGACCCATGCCCGTTTGTTGGTTAGCAACAACACTAAGCAAGACCATTCAATGGAGCCTTCTAATGCTTTCTTTGTTCTATGCTCCTCGTCTCATGCTCCTTTTCCTTGTTTCAATGTGCCACTCCTTCCAACGTGACTGATCTTCAATCACTTTTCAGCCAGTAAAACAAAAAACAACAGTTTTCAATGCAGATTCAGGCAAATTGAGTGTAGAAAATAGCAAACATCAGGTTTTAAATGCCTTGGGGCAGTCCTCGTTTAATATTCAGGGCATCATCTAACAATTACGATTGTGCCCAATAATATATTTGGGCATGCATTTTCCACACATTCCCATTCTTTTGTGGGGATAATTATTAATATTTGCACCAATAGCAGAACGTCCACTCACACTCACAATTTTCAGCCTCCTTAGACATGTTTGCAGCCTTCATGGACGTTGGCAGACATTTTATGGCATTCTTTGGATTTGACACCTTTTCCAAAGAGTATGCATCATGTCCCATCTCTTCTTTTGGCTATCACGCTTTTAATCACACAGTTTTAACATGCCATAAAAATACAGTTCATGCTATGTTTCTGACACTCCGGGCAAGTGTTCTCACACTTCAAGTAAGGATTCTTACACCCCTGGACATCAATCTTTAATCTCCCATGGTCATCTTAGAATTTGCAATATCTCACTTGTCTTCTTTGAAGTATCCTTTCTATTAAATCTCCCATGCTTTCCAGGCGACACATTACACACTTAAAATAAAATAATAACTTTCAATTTATTCTCATTCAGCACAATTCTGAATTTACAAATAAAAACTACAAACCAGTTGATCAAATTAAGCAAATAAAACTTCCCTCTTATTTTTGTTTCTTTTCCATGAATTAATCTCCTATGGCCTCTTTCTTCCTTAGTGGGTCCCAACTACCTCAACCATCAATGGGACCCTTCATCTCTTTTATAAGGCTCTAATTATACTGATAAGTAAGCGAATAGAATAGACATCTTACCAATGTGCGGTAATCATCGGTGATTTTACCAAATCTCAAAGAATATATAGGTTACAAAGTTGGTACAACTCCCTTAACGGGTGTTGGCTCTCGGAATGACACCCCTAGAGTGGGGGAGAGAGAATGGGAAGGGGAAGGCATAGGCGAATGGGGCAAGGCGAGGGGAAAGACGGGCGTGAGTTGTCGTTTTGTAGCCGAGACGGGGTCTCCCTCTGCTCATTTAGTCCATTCTCTCTCGGGGACGATGGGGAGGCACCTTAACAGAGGGTGTGGTTGATTACCCTGCTACTACGGCTCTGCACGGGCTAGGGTGAGAGGTCTGAGAGTCGAGGGGTGAAGAAAGGGGGAATCGGGACAAGCTCGAGTCAGTCGGGAAGTCAATCGAAGGCTAGATGCAGCCATCGAATGTAGTGCTCACTCGGAAGAGTGATCACAAAGCACCGCAAGCACTTTGGGGCTCAGGCACAGGCACGCTTAAAGACAAGCTATAATGTGACCTCAACATCAACTCCAAAGGGGTTGTGTATGTTGTCGTGTATTGATGTCAAGAATCTTTTGACGATAAATGATGGGGCAAACACACTTGAGGTATGGTAGATTAAGATGTGTGTTTCACCAGAGTAGATCTTGTATAAAAATGTGAGTAAAGCAAGATCTGCAATACACTTAAGGTATTTAGAACATTTGTTGAAAATTTATACAATGGATATGAATTTATGAGGAGAAACTTAGGTATCAAAGGGTGCAAGAAAGATCAAGAGGTATGTTGGCACGTCGCATCATAATGCCTTTATTGTGTCATGAATGGGACCAATATAAGATGAGCCTTCCATGGGAGGTTAGTCACAAGGAACCTCCAAGAAAAACAAATGACCTCGATCCCCGATGATCTAGTTCAGGACCCCTAAGACTGAAGCACCATGTGTGAGTTATGCTAAATGTTCTGAAAACAAGGGACCCCCAAGATATATAAACACATTACCCATTGTGTTTGATCAAAAAGAAATTTTACATGCCTTAAGGATGACATCCCAAAGTACCCCTGAGGGACATCATTCTTTTCACCACCCTAACCAATTTGTCATCAGCAGAGTATTACCACATAGAGCTTTAATGCGGTAACTCCACACGAGATCTCTAAGGAAAACACACATTACCCCCTCCCAAATCATTTCACAAGAAAGTATGACAAAATAATTGTAGTAGATTGTTTAAACAGATCCATTGATTTAGGAAAAACAAGGGAAACATATAAACATGCTCTCAAAGCCTACTAATGAATATACAAATGCAATCACCTTAGCATGAATTCCAAACAAATGGAGAACGTAACAATGCTTACACCAAGAAAGTATGAATTCCCATGGCCGAATCATACACTTGAAACTTCCAGAGCCCTCTGAAGAGCTCTCCCTCTTTAAAAAAGAACCATCTCCCTTCTTTTTAAAACCCTAAACCTCCATATATATCCTTATCCATATAAGGGTTTTGAGAATATTCCATTGGAATCCTAACTCATTCACGCTTAGGCCATCCTTCAGAGCCTCCAAGGAATAATAGGGAATATTCCTTTATGACAACCTTCAATTTTGTCTTAACATTGTCTTGTCACCATCGTGCCAACGCAACCAAGTGAAATCTTTTCCACATCATATTGATTTCCGATTTGATTTTCCACTTGAGACTAAATGTGACATGGCAAATAAAGGTGTTTAATTTGACGAGACCCTTATTTAAAAGGAAATGCGAACATTTATTTAGCCCCCGGTGACATGTTTTTCATGAATGATTCTCTTTGATTTAAATCCCACTCATGCCTACTGATTCGGGTAAGATATGGAAATTTATGGTGACACGATGGTTTAAACAAGTCATCCCGGATAAATTTACTATTTAAGTGTAGTTTATTCTTCCCAACAAGCCTCAAAGTTACCATCCAAGTTTTACAGAAGTCTCTAGTATTTCACTTTTGCATATCACCCATTTGTCATGGCCTTACCGACCTTAGAGGCGAGCCCGTCGGCTGATAGACATTAATCAAGGCACAACGAAAAATAGAAGATATCAACGGGTGAAAGTTACCATGCAAAAATTGGAGAAAAATCAGCCCATAGAGTATTCCACTATGGAAGAAGAAGTTTTAAGGGAAAAAGTACATGAGGAGATACGGGATGAGGATGGTGTGGAAAGAGGTAGGTCATCTTGTTTATTGCAGCAGTTATATGAGGAAATTCAGCCTATTGTGGACAAGAATGATGAGGAATTGATAGAGCAAAGTCAAAATATCATGAAAACAAAAGGAATGAAGATCTTGATGACATTGCAAGGTATGAAAGGAATGATAATATGTCTTATTTATTGCTGCATATTCAAATTTATTTTCATCATGAGAAGCATGATAAGATAGAGGATGAAGTCTACAATATGGAGTATGTTGAACCATTGTTCCAAGTTTATGTCTATGAGCATCAAGAGAGCTATGTATTGTGGCAAGAGCTCTCTCATTTAACAGGTACAAGATCAAGACTTTTGGAGCACTACAACATGTTCTATCTGTTGCATATGGCACTTGGGTGTATGAGTTGCAATTGCTTGAGGGCAAGCAATTTTGGGAAGGAGGATTTTAATATCCCCCTCCCGATCGAAGACCTTAGCCCATTTTGTCTTATCGATGGCTAAGGAATAAATTAAAAAGGAGACTTAAGTTATGATATTTTATTATAAAGTGCAAAAATAAAAATAAAACATTATAAAAGCACTTATAATAAATTATTATGAACTTAATAATAAATAAAAAATAGAAAAAGCACAAAAGGAAAAAATAATTAAGCAAAATGATTTAACCAGGGAAAATGTGACTTGCCTAGGGAGAGAAAGCAAGTGGGAAAAAATATTAAATGAAGGGAAAATTTTGATTGGATGTGGGAGTGGCCATTTGGGCCCTATTCTTCTATTTAAGCAAGTGAACTTGCTTGGAGAGGCACCACTTGATTATTCTCTTATTTATGATTTTGTCTGAAGCTTTTAGCTTTGTCAAAAATATTTCTAAAGACGAAACCCTTTAGAAATACTCTCTTGAGGACGAAAACCCTCCAAGAGATCAAGGGGATTCTCCACCTTGGGGTTTCCATTGTGCATCATTGATCTAGTAGTATTATTTCAGTATTTTCCAGCAGTAAAAGGCAAATAAGTTGCAGATTTTTGGCAAGGGTTTGAAGAGAAAATTGTTACCATTTTCTATGCCCTTATTCCAGTTAGAGTGACCACCTATGGAGATGATTCATGATGTTCTAGGGCTGCTTTGGAGCTGTTTTTAGTTGCTGTTATTACTCCTGATTTTTATACATCAGATCATCCCATTTTCTGAATTTTTGGAGTCTTGGAAGTATCATTTACAGCTGTGTCTGAGGGCAGCCTGTCTGCAGATTTTATAAAATTATTCCAGCGTGTTTTGGAGCTCTATTCCGGTATTTCTTTCATGATTTTATCATTATAAATATTGTTGCTTTGTTTGGGCGGTGTTACGGGGATGAGTCTCCCCATTTTTGACACGTCTCGGGACGTCCCGGGATGCGAGGGACGTGGGGAAACATTTTCCCCGCATTTCCTATAGTGCATATGTGGCGGGAAACACCCTAGGACACTTATAGCATAAAAGTAACATTCCTAACCTAACCCTAACCCTAAAAGTGTTATTTTATGTTATAAATTTACATTATGGGCTCATTTCATATTCACACCAAGCAAGAGCAAGAGCAAGAGCAAGAGCAAGAGAGAGCAAGAGCAAGAGCAAGAGCAGAGAGCAAGAGGTATTTATAATTTTATAATTTTATTTGCTTACAATACTTGTTAAAGTTTTTTTTTTTTTTTAATTTAGATTATATTTGCATTTGTTAGGGGCTGTTTTTTAGCATTTGCATCTACATTCACAATGTAATCATGCATATAGTTTGTAGGATTTAAAAAATGCATATTGCATAGGGTTTGGTTGTACAAACTACAATGTAAATGGTTATTTTTTTTTTAATTACATTTTTATTTCTAGTTTAAAATTTATATTATATTTGCATTTTTTAGGGGTTGTTTTTTAGCATTTGCATCTACATTCATAATGCAATCATGCATATAGTTTGTGGGATTTAAAAAAATGCATCTTGCATAGGGTTTGGTTGTAAAATTTAAAATTTAAATGGTTACGTTTTTTTTAATTACATTTTATTTCTAGTTTAAAATTTATATTATATTTTGCATTTTTAGGGGTTGTTTTTAACATTTGCATCTACATTCACAATATAATCACGCATATAGTTTGTACGATTTAAAAAATGCATATTGGCTACGTTTTAAAAAAAAATTAATTCATTACATAATCAATCAATCATATAGTTATGGTTGTTTTTAATTCATTGCAACAATCATCACCATGAGTTCTTCTTCTGAGTATGAGTATGAATGGAGCATGAATCGAGAGAGAGAGGTTGAGCGGGAAGTTGAGATAGGTGGCCGTGGAAGAGTTGGTGATGCCATAATGGGGGAGAGTGAAGAAGGGACACAAAATGTAGTGGCGGTGGCAGTAATGGTAGTAGTTCAGTTGGTAGTGCTACCAATTGCCCCT
This sequence comes from Taxus wallichiana var. yunnanensis, assembly GCA_018340775.1. NCBI lineage: Eukaryota > Viridiplantae > Streptophyta > Pinopsida > Cupressales > Taxaceae > Taxus > Taxus wallichiana. The sequence continues at coordinate 142,970,254 of CM031235.1, forward strand.
CTCAAATGTTGTCCAAATTTGCCATTGGACCATTTGATAAGAAGAAGCCATTGCAACAATTTGCCCAAATAATTGATAACCCCAAGTCTGGAGGGGGGAGCAAAGTATGGAAGTGCAACATATGTGCACTGACTTGGCATGGCAATATCACTAGGACCAATGCACACTTGTTGCATCTTACAGGAAGGGGGGTTGGCACTTGTAAGGGCCTTTCACTAGAGCAGAGAGCTGAGATGGTGAGAATCTTCAATGGAAATACCACAGACAAAGTGTCAGAAGTTCGTGGTTCTACGGCTAATACTCCATTGAGCGCTCATAGGACTGGCAAACATAGTAATACTCATTTGGTTCTAGTTTTGGAGTGTCAGAAGTGGAAAGCAGAGGGAAGAGAAAGGCCGTGGGGGCAGCCCCAAATTCAGTTGTTGACATGTTTGATTCAAAGGCAAGGGAAGAGGCAGATGATGTTATTGGGAAATTTTTCTATGTTGTTGGGATTCCATTTAATGTCGCTCGCTCTCCTTATTACAAGGAGGCTATGGCTAAGGTTGCAAAAGCAGGTACAAGTTATGTGCCTCCTGGAGACACAAAACTCAGGACAACAATCTTGGATAGAAACTATTCCAAGGTTAATCTATTGATGGAGGAGATGAAGGTGACATGGGTGTCACATGGATGTAGCATTATCATGGATGGGTGGACGGATATTAGACACAAGAGGCTATCTCTCAGGTATATCAAGTTTGTCTCTGGATACACAAAACTCGGGACACAATCTTGGATAGAAATATTCAAGGTTAATCTATCTGATGAAGGTGACATGGGTGTCACATGGATGTAGCATTATCATGGATGGGTGGATAGATATTAGACACCGTCCTCTCATCAATATCATTGTCTCTTGCAAAGATGGACCGTACTTCTTGAGAGCAATTGATTGTTCTGGGAAGCGGAAAGATGTTGAGTTTCAGTATCAGATTTTGAAGGATGCCATTGAGGAGGTTGGACCTTCAAACATTGTACAGGTTGTCATAGATGCAGACTTATGTGTGCAGAGCAGCAGGCAAGCTAGTGGAGCGGGAATATAGGCATATTTATTGGACTCCATGTTGTGTGCATGCCATGAACAATGCACTGAAAGACATAGGGAAGATTCAGTGGGTTAACCAGATAGTGACTGAGGCCAGAGATGTGCAGAAGTTCATATGTAATCACCACACATCATTGGCACTTTTTGAAAATTTTCGAAGAAGGAATTTTTGAAACCAGTTGACACTCGCTTTGCATCCTATTTTATTTTGTTGGAGAGGATGTTTGAGTTGCAGAGAGCCCCTGCAAATTATGATTATGACATAGGATTGGACTAGGGTGGCGTGAGTCAAGGCGGATCGAGGAAAAGAGTGAAGGAAGTGGTGTTGCGGGAAACATTTTGGGTTGATATGAAATACATCATATCAATCATAGCTCGATTTTAGTGTCATCAAATATGGGGATTCTAACAGCCCCAATCTTGGTGAGATCTACGAGTGCATTGACAACATGCTTGGGCAAATGAAGGCAGCTATTCGGGTGAGGGACCCCACTTTGGAGTTCTATAATGAACATATACAACCCATTATTCAGCGGAGATGGGAGAAGTTGAACACTCCTCTTCATATGGCTGCGTATGCACTGAATCCCAAATGGTATGTGGAGAGGCCAGGCAGAGTTATCCCATTGGATGATGATGAGGTGAAGAAGGGCCTTATGAAGGCCTTTAAAAAAATGTACACTCCACAGGAGGCTTCACAGATCAGATTTGAGTGGCTCGACTTCACTGAACTTGATGGGTACAAAACATCAGCAAAGGCAGACAAGGTAACAATAGCACAGGAGAAGCCAGTGAGTTGGTGGCGACTGTATGGGCTTCCAGGACTGCTGCGACCACTTGCCATTCGCCTCCTTTCCCAAGTTTCTAGCTCCTCTGCCTCTGAGAGGAACTGGTCTACATATGGTTGGATACACTCTGTTAAGAGGAATAGGCTTACCTCTGCGAGAGCGGAGAAGCTTGTAGTTGTACACAGTGCTTTGCGTCTTATAGATCGCAAGACACCTGAGTACAAACAGACTCCAACATTACGGTGGGATGTAGATCCCGAGGAGCCGAGGCAGGTTGAAGAGGACAATATTGTGCAGCGGGGATTGATTGGGCTTACCTTTGAGGACGAGGATGCTAGTACCAGCGAGGAGTTCATGGATATTGCTTCAGATGTTGATTCTGATTTTTAGGTTGATACTTGTAGTTGTCCTCTTTTTTTGTAATATTGACAATAGACAATTGTTGGTGTATTTGGCTATGAGATTAATGATATGAATATCAGCTATTGTCACTTGATCAATCGTAATTTAGAATGGTTTTACTTTTCTATTTTATAATATATTTGAAATTTCAAATTTCAGCTTGTCTCAAATTCAAAATTCAAATATGTATTATGAATTTTCAATTTATGACATTAACATATTGATATTATAGTATTAAGGAATGTATTTGATGTTTATGAGTTCAAGTTTCACCTTATTTAAATCTCAAATGGTTTTATTTCAGCTTATTTATATAATTTAGTCACTATATCTTTTTATTTTAAATATTTATATATTTTTTAATCAGCCGTCCCCCGCCGTCCCCAAAACTGCATCAAAATTAATTGCTATATCTTTTATAAACTGCCCTTGGGGTTTGGATTTTCCCAAAATCCAACTTGGGTTCAAAAGTATCCTTTTGGGGACATTACATGGATCCACCCGGGATTCACTATTGTGCTACAATTCAGATTTTCAGTTATTGGAAGGTTGTTTTTCAGATCTAGGGCACGTTTTGGGGCTGTTTTCACTTCATATCAGTTGGGCTTCATTTCAGATCTGATTTTTGTGAATTTTGTGGGGTTTGGATCAGCCAAACCATAGTAGACTCCAAGGAATTTGCAGCTGGGAATTTCTGGGCACTTTTAGGCCAAAAGCAACCCCTTGGGAGACTGGTGCGACCCCTTTGGGTGTTTTTTGGTTGTTGTTTGGTTTGTGGATGGTTGGGGACTCTTTGGTATCAACAAGACAATTTTAACATCATTTTCAGCCCTCTATTGGTACAATTCTAATAATAATCACTGCTGTTAATTTCTACACTGTTTCAGCCCTTGTTCTATTTTTATAAATTCATACAAGTGTAGAAAAATTCAGATTTCTCTTGTAAGTTGTTCTTAGGCCCCAAATCGCCATTTTTGGCCTTGTGGGTATCTTAGAAAGTGATTATTTGAATAAATAAAAGCCATTTTCAGTCTGCTGTTCATTATTGTTTATATTGGCAGTTTGACATCATCTTGGAATTCAGTTTTTGTGAAATTTTCAGTTTATATAATTCAGATTTAGAAAGAGGGATATTACATACTCTATTCATTTGCTAATATAATGAATATGCTGATTTGTTAGTTGATTTATCTTGATTTTGGGTACACATTGTAACATTTGCACAATGCCACAATGTACTTGTTTTAGGCTGACCAATGAATACCATGACATTTTGCATTGAATTCTCAGTATATTTTGTGGCTATTTAATTTGTTTTGTTTACTCTTTGCATATTATATGGTTAACTTTGCTTATTTGGCTATATTTTGTAATATATAATTTAGCTATACTTTTATAATATTTTATATAATTTTTGTACAGTCATACCCAAAGTCATCTGGGCCCCCAGAAAATTACTGTAACAGCATGCAGACCCCATACTTGTATTGGCTATCTAGAATAACCTGGATGGATGTAAAGAAACTTTTTTAAAATGTATGAAATTTGACAGACTCTTCTGCCACAAGAAGTTTGTGATTGTTAATATTTAGGGTTCTGTAGCTGGATGTGAAAATTCACAGACCAAAAAATTTAGAGACCAAGATATCATTAATCTAAGGTATGTTGCTTCCTAAGCATGTAAGTCCACAACGAAAGCTTCTAGCAGAAACAGCCTGAGGTGGTTCCAATAAGCATTCACAATGGATAAGCAACAGTAGGCAGTAGCAGCACAAGCCAGGAATAGACCCTATTCCTAGTCTTAAAATAAATTATGTGAGAGATTTCCAACTTCCAAGTGGGCAAATTAGTTTGAAAATATAATGGTTACTTTTTTGTTATCTATCCCCCTTAACAACCACTGTTGGTGTCAAAGTGCGGTAGTGATGGAAACAACCAGGGCATGTGTTTGTGAAAGGTCATTCTCATGAAACTGGTAGATATTATATTCTCTTGCACCAGAGGCTATATAACATTATTACTCAAGCTAGGAGTATACAAAACAAATTGAAGTGTGATTTTCTTACCGTCATTTTAACCAGATTATTTCTCCTGCACTCATAATGTGTTTTGCCTTCGCCAACAATCCCATTCTCAAACCAAACATTAATTGTAACAAAGGATACAAACCAATCCTTCCTATCAGCCACGATTTTGTTAGCACCAGAATCAAAATGCTAGACAGTATCATTCTGATATAGAAAATCAACTATTAAGGCATATTCATCATCTTCATTTTCATGTTCAACAATATTGGCCTAATTATTATTGGACTTGGATTGTTTCTTCTTATTTTTGGGCCATTTTCTCTTACTCATCTTTCATTAGGTAACCCATCTTACCACAGAGGTAATATCTTACATTTTTGTAAATAAAATTACCTGTAGTAGATGCCCCATGCAGCCATTTTCCTTTTGGACTGCAATTGCATCCTCTCTTTCCGTTTGACTTTGGCAGCTGATGTTCTTTCTGAATTGATTCATCGATCTATCTTTCTGTACTAATTTGTTACCCAACCTATCAAAGATGATGTTAGCATCTCAAGAAGTCCAATGAAAAGTTTCAACAAAAATTTCAAAGGAAGTGGTAGGATCCTCAGACTGATTGCAATTAGATCCTCTTCTCCTACCTTAAAAATGCCAACTATCCCTAACATCTTTTATGTTCAGCAAGTGGTACTGTAGCAAATATTTCTCTTCCAATTTGAATAAGAATAGCAGGTTCTTGAATAGATATTCGAGTCTAGTCCCACTCCTGAGTGGAAGTTGCCTAGAAAGACTTATAATGAAGTCTATTCTAAGATAAGTAGATTTCATCTATTAGCCTCTCTGTGTTTAAAACAGAGTTGTTACAGTTTCCCAAACAAATAATGGTGAATATAATATACCTTTGATAGACAAGTCTGATGTAAAGAGTCTTAAGAAACAGAATACCTATAAGTTTGCACATGTTGGTTGTGTTCAAATTGGGATTACCCGTTGTTTAAGTCGAGGTCTCAATGCCTCAATTCTATGTTGTCTTATGGATCTTAGATTCGACAACTTTAAAGATTCTCTCTTAGCTGCAATACTGACAGGACTCCATAATGGCCCAATATCATTTGAAGTCTATCCTAATTATCCAGTTTCCCTTACAAAGGATGACTTCTTCAAGATGTTCTCAAATTACATTTAGCCACCACCGGTCTAAACATGAGATCTGGTTCCTGCCCTCTTCGATCCACTATAAGATCATCTATAGATTGGTCAATACCATGTACCCAGCCGTGAAGCACGGTGTGTCCAAAGGCAGCAGCGTGGTGACACATGTAAATTTAGAAAGTCAGAAAAATTGAACCAGAGTTAATTTCATGGTCTGACATAAAGGTTCCAAAAGAATGGACCTTATCAAAGAAATTTATACAGTCCTCCAAGCCTAAGCTTGAAAATGCAACAACAGTCACAGAAAATAAAAATAATGTGACATTAAGTTTCAGGAGTAATTCTCAATAGATAGATCATCCGGAAAAGGTGCATCAGGAAGTAATTCTATGTCCTCAAATTCATCTTACTTCACAAAAAGAGGAGAAAGTTCCAATACACAAAAGCCTGTAGAGAGAGCAAGATAAAGAAAAACATTTCTCTGTAGTCACAGTTCACTTGTGCATGATCCATCAACAGATTTTTTGTGGTGTTGACTGTGAGAAATTAGTAAATCAGAAATATGCTCCATCAAATGGACCTACTATTAATATGGCATCTGTTAGTTCAAGTTCAAGTACTTCTTTGCCAATAACAGATCAGCATGAACTAATCTCTCCTGACCAAACCAGAAGCGCAGTTTTACGGTACCGAGCAAGAATAAGAAATTGAGCCTTCAGAGAGCTCAAAAATGCTAAATTGGACTAATAAAGCCGTAAAAGCAGTCCATGAAGAAGTTGTTTCAAATTCAGAGAAAATTGCTTCTTTAGAAAATTTTAAAGCAATAGAGTTAAGAAAAAATGGTGATTCTACAGCTGCACTCAAAATGTTAAATGATAGAGTTGATACTCTTGATAAATCAGTTAAACGTGTAGAAACATTAGTACAACATAATCATAGAATTGTTTCTACAGAGCTTCCAGAAGCTATAACACAAAAAATAACTGATTTAGTACAACCACTAGTAGATCATACTACTAGCATAAAAAGTTCTGTTTCAACACAGATAACTCATACTCATGAGTTAGTAGAATCAAGTGTTCTCTCATCTGCAAGATGATAATGAGAAAACTCATCATAAATTAGATGAGATTCAAGAATGTTTGACACTTGAACTGCCAAAATTCTTCCCAAAGATACAAGAAGTAAATACTAAGGTATCTGCCTAAAGAAGGTGATTGGACGCGTGCAGCGTCATGGTCTGATGTAACTCAATTAGCAAGTCCTTCTACTAAAAAATCTTATAAAGAAGTTCTTGAAGAATATAAACCTTTATTCTTCAAAGATAAACAAATTAATATGCTTAGGATAGAAGGATCTCAAGGATCTCAAGTTGAAACCCTCAGTTTGAAGCACCTGCATTTGATGAACAAATGATGCAGAATCATCAAGAACTGGACCAAAATCCTTTACAAGGCATGACGAAGGTTCAAACCCTTCACCTAACTTTTATAAGTTAGAATGTAAAACAATTCCAGAGATCAAAGAAATAGTGCATGCTATGATAGGATGGGGTAATACCCAATTAGAAACATATGGAAGATCTCCAGAATATAGCTGCTACACTTGCCAATGGTTTTGTTGGCATCTTAAAGAATGGTGGGATTTACTTCCCAATAAAGAAATCATTCTGCAAGCTGGTTACACAGGACTTACTGCAGCAGTCATCAAAGAATTCATTGGAAATATTGATGATGATAAGATGATGAACACTGCAATGTTTCTCCGTGCAAGATTGTGTGATATGACACGTGTAAAAGAATATCAATGCTTTATGCAGAAGCTATATTATAGCTCTGGCAATATAATGATGAGACTATGCGTCTCAGATACATTGAATCTTTTCCACCATACTTTGCAACACAATACAAGAAAGCCATGCATGGATTAAGAGAAGTGCCAGAATTGAGTTTTGGCGCTATCAATCAAATCATTGATCAGACCAATGCCAAACTCTGTAAAGAGAAATGGGAGCGTAAACAAGCGCTCAAGCATCAAAAAGCTTTGATCACTGTTTTTGTGAAGCAAGATGCACTCGAACCATTTGGGTTGTCCAGATCTGGAAATTTCTCTCTCTTCTGGCGCAAATCTTGTGCGAGATTGCTCTTTTTCAAAGGGGGAGGATGTCGGTATATAAAAAGAAAAAGAAACATAAAAAATATAAAAAATCCAGATTCAAAGATTCATTTGATGACCCAAAGAAAAATTCAAGTTTAGAAAATACAAACATATAGGCAAACATAAAAGATTCAAGCCTACATGTTATATCTGTAAAGGAGAGCACTATGCTAATAAGTGCCCTCAAAGAGATTCGAAAAGGAAAAGCAAAAATAAATGCTTTATCTATAAGAGGCATAGATGAAGAAAATTATGCCTTGTATCGATTCGATTGATAGTTTCTCATCGGATATTTCTTATGCATCATTAGATGGAGATCATGCAATCGATACAACAAGTATCGAGAGAAATGATGATAGATGTATGAGATGATAGTGGATATAGTTCTATTCCTTCATTTGCTAATTTTACTATCAATATGGTTTCTAATTTTGCACATCCAATGATTCCTCCTAGTGCAGAATTGTTAAGAAAGCAACTTGAATGCTTTCAATCAGAATATGATAGTTGTCCCCCATGGGACACTGCAGAAAATGGCCGAGTAAGTAAAAAACTCGAGAGAATGCAAGATAAGTATATCATCGGACAACAGAAGAGAACAAAGCAAAAGATGCGCAAGAACAAGCGAGTTTGATCGATGAACCATTTGAAGCATTTTTCTGTAAGACCCACCATTTCAGAGAGTCAGACAAGCAGAAGTTCCTACCGTGAGGGAAGAACAGGACCATGGAGAGGTCGAGGAAGAGGTAATCTCCTCCTAGAACATATTCATTTTCTTTTCCTGAAGAACAAGGACATCTCTGCGGGACCTGAGAACGGCATGTAGATCCAGCCTCCATTGAAGTATACAAAATATGGAGAAAAAGCAGACTTGAGCTACTTGAGAAAGTAATTGCTAATGCAACAGAAGAATACACCAGAGTTGCTAGCAGAAGAAGAAAAAGAGAAGAAAGATTCTGAAGAAAATCTTGAAGATACATACCAGCATATAGCATCCAAGAAAAAGATCATTCAGAGGTATGTACTTTGAGTTGTACACAGAATCCATTTATTGCCATAACCATTTGCATACCTAATATCAAGCCATATATGTTAGATGCAATGGTTGATACAGAGCAGAAATTAGTCTGCTCAGACAACATGCTATCCCTTCTGATTGTTGGGTTAAAACCCATACTAAAGATAAGATTTGATAAAAGGGAAGTTGTCTGTAATTTTATGGCAAAAGTTTTGATTAACATTGAAGGAATTTTTCCATAAAATAGATTTTTATCAACACAATATGGAAAATTATGATTGCTTGTTAGGAGTTGATTTTCTGAAAGAATGTCATACTTTCAGCATATATCCAAAGAATACATATCATTGTTTAATCCTCCTATCAAGATTTCCAAGAAGGTACTCTTTGATCCATATAGTACCTTTGCGAGAAAAAAAAGCAAAGAATAAACAATGTATGGATTCATAAATCCATAGCCAAAGCTGCCGTAAGTAAGCATTGAGAGAAATTTCAAAAAAAAAAAAATATTTGTAATGATAACCCTCATGCTTTGTACACAGGAAGAAACATTTTTGTTCACTAGATCTGCAGACTTATAAAGAATGCTGAAGGAAATGAGATTGTGCCAAAATTCAAAGCACATCACAGAGGTATGCCTCCTTCAGAGCGAAAAGAATGCCATGAGGAAATCCAGAAGCTTCTTAAAGGTGGATTCATCCAGAATCAAATTCCCCATGGTCATGTGCAGCCTTTTATGTAAATAAAAGGAGTGAAGCAATCAGAAATAAGAAAAGACTTGTGGTTGATTATAAGCCTTTGAATAATATATCGCCGATTCAACATCCGATCTGCCAAGGATGATCTTCTAAGCAGAATCAAAGGATCAAAAGTTTACAGCAAATTTGATCTAAAAAGCGGATTTTGGCAGATCTTCCTGAAGCCGAAGACATGTTTAAGACAGCCTTTATTGTTCCAGGTGGACAATATGAATGGAAGGTTCTTCCATTTGGTTTAAAACTGCTCCATCCATATTCAGAAAATTATGGACAAAATATTTGGTGAGTTAGCTGACTTTTTGATCATCTATATTGATGATATTCTTATCTTTTCAAAGTCACCTAAGGAGCATATAATACATCTAGAAAAATTTTATGAGGTTGTTTATAAAAATGGAATATGTCTTTCTCCATCAAAAATTGAAGTTTTTAAGGAAGACATTGATTTCTTAGGGATAAAGATTAGTTCTGGTAATATAGAAATGCAGAAACATGTTGTTAGCAAAATCCAGAACTTTCCTGATGAAATACAAGATAAAAGCAGCAGCTACAAAGATTCTTAGGCTGTGTAAATTACATAGCTGGTTTTTATCAGAATATTGCTGCTGACAGAATTTTGTTGAATAAGCGATTGAAGAAGAATGCTCCTGCTTGGAGCCATGAAATGACTAGTGCAGTCAAAGAATCAAGAAACAAGTTCTTGAGCTTCCTCCTATGTCTTTACCTGGTTCAGGTATAAAGATCATAGAATGTGATGCAAGTGACCAATACTGGGGTGCAGTATTGAAAGAAAAAGGTGAAGATGGAAAAGAAAAAATTTGCAGATTTGCATCAGGTGCATTTCAGGGTTCTGAAATGAATTATCATTCTTCACATAAAGAATTATTGGCAGCAAAAAGGCCATTAAAGCCTTCTTATTCTTTGTTCAAAATGAATCATTCATTCTTAGATCTGATTTGAAAGATTTTAAGAAAAAGATTAATGGTGGTGATCCTGCCAATAAAGCTGCATTTAATCAGACTCCAGAGATGGGGTTTGTGGTTTGATAATTTGAATTCACTGTTGAACACATTGCTGGAAAAGCAAATGCTTTAGCTGATTTTGCCAGCCGTGAACTAAACTCTGCAAAAATGGTAAATGTCACTCGGATAATACATGAATCCTCAGGAACCATATTTGGGATTACAAGCATTCCAAAGCACAGATTGATTCATTGATAGTCAATGATAATCGGATGTCTAGAGAAGCCGCTTCTTTTATCAGAGATTATATCTCTGTAAATGAATTTGCCATGTCAGAAACAGAATGCAGGTTCTTTGACCCAGAAATTCCAGGAAGACAATTCCATACAGCATCCAAGATCCAATGGTGAAGTGTTGCCTACATTGGCAATGGAGATGCATATACTGTTGAGCAACAGCCAGATCATCTACCAGTGGAAGGGTTGCGTCTTAGGCAACTCATACCCAGAAAGATACTCTGGAGATTTGAATATTCCAGGTTATGGACAGAGGAGCATCCGCTCCATTTTGATCTTTGGAACAGAGCCCCTACAATCGGAGACAGGAAGTATCTCTCTATGCATTTTAAATTTTTCTTGAAATATTTGCCATCTAAACTTTCTGATTCTCCACTTTTGAATGTACATCCTGACATAGCTAGAAATGTATTGATACAATGCAAAATACCTTGGTTTGTCAAGGTACATTACTATGTAAAAACTAACAGTGTCAGGAACATGGTAGAACGTCCAAATGCTACTCTTTGGCGTAGAATCTTCTACATCATACGATGGTTGTACGACCACCTGTCCCAGGCCAAGATTTGAAGATCTTGGATCACTATCTCTTTCTACTCGCCATCATCTTCAAACCCAAATAATGATGGCGCTGCGCACTATGTCAAGGACATGGATCGAAAGACACGAAAGGAATCTTGAGCCAGCGCGGAAAGCGACATGTGACACTACCTCATCGACGATGATGTCGGGTCCATCTGTCTTGTTTGATAGTGCGTAAGTTCTTTGCTTTACTTTTTTTGTGCGTTCTCTTTTTGTCGGCCATTACGGCGGGGTTGCTCGCCTGTCTGTCAAATAAAGTTGATAAGATTCGATCTTATCCTTTTCGGTGCGTGGTGGGTCCATTTCTTTAATAATTGCACTCCCGTGAGTGGGTTGTACTCACATGTGTGTCGGTCAGTGGGAATCTTACTGGTAACCTTTGGTTCCGGTTTCCCCGTTTCCGGTTCTTCCGGTTCAGTGAAAAGCTTTGGAAAAGTCTATAAATACGACTTCTTCCATTTCATTCACTACATCTGAGAATACTGGAAAACACGGAAGACTTTTGAAGGAAGTCAGAGAAAGATATAGAGTCGAAGATATGTAATAAAGCTTTCAAGTCTGTATTTGTGTGAAGTCTAAATCACTGAAGTAAGTAAATATGTTTGATGAAGTTCATGTCTTGATTCTTTGTAAACGGAGATCATAAGCTTTTGATAATAGAATCATTTCACTCTTTTGAGGAATATTATGAATGCGATGATATATTTGATGTAGTAGTCAGTATTATTCATGAATTATTTGGAGACGAAGATATATGCATTCTGTATATTTTTACTATAGATCTGTAAGATCTTAAGGTCTGTAACCAGTGCTATTGTCTGTTAAAGAGCTGTTGATTATAAAGTGGTATTATAAAGTGGTTTCAGAGCTTTATTGTTGTTAAAGTTTTTATCAGGGTTTTATTGTTTTTAAAGTGGTATCAGAGCTTTTTAAAGTGTGATTTTCATTAAATCTACTCAAGACTTCAAGAGTAAATTTTGAATCTGAAACTTCAGGCAACATTTCACTTGTCCCCAAGAGTTTCAAGAGCATCAGGGCTTGTCTATGTTTTACTTGGAGACCCTGATCTTCTTCAAGACCATCAACCTCTCATTTCCCTTCAGCATGTTTCCATTCTGCCAACTTCAATCAAATACCTATTTTCAAATATAGCAGTCATCCTACATGATCGTATGTTTTAATTCTGAGATTCGATGACGAAAATATTGTTTTAATTTGTCATTACAATGGGTTTTCTACTTCTGTACTTCTGAAAGGAAGAATCTACAGATTACAACTGCAATCTTCAACCACTGATAACAGAAAAGCACAGAATACTTTTTGCCTTTGTCAAAAACGTTTTTTTGTCCAGGCTCATTTTAGAACGACATATGTTGATCTCTGACATGAACTCTCTGTTTGGGCTCCCAAAATATCTGATTCCCTTGTCTGGTCTATAAATTGAACACAGAAATATGATTCTGAACAGGGATTGCAGCTTTGTATAGACTTCTGGTATGACAGAAAGATCGGATGATGTTAATTTCTTTCTTTCATCTTTGACATGGAAGCGACCTCTCTTTCATCTCAGATCTCTCTCTTTCATTTCCACAGATGCCTTAAAGACTTGGGTCTATCACACCTTGTTTATATATTACTTGAGCTCTAATCTTTGGCTTCGACTTCGACGGCAGAGACCCATCTTCTTGGGATCTGACACCATAAAGGAAGAATGAATCTGAACACTAGAGAATATAGAGAGAAAAGAGGAAACAACACTTGCTTCATTAATGTTCAAGTGTGCATTACATTTAAAGTGTTAATGCATCAATAACTGATTTTTGAACTGTCATTTACCTCCTAATTACCAACTAGCTCATTACTACCATCCAACTCATAACTAACAAATAACCCACAATTGTTGCGGCCATTACATAAAACCTAACATATCATAGTTCTCAAAGAAAGCCAGAAAATTTGAAATTTTCGTTGGTGTGAATGAGGGAACAAAGAATCAGAAATTGAAAAATGAAAAATAACCCTCTACATTATGACTTTGATGAAATGTTACACTACCATGGCTCCTCTGACCTAAATTGTGGCTCCTCTATTTCTTATTAATGTTACTTGGATAATTATAGATCACGGTTAATTTCCTTCATCTTTGATATGGAGCGACCTCGCTTTCATCCCAGGTCTCTTGCTTTCATTTCCACAGATGCCTTAAAAACTTGGCTCTATCACACCTTGTTTATATGTCACTTGAAATCTGATCTTTACCTTCAACTGCAGAGACCCATCTTCTTGGGCTCTGACACCATAAAGGAAGAATGAAATTGAACACTAGAGAATAAAGAGAGAAAGGAGGGAACAATACTTGCTTCGTTAACTTTCAAGTGTGCATTAATTTTTAAAGTGTTCAACTGATTTTTGAACTGTCAGTTACCTCCTAATTGCCAACTAACTCATAACTACCAGCCGATTCATCATTACCAAATAATCCACAACTGTTGTGACCATTACATATATTCTAATATATCATAGTTCTAAAAAAGCCAGAAACTTCACAATTTTCAATATGTGAATGAGGTAACAAAGATTTTGAAATTGAAAAATGAAAATTAACCCTATCTACATTATGGCTCAGAAGACATATTACACTACCATGCCTCCTCTAACCTAAATTGTTGCTCCTCTATTTCTAATTAATGTTACCTGTATAATTAGCCTGTTTAGTCAATCATCACTAAAGAAGTCATCAAAGATATTTTTACAACTTTTCATTTTAGCTTATTGTGAAAAAAATTCTAATGGGAAAACCATGGCTTTATAATGTAGGATATCTATAGTCAAAACATATATGGCTACATAGCACTTCATAGAGTTCATTAACAAACTTCTCTTCATTTGTTTATTTTTATTATAGAGTCCATAAACTCACTTCACTTTATTTGTTTATTTCATTATATTACAATATAAACCACTTTTATAACTTAGTTAACCAAAATTGGTTTAGTTCTATTTCCTTCAGTCGTAAATGTACACTTTTTCTAACCAGAACAAGAATTCAAATACAATCATTTATATCAATTACTTACGCTCAGTTGGGCGAATGCTGAGAGGAACATGCAATGCCTTCTTTTTGCCAGGCTTTGACAGCAATGTGTCACCTGTGGTTGTTACACATCACAAGTAATCAATCTAGCATCACAAATGACTATGATAATATCATGATAATTTTGTTCACAAATTAATAATAGAGTAGTCTCATACAGGTTAACTGACCATAATCAGGTAGTTGGGATAACGCTTCATGAAAGATTGCAGCCTGTAGAAGGGATGTCTGAAGTTGCTGCTCCATGTGCAGATGCAGGAACCTAGCTGCATCTATCATCATTTACACACAAAGAAAAATGATTTGTTACCTGAACTTAAGTGAGACGGGCTCCAGCACAGATGAATACAGGTATGGCAAGCAAACTGATAAAAATTACTAAAAGGGCTCAATGTAACCTAAACCACCTCGGTTAAAATTCAAATTATAGGCTGAAAAAGGTATCACTTACCATAAGTTTTGATTGTGCATACCCCCAAAAAACATATATATTGATTAAATATAATCACAACAAAAATGTATCTACATTTGTTTTTTCTTCCAATTTATACTTGATTAGGAGACGGAGTTGAAATTTAAAATCATAGTTGAAGTACTCCCGAGTACTCTCAGATTTTTGCTTGGCAAGTTTTTACAGTTTTAATCTGCAGGTCTTGCCTGGACGAGTTTTCAAGAGTTTTGCACAGAACTCGCACCAAGAATTTGCAAGTACTCAGCAAGTCTGATGCTAAAACTCGCCGGATGCGGTCTGTACAATGATATGTGGTTTGGACATGTGTTTACACTGAGAAAACAATGCATTTGATTCTTTATAAACCCCCACATTTCATCAAACAAAATTTAAGCATCCTTTGAGCAAATTGGAGGGAATTTATATCAGATTTGAAGAATTTCAGTTTTTAGGTTAGTTCCTTTTCTTTCCCAAGCATGTAAATTCTTTCTAAAATGTTAATATCAGGTAAGTAAACATGATTTACAATTTTACATGCATTCCAATCAATTCCCATAGTTTTTAAAGATGATTTATGCTAGTTTTTCATAATTTATGAATGAAATTGTTGGATTTTTTCATGTGCATAGGGTTTACAGTTTAGATTTTTTTGAATGTGTTTTCTGTATTTATAGTTGAACATGTTGCAAGTTAGTATACAATGGCATCCAACTTCACATCAGGCTCGACATTGGCAAGTGGAAATTGTCCCGCTAGAAGATGTGATGTTGCTTGGAAGTATACCATACTTGGACTATCCCAACAGAGTGTGATTTGTACGTCTTGCTTGACTATGGTTGTTAAAAGCATTAATCACCTCAAGGACCATATTGCATGTATTCCCTTCCACAAGGTCAAGCCCTGTACTAATACTATGGAAGAGGAAAATTGAGAGCCAATCACTTGATCATTGTCAAATAACGAGAGCCAATCATTTGATCACCTTACAATAGGGGCTCAGCTACAATTTCATTTGTCTATTGCTTGCTCTCCCCTTACCGAATGCTACATCATTTGACAATAGGTGTGTCATTGTATGCTCCATGTCAGGGCCAATTCCTTGTACAGTACTAGTCATAGCATTCTTGAGTTCCAATAAGGACGAGGAAGTTCGTTAGACATTGAAGATGATATTTGAGCCTCCTATTTTTGTCTCTCTGTAATGTCCCCTTTTGGGGGACCTCAAGAAATGGCCAAAAGCTCTCAAATTAGATTTAAAGAGCTGCTGTTATAACCTTGCAAACCTGCAAATTAAACCCTATTCTAGGGCAGTGAAGTGATTTGGGGTTTCAACCCCACCTTTGAGCCTTCAAAACCCTTCAAATTAGCTTCACTTGAATTTCTAAAATTATGATATAACCTCAACAATCATGTAGTGCAAGAAATCTGATTTTTAATGCCCTAGATATGAAGATATGAATTTCATGAAACCCTTGTCTGCAGTGTTATTTTTAAAAATTCATAACTCAACTTAGAAAGCACCAAAAATCATGAAACTTGAGATATTGGCCTTATGAAATATAGAGAATAAGATGATAATTTCAGATTTGCCAAAATGTCACCGCACATACCAAAACACCACCTCAATATAGGTCACCCCACTTGAAATAAAATATAATTTGCACCAAACAATTGATAAAATGGAAGATTTCACCTTTATAAATCATAGGGAGTCCAACCGTGCAAAGAGATCACATAAAAAACAGCAATATCCTTGAAAACACACCTCCAAACAAGTCGCTTAGGGCAGAAATCTGTTATAACCAGCAATAGAGAGAATCCACAAAAGGGAGTGTGGGGTTTCGTCCACACAACTTCTCCACAAGCGTTTTTGTCCTTGGAATTCCTCAATCAAGGGTTTTCGTCCTTGAGAGAGAGGGAAAAGTTGCTTAACAAGCAATCCTTCACCAAAAATCAGAAATGCACATAGCATAATCCACTAATGGCCAAGCGACCTCCCTTTTATAACCATAAGTGGTGCTTATAATGTAAATGATCACCCTCCTCTTAAGAAAAGTACTTTCTAATTTCTAATTGGTGTTTAGGAGTCTACATGCTCACCAATAGCTTTCTATTTCTAATTTATTGTTCGGCACTAGGCTCACCAACAATTACAATGCCAATTAAAGAAATAAACATGAAATGAAGCACATGATGACATTGTTGGCTTCCTCTAGCTTGTTCGCTTGGACCCATGAGGAAGGAAAATGGGCCAAGGTCTTCAATTGGAATTGGCTCAAAAAAGGGACATGACACTCTCTCCTTCCTTCCCATGAGCATGTGGGTTTAGTGCATCACAAGCCTTGTAACTACACTTCCCCCAAGTTTGTCAGTCAGTCCCATGGCCACAAGGACCAAGGGGCAGCAGATAGAAGACCAGAATAATCAACTCAGTGCAACAATTATTCCAGCAATGGATGTCCCTTCAATTCAGTCCATTACAGGCCCAAGATCAAGAAGTGCACGAGCCCAAGGAGAAGTATGTTAACTTGGGGGATGACATGGAGTTACATTCATCCAAGGCATGCCCTTTTCATATTGGGCCATATGATTCTTAGGATACAGATGAAGATCTCATTCCACTTCTTCTTCCTCGTCTAAAGAGTGCCAACCCCTTGAGGGTTTGTCTCAATATTTGCAGACTATGCAACCCCTGTCCGAAGCACTCAACATTTCCAATGTGGTTGGGAATCTAGATATTTCAGTGTGGCAGTCATAGATACAACTAATTTTGAAAATGAAGCCCAGAATCAGAGATTTGTCCAAGAGGGGTATCACTTATTGTGAACCAATGATGGCCATAATGCAACACTCCTGAGAAGTTTGAATGGTTGCTGCCCAACTTGGACTTCACCTTCTATTACTTCTCATGTCCATAGTGTTGGTGTTCTTACACACCATTTAGCATACTTTACAATATCAATATTTTCAGCTCCAGCCGACCATGTGTGAAAAACGTCAACTTGAGAATGAGAAGGACAACATTACTCTCGAAAATGCAGACTTGAGGTGTCAAATAAAGGATCAGTGAGCCCGCTTCCGAAGTAACTCAACTAACAAACCCAACTTACACATAGCTCAGATTCAGAAGGTTGCTGCATATGAGCAAGAGGTGACTTACAAGACTCAGATTCAGAAGGTTGTTCCAAAAAGAATGAACTTAGGGCAGAACAGGATGTGAAGCAATGCACAACAGACATATATGCACTTTGAGCCAGACTGCAGCAACTAAAGTTAGAGAGAGCAGACTCTTCAAGATCATGCTCAGTTTGAGCCTCGGTGCCTCCACAGACATTTTCTTCTTCACCAACTCATTCATCTTAATTTAATTTTGTATATAACACATTATATAGAATGTAAAAACAGTTATGTAGTTGTTCGGTTGGTAACTGTTCAACCACCTCTCTCTCAATAAATAAACCTCTGCCTGTATCATTTGTACAGTGCAGTTTGCTCTCTTGTCTCCATTTTATTCTTTCTTCTCTTTGCTTGTTCTAACATTGGTATCAGAGCAAGGGCATTGGTGAGAGGAGAGGTCGACGAAAGGTACGGTCGACGCAGGGCAGAAGAGAGGAGTTGGCATCGCTGGAGGAAGTCGCTGAAGCAAACTCGTGGCACCAAAACGAGGGCAGAATAGAATCCCTTCACAATCGTGGTTCGCTGGAGGAATACACGTAAGACCTAGGGCAGACTTCGCTGGGGCAGGAAAACTTAAGGGCTGGAGGTAGGAAAAAAAAACGTGAGACCGTGAAAAAGAGGCAGAATCAATTAAAAAAAAAAAAAAAAGGGCAAACGTGAAGCCTGAAACGTGGAAATCGTGGGCAAGGGCAGCAAGCCTGAATCGTGGAAATCGTGGGCAAGGGCAGCACCAGCAAAAATCTTGCAAACAGCAAAATCGTGGTTCGAAATAACCAGGGCAGTCGTTTTTCTCTTTCCTTCTGAAAAATAGATGAATTAATTTCAACAAAGGTTAGTTTATTTCATACGATTTGGTGGAGAAATTAATTTTAATATTATTTGGAGGAATAAGTAATAATATTAAAATTAATATATGCAAATATAGTTTTGGAGGGAGTTGGAAGGGTAATTTGCATGTGAGAAATTAATCTCATATTATATGTTGGAGAAATTAAAATAAATATATTTGCTGGAAAAAGGTATTTTATTAAGTGTGAGGCAAAGTTATTATTTTATTATTTTCCGTTACTTTGGAATAATAAAATGGCAAATATATCACACTTGATGTTTCGGAGACACAAAAATTAACGGGCACTAATTTTAATGTATGGAGTCATAAGATTTTAACGGTCGCGGAATTTCGGGATTGTGATAAAATAATCAAGGGTGATGAAAGTCGACCAGCGACGAACTTCGAGGATTATGACAAACGTCATAAGGAAGCATTATTGCTTCTCAAGTTATCGGTGTCGGATGATTTGATACCGGAAGTGCGGAATGCCACTGTGGCAAGCATGTTGTGGGCCAGTCTGAGGGATAAATATCAAGACGTCAGAAAAGAGTCGGGTTTTATACCTGAAAAATATGCTCTTTTCCGTAAAGTTACAAGAAGGTGGATCGTTGTCTGAGCACCTACTTTGGATGAAAGATCTCCAGAGACAGTTATCTTCCATCAATAAAAAGGTGGATGACGATGATATGGTGGCTCTGGTTTTGAACAACTTACCTTCTTCGTATGAGTCATTTGTGGAGGCACTCCATTTAATGGCTGAAAGTCAAACACTCACGTTTGACAAGGTGAGTTCCTACCTATTGCAAAAGGAGCGGAGACAACTTCAGGCAGAATCTAATTGTGACCATTCAGAGAGTGCTCTTGTCACTCAGTCAAAGGGAAAGTGGAAACGTCAATCTGGTGAATCTTCCACTCGGTATCAAGTCACATGCTATTACTGTCACAAGGTTGGGCACCTCAAGAAGGATTGCCGGAAGCGGATGTATGATCTTTCGAAGCAGAACAAAAAGCCATGTAATGAGGAACATGTGGCAGCAGTTGCAGAAGAACGGGATTCGGATGACGGGCATGCTCTTTATTGTCTTACGACATCATGCTCGAATGATAGTGGTACCAGTTGTTGGATCATTGACTCTGGTGCATCTGCACACTTTTCATGTCGTAGGGATTGGTATGTTTCATTTACTGCAAATATGTTTTGAATCAGTAGTACTAGCTGATGGAGAATCACTTGTAGTAGAAGGGATAGGAGATATATGCATTGTATTGAATAATGCTCATAAATTGTTGGTACGGAATGTTAGATATGTACCTTCTTTACAAAAGAATCTTCTATCTATTCGTCAATTGATTGAAAATCCCAATATTTTTGTGGATTTTTGTGGAAAGAAGTGTGTTGTCTCTGATGTGAAACAGAGACGGATAATTGCCCTTGGTATTGGGGAAGGTGGTCAGTATCGGCTTGTTGATCCGGCTGCGATCAACATGAATGCACGTGTGGAGGACAGCTCCACCATTCAGGATGTGCAGGAGGTTGCAATGCCTTGGGAGGAAGCCATTCCTCACAAATCTGTTGACTTGGATACAGTCAACCTACATGCACCTATTGTGGAGGGAATATCCACTATACTAGGTGTACGGGAGGCGGACATGCCTTGGGAGGATGGATTTCCTCATTCTGAAGAACAATTTGTTGTGGACGGAGACTCCACTATTCCAAATGCATTGACGGTGCATGGTGAGATGGCATGCCCAGCCACTCACTCAGAGGTTCTTGCTCGAAGGACAAGTAGAGCATGAACAGTTTGCTCATTGTGTTGTGAAGGATCTTTCCCAACAGAGGGGGATAGATGAGCAAATAGATAAGACGGAGATGGTTATTTCTCCTGTTGAGACGGAGACCACTGCTGAGACGGAGATGGTTATTTCTCCTACTATTGAGGAGTTGGTTCTAACTCCTGCATGATGGTCACATTCCTCTTCTTGAAAAAGTTGGATGAGCACTACATGGTGGTGCAAGGACGTGATCGAGGTGACTTCGATTGCAGGATAATTGAGTCTTTGTACAGACTCCAAAGCAGCTACACAAGCCTGGAATAGATTTTTCAATCCACATCTTCGAGGTTATGATTTCAGCACTCTGGAGATGGGGCTGACACTCTCAGCCATTGGTGATTCATCATTGGTCAATGAATCACGTAACAGAGAACCAGTGGACCACTTGCCATATCTTTTGTTCATGGGACCAGATTTTTGTTTTGCGGTTCTTCTTCATTCGACAACTGCAACACAGTGATCAAGGACTGCTGATTTTAAAGTACAACTTATGGCACAGTCTGTAGATGTAATGACTAAACATATGGGCTTTAGGAAATTTGTAAAATTTTGGGACAAACTTTGTCTTGTTTCCGGTTTAGTCATTAAGAGGGGGTGTTAAAATATAACACATTATATAGAATGTAAAAACAGTTATGTAGTTGTTCGGTTGGTAACTGTTCAACCACCTCTCTCTCAATAAATAAACCTCTGCCTGTATCATTTGGACAGTGCAGTTTGCTCTCTTGTCTCCATTTTATTCTTTCTTCTCTTTGGTAGACAAATAATAGTTGGTGGCTAGACCATAAAAACTTCTTGAAAAATGTTTTCTCCATTCCTTATTTGACATTTTGCATAAAATATTTTTCTATAAAATGTCATTGACAAAAGCATATATATATATATATATATATATATATATATATATATATATATATATAGTTGCCACATAGCAAAGAACCGCAGCTTCATAAACGATTAGATTACTAAGAAAATAAAGTTCAAAGAATGTGGCTAGGTCTGCTAAAATGAAAAGTGACACTACAACGATGAAGGAAATATCTCCATTTGGAAAAAAAAAAAAGGCTATTGTAATTATGAGACAACTAATTTTTAATGGCTCTGCTCACTTTAATAATCATTTCACCTTTAATCTTTTCTCTATATATATCCACATACTTCCTTGAAATTCATGTATTTTGTGTTTTCAGGCACGGACATAGATTGTGTGGGCTTATGACAGCACAATGATATTGATGTTTGCTAACACATGACACACTTTTAAACTGTTCAAAGAGAACGGCTCAAAGAGACTAATAATATTTTTGTTGGGTATTAATCTCTAGGTTATAAATCATTATTAGATAATGTCTTCTTTTCTCCTCTAATATACACAAAAGACGATGGTATTACAAATTATTGTCACTAATAAATCAGTGCTCTAAAAGTTAAAAACTTAGAAGCACTTACTCTAATACCACTTGTTACATACCAATGGCAGTGTTACTTTATATTCATGTAGCGTTATCTCCATGTAGATATATATAACTTAGCAGCACTTGCTCTAATACCACTTGTTAGATACCAATGGCAGTGTTACTTTATATCCCGTAGACGTTATCTCATGTGCATGTGTATGTGTATGTGTATATGTGTATGTATGTATAATTGATTCTCTAATATTGAGAGGATGTTATATGGTGTACAATATAGGTATAAATGTATATTCACATAGACACATACGAAGAGCTACATGTAGTACAACTAGTCCCCTTAATTTTAATAGTTAATGATGACATTATACAAAGGGTATATAATAGGATCCATAAGCTTTCTTGCATTAGCTTTGTTCCCAGCTTCTACTGTTTGTAATTCATCGCTTCATTCCAAAACATTCAGACAAATGACATCCTATTTATTTTCATGTCACTGACCGTATTTATATGTAATTTACACAAATGCTCAGTTTACCATGGCTGAACAATGTGACAATCTATCAATATTTATTCAATCAATCAATATATATTCAATCACTCAATCTACCAAAACTCTTATGGCCCCAAGAGGGCCGTTATTACAAAGAGAAGCAGCAATTATTGCATATGCAAACCATTGCATAAAATTAAAACAATTGCAATTGTAATTTTAACATTCACACAAAAAAAGCAGTTTCATATCTTGTCATTACCAGAAGTGCACCTGAAATTGAGTTCTCTAAATTCACATGATTCGAGAACAAGAGGTAGCTCAGATGCCATAATGTACTGTGGTTTTCTAATGTCTTATTGGTGTCAAGCAATTCATCAATCACCTGCAAAGCAGTTAAGCATGATCAAAAGTTACAATAATCCAAACTGATTCTGCTGTTTAGAATGATACTTCCTAGACCAGGAAAGATGATATAAAATGAAAACTAAACTAATATAAAAAGATTTTGGCCTTAATGCAGAATTGAAACTTTTCCTGTTAGGACTGTGAATACGGAGTCCTACAAACCCACAAAAGACACCATACAAGATGAACAATAATACAGTAAACCAAAATAAAACTTTTCTTCTTAGCTGTAGACAATAAATGTAGAAAATGTCTTCCAACAGAAACATCATATTGCAAAATGGGTTTAAACAGAAACACAATTATATATATATATATAATTGGAATTGTCAAGGACAGCCATTTGTGAAACCCGGCAGAAAAAATAGAAAGACAGCCTTATTGAATATATGTGTTTTGTATCCATAATCATAGTTACCAGGTTAGAAACGCTTGAGAGATTCAACAGGGAGGTTCATATGCTTTGAATTATAGAAAACTATTTCTGTATTTTTATTTCTTTGATATGTACAATATAAGGTATGGCCTCTCTTGTTAGAAATGTAAAGAGAGAATAAAGAAAGAATAGAATGTACAAAGAATGGATGAAGAGAAACCGGAATGCACACATTATTCATTGTGTGTCCGTCCTTTTATTATGTGAAAGATGGTTACAAAGTGGTTGAAGTAGTTTCAACCATTTATTAGTTAACACTTAACTAATATTAATATAACGTTAATAAATAAGCCTTATATTTTAATACCCCCTCTTAAGGCTTACTCTATAGAACATATTGACAGAAGATTAAAATAACATAACCAACCAAGACCACGCATTCTTCAGAAGCTTTCCCTTTGAAAACAATGCTTTGACCAGGTAGAACTCCATCAAGCTGCCTCCCTGACCCTCGTAAAGGTGTAGTTCTCGAGTTAAATTCCCGAGTTCCCGGATTCCACCTCCCCAAACTCCCAAATTACAAAATCTCCTGAATTGTTGGACAACCATCCATACTAAGCCATCCACAAGCTCCATCAAGTTGTCTCATGACCCCTGTAAATTCCCGAGATCCATAGACTCCTAAACTATCTGGACAACCATCCATACTGAGTTTCACATACATTGGATTCCTTCATGTCTTCAAAGTGCTGGAATTCTTTTAAAATACTCATTTGGTTTGTCTTGGAATTTTCCCTTCATCTTTTTTCTTTACGATCTTATTCGTCTCTTGGAAAAAAATTGTTCAATAAATTGATAATATAAACTTTGTTCACAATTATTTATCATTTGCTCTAGAGACAATCCATTTATGGCCAAATAAAAAAGCCCTAGTTTGTGATTTGCAATACATTAGATAGGATTTCGCACATGCCCTGATAATATTATGTATGTTTGCCCTTTTTCGACTGTATATGTATTTTTCCCTTGTTTCGACTTATCACAATCTATAACTCTCTATTTTTGCTCTCAATTTTGTATTTATTTAAATCAACTTTACACAACTCGTACCTGATTAGGGAGAGATTAAACACAATTTTGGATTGATGCCCTTCACATTTGCAAGATTCAATTTTGGATTGATGCCCTTCACGTTTGCAGGATTTCATGCCCTCTAATCGACTGAAAACGTGATTTTCATTCAAAGCACTTGGAAAAAAAAATGTGATCTAACAAGTAAATGTTTTTTTCTAGATCTGCAAATAATGTCAGTCCTCATAATCTGCAAAGTTTATTTCAATCTGAAATGTGCCCTTACGATTTTGTCAATTCCAAATCTTTAACTCTTCGAATGCATGCCCTAGTAGGGCTTCTTCAAATCATTGTGCCACACTTCCATACTCTAACAAAGAGCTTCCTCGGATGAATGGCTTTGAAATGGGAAAAATAGAGTTTATTTTCCTTCCCTCAGACTTGTAATGTCTCCAAATGAACATATTCAAAATCAGAATTTTCCGATGGATGGAAGGCACTCAAAACAGGCTCGGAAATCTAGAAATGTGTAGATGAAACCCTAGATGTACCCGAAATCAACAACCATTCGCCCCTTTTGGAAAGCCCTTAAACACTGTTGGAAAACACAAATAGAAACTTGATCTTCAATGGAAAACACAAATAAATCCTTGATCTTCAATGGAAACCCCTAAATGGAGAATCCTCCCAAGAGAAAGAAGAGTTTTTGTTCCTCTCTCTCTAATCCTCAAGAGGATTAGAGTCCTTAAGATATTATTTCTAAAGGTTTTCGTTCTTAGAAATATTTTTATAAAGCTATAAAGCTCAGACAAAATTCAGATTTGTATAAAATAGAAAAGCATGCCTTCTACAAGCAAGTAAACTTGCTTTTATAGATGTAATGGGCCAAATAGTCTCCCCAACTTCCAATCAGATTTCACCCCTCGCATTTAATGTTTTTTCCACCTTTTTCATCCTCCAAAGGGGTCGCATTTTCTCCTAGGGGAGAATAATAACATAAAGTGATATTTCTTTTTTTTTCTTATTTTACTTTATCACTTTATATTTGTCTTTTCTATTTTTAAATTGACTTTATCTTAATAGAATAATAGATTATAATATGATATTGCACTTTTATAATTAATTTATTTATGATAAGTTTCCTTTCTAACACCCTTTAGTCGTCGGGAAACAGAATTGGGCTAAAGGTCTTCAATCCAAGAGGGGATATTAAAAGACCTGGATGTGGCGACCTCCGAAAGTGACCCCAAATATTTGTGTTGGGTATTTTTGTGACTGAGTTACTTATTATGCCCTCAAAACTCTGTTCATAATTTAGTCTCAGCGCTTCATTGATCTCGTTTCAGTCTTCCACTTTTTATGTCCTCGAAACTCTGTTCATGATTTAGTCTCAGCGCTTCATTGATCTCATTTGCAGGCCCTTGTGATGACTGTAAACTCGAACTGTGCAAACTTGAATTGTGCCCTAACAGGACTGTCATGAAAAAATGTCTTTCTTCCCTTCTCTCTTTCTCCTCAGTTTGCCACACTCTAATACCAATGTTAGAATATGCAAAGAGAGAGAAGAATAGAATGTACAAAGAACGGATGAAGAGAAACCGGAATGCACACATTATTCATTGTGTGTCCGTCATTTTATTATGTGAAAGATGGTTACAAAGTGGTTGAAGTAGTTTCAACCATTTATTAGTTAACACTTAACTAATATTAATATAACGTTAATAAATAAGCCTTACATTTTAATATCTTTGACGTAATTCTTTCCTTTTTGTTACTTTTTCCTCTTTTTTTTAATTGTAAGTAAAAACTTTAAGCTAAACAAACATTAAAAAGGGTTTGTGGTCAGGTCTAAACCAGTTCAGAAAGCCCAGAAATTTCAGATTTAACACAAATAAATACACATGCACACACAAATATATATACATACACATATTGCATGTGCATACATAAATGTATGTCTTGCATGTGCACATAATTGTGTGCATAAGTATGCTCACCTAATCATATCTGTCTTTTGCATGAACAAGAGTATGAATGCATATGCTTGTGTACCTATACGTGCATACATAAATGTGTATGTGAATGTTCAGTCTATCAAAATTTCAGATATACATGACATTGGACCCAAAACCTCTTCTCAATGCACAAAGTTCTCAAACAGGATGTCACATACATATAAGGGCCTGTTATGCAAAACTGCCAAATGTTAAATCTTACTGCCTGTTTTCGGGCAACAGTGTGACTTTGGCATACTACATTTTTGGTAGTCTTTACAAATACAATACCTGGGCCAAACTTGCCTAAAAGCCTAAAAGTACATAAAGGACAAAGTTCTCAAACACGATGTCACATACATATAAGGGCCTGTATGCAAAACTGTCAAATGTTGAATCTTACTGCCCCTTTTCAGGCAAAGGTGTGACTTTGGCATACTATGTTTTTGGTATTCTTTACAAATACAACACCTAGGCCATACTTGCCTAAAAGCCTAAAAGAGGAGGAAGGATAAAGAATACTACCAAGAGTGAACAATATGAATTAAAAATGGTGCTGACAACTCTCCTCCTTCTCAAGATTTCCTCAAGGACAAACACCTAAGAGAACTAGAGAAACTGTAAACACTGACAAGGTGACCAATAACACGGAAAAAAACATAAATTTTTCTTATTCGCTGTAGACGGTAAATGTAGAAAAAATGTCTTCCAAAAGAAACATCACATACCAACATGGAAAAGGCACAATTATCTTGATAATAGGACTTGTCAAGGATAAACATGTGGGAAACAAGGCAGAAAAATTTAGAAAGGTAACCATATTGACTATATGTGTTTTATATGATAGTCATAGATGCTAGGTTAGAAACACTTGAGAGATTCAATAGGGAGCATCATACGCTTGTGAATCATAGAAAAGTGCTTATGTATTTTATTTTATTTTCAAATTTTTATTATATGTATGATATGTAGGTATTGCCTTCCCCACATAATTCTTTTCTTTTTGCTACTATTTTTCTCTTTTTGCATTGTAAGTAAAAAAAGTTTAAGCTAAACAAACATTAAAAAGAGGTTTGTGATCTGATCCAAACCAGTTCAGATAGCCCAGAAAATTCAGGTTTTACAGAAATATATATACTAATATAAATTACAAATAATATATAATAAATATACAAATATAGATACATATACAGATAAACAAATATAAGTACATACATATATATTGCAAACCTGTATCTACATAAATGCATGTCTTGCATGTGCACATAATTGTGCATGCATGTGTGCATTTACCTAAGTGTGTCTGTTTTTGCATGACTAGATGTATGAATGTATATGTTTGTGAACCTGTACATACATGCATCCGTAAATGTGTATGTGAATGTTTAATCTGTCAAAAATTAAGATATTGTTTGCATGACATTGGGCCCAAAACCTGTCAAAAATGCACAAACTTCTCGTACAGGATGTGATATACTTATAAGGGCCTATTGTGCAAAATTACCAAATGTTAAATCTTACAGCCCCTCTTCAGGTATGATAAAATAAGGGTTAGTTTTGGCATACTATGTTTTTGGTATTCCTTCAGAGATCTGGGGGGGAGCCCACTCCTATAGATAGATGAAACACCCATTGCATACATCCCTACAAGACTAAAAGTATAGGGAAGATAAGGAAGACTGAGAGTCTGTTGCTTTTGTGGAGGTACCTCAAATTGTTTCATGAGATATTTGTCTTTTGGCTTGCTCGAGGGCTTTCCCCAAAGTTGATAGAGACAAGGTCCTAACTTTGTATTGAAGACAAAGCTCTAAAGTGGTGGTAACGAGTCTGAAGAGGTCATCATTAGTCATGTTATGTTCTGCTTTGTTGCGCAAGAACTTCCACTGCTTGATGAATTCTTGGGCCATTTTATTTTTGAATTGTCTACAATTGACAAAGCTACTTAAGTTGTTTTAGGTTAAGTCAAGGTAATGAAATTATTTAACGAAGGTGTTAACTAAACCTTCACATTCAACAAATGAGTTACGCTTAATTTAATAGAGCCAATCTAAGGCATCACCTGTAAGGGTTTTGGCAAAGATTTTGGTAGCTGCATAATGTTTTGTTTTAAGCTAGCTCTTGTAGGCGTTCTCAAAAGCCTTGAGATGTAGATTGGGATCAGTTGATCTGTCATAGGTTATGGTTGGGTTTAATTCCCAATGTCCTATAGTGACAATATAAAGTTGTAAATGGTCATTTTGTAGTATTTGGAACACCTTGTTATGAATGGATGGTTGTGGGATTGGGTTCCCATGATTATTGACAAAGTGGGGTGGCAGGGGACATTGATTTGGGACACTCCACTAAAAATGATGTGGTCTACTAATTATTTGGGCCAAATTGAGTTGCATTTGCATGAATTGTTTATTACTAGATGCTTACATGTCAACCATTCAGTCTATAGTTACCAAGTCTGAAAATCTGAATCCATTCACGAGGGCAAAAATCCAAAAATCCAGAATTCCTGAAAATTTTAGAAAAATCCCATCCAAAATATACGAGTTGAACTTTATAAATATGAAAAGTTGACAAAACAATGAAAAACTTTTATAATTTAATGTAAAATGTTACATTTTTAATATACAAGATTTATGGGTGACTATTTTTCGAGAAAACTACAAAAAAACAAAAAACTATTTTTTCCTAAATTAGGGCAGACCTAGACCAAATTTATCCAGTCGGTTGAAGAATACAGATCCGGCTAGATTTGATAATTATGATTCAGTCCAACTCTTTCATGATCATTTGTGTGGAATCCACAAGGGAGTTTTGATTAATATCGTTGGGTTGAGTGGGTGCATTTCAAGGGTGGCACCCATCATGGTGAAGCAGATGAAGGAAAGTAGATGATGTAAACATAGAGCAATTCATGCTTTAGCTTTCCCCAATGGTTGAAAAAAGGTTTGTTTAAAGAGGACGGCAGGTGTTAAGAAGTTCA
Organism: Taxus wallichiana var. yunnanensis; assembly: GCA_018340775.1. NCBI lineage: Eukaryota > Viridiplantae > Streptophyta > Pinopsida > Cupressales > Taxaceae > Taxus > Taxus wallichiana. The sequence goes on from CM031235.1 coordinate 142,999,604, forward strand.
TCCATGCATTGTTGAATGGATTTGGGAGCTTCTCCGCATATTGAGGAAAATTCTTAAGGAATCGTTGCATTGCGGATGTGTAATTGACATAATCATCATGTTCACTCTATTGCTCCAATTCTTAATGGATTGGGATGTAATTAAATTGAGATCTAGTGGCAATCTTAAAAGAGGCATTAGATACTGACCTTCGCTTTAGGGTTAGAATCGGCCATATTACGCAATCCACATGGGGTTGGAATTGAAAGGAGACCATTCATAGTTTTACACTTGAGTGCTATAAAAATGTTTCGTGGTAGGAATGGAAACATAACCTTTGGGGGTTGTAATGGGAGAAGAAAAGAAATTTTGCAAGCAAGGCATACTTGATGAACTAATAACACTAAGAAGCTAGGATAGGAAAACAAAAGCGGTAATAAGACTCAATCATAGGTTGAGTAAGATTCACATCAGGTTCACCAAAATGTATGTAAGCTAAGATGGTAAATATAATGACCCTCTCTATAATATAGGATATAAGTAAAAGACCGTACTAGAGCCAACATACAAGCAAGATATAACCAAGGGTGTAAATAATTGTGTATCTAGAAGAGAGTAATCCACACTCAATATCGAAGGTATATGGTTCCAAACCCTATATCAAGGCTATGGTGATGGGATCTTACTAGGATTCTAAGGGTCAGACTGCAAGAGCCACTCCTAAACTAAGAGATAGAATGTTATTTAGCGGTAAATATGTGCTATAAAGAGAGCAATAATGTAATAAACAAAGATATGCTACACTATCCTAGTCTAATACATGATACATCAAAATAATCAATCAAACCAACATAAAAGAAAGAATTTAGGGTTAGGGATGCTTACCTTCATGTGGACATTATTGGCATTTTAATCCCCATCCTTAGTTTGCAGCACCTTGTGAGACTTTGCTGTGGTTGAATAAGAAGAGATCAAAGTTGGGGACAAAGACTAAGTAGACCAAAGTTGGGGACAAAGAGTAAGGTAGACCTCGCTAGTTCAACTTCTATTCTTGATGCTCCTAGTGACCTAATGCTCAATGATGACCTTCATGTATAAGCTTCACCTAACACTAAGACTTTTTACCTTTAAGCATGGATTTGCAAGTACAAGCAAAGAAAACTATGTTACTATTCGATGATATCTTTGAGAAATGACAATCGTGATGTCTATAAATAGGGGGACATAACTTGAAGTCACAAGTCATCTTAGTCGATGATGCCATGTCTACAAGACATCATCAACCATAGTCAATGATAGTCTGATAACAGTGAGGCGGAGGAAAAAAGGATGTCTGAACAAGACACTTGGAGCATGTACGAAGGTGACTTGAAGGTGCTATAGGAAGCTGATTTGATGGTGATATAAAGCAGTAGTATTAAGGTGTACAAAGTGGTGGTAGGAAGGAAAGGGAAAGTGTCATATCGATCTCTCATGAGGTGCTACTGAACCGGCCCACTACAATACCAATATACCCCAAAGGCATACACCTAGAGGTTTAATACGCCAACAACCTACTAAAAGAAATTGTTAGTAAGTGAAAAATAAGGTGTATACGTATGCCCTAACCGAAGATCATTGTGTGTCCCACTAGTGCGTGAATTGGTCATCAAGAAAGAAACATAGTATACATCAAAGTAAATGAAATAAATAATGACCAACATCTAAATGATAGTGGTGGTGGTATTTGGATTCATGACGACTCCCAAGGACAGCCAACCATGTAATTCCGTAAGTGTAATGAGTGGGGACATTTCACAAGAGATTACCCTACAAATCAAAATAATAATAGACTTCTCTAAGAATGGTGTGGGCTAGGGATCACAATGATGCAAATATTCAAAGCAAATGAACAACAACATGATTGATGTTGCCAAGGATGAAGTAATGGCAATCACTTAAGCACAAGCCAAAAAAATGAAGAATAAAATACTTGTTGAGACTAGAGCGGTTGTCGAGAAGTACATGGTTGAAGAACAAAGTTGACAAGTATGGTGGTAAGCAATCAACTTGAGTCAGACAAAGCAACTACAATACAAGTCTTGCAAATTACTGTACTTATAATGGTAGTTGAGTTTTTGCACCACAATTCAAAAATACAATAACCACAATGGTATTTGGCAATGGCCCCAACATGGGGCATGTACAACACACCTAATACCAAAGGTAGCACTAAATAATGGGGATAACAAAAAGCAAAAGAATGAAACCATAATCGAGACCCCATTGTCAGGTGATCAAGTGATCTACCCCATGCCTCTGACAATGAATATAGCCAACAACGACCGACAATAATGCAAATGAAGATTCTTGGGAGACACCTAACAAACACCATTCTGGATGGTCGTTTGGGTGTCAATGTTCTTCCATAGGACCCTGGAAAAGTCTCTGAATGTCTGGTAGATTTAAACTTGTGGTTCAGACTATTTGAAATACAAGTAATTTTGAAAATAGAGCAGGCAGACTCAGGAACTTGAAGGGGACAATGGACAAAGAAACAGTTAACGATTCCATATTCAAATCGTACTAACTAATGGAAAATGTCAATCTGGTTAACATTGAGCCTATCTATGGAAAACAGCACTTGAATTAGCGGGACCCACTGCATAAAAAGATAAAGGTGCAACTGTTTTTAACAAAGTGTCCCATTTTGGAAATATTAAATATCATAAATAGGACAAGTATAAAAGAGATGGGTCTAGATATGCCTTACACCCAAGCCCAAGACGCTCAAGCATAAAATCAAGAGGGAGAATATCATTGCCAAGCGTACCCCACATCCATTCAGAGGCCCTATCAATATGCAACCACGTGGAAATGCGTCATTGTCATATGTATGCTCAACCCAGAACTGTCAAATGACTTCTCACTGTACAGACCCCAAACAGTAGATTTTCCACAGTATGTCCAGAGGCACCATATGCTTCAACCAGCACTGTCAAACGACTTCTCACTGTACAGACCCCGAACAGCAGATTTTCCACAGTATGTCTGCCCCCAAGGTGTTCAAGATTAACAGTACAATCTAAATGTCAAATGCCTCTGATTCTGCACCTTATGAGCATCTAATTCCAACTTCTGTACAATTGTACACCCAAAAAGATGTTCACTCCACTGTACATCAACTTTTCTTTAGATCAACTCTACACTCTTCTGGATGCACTGCTCGAACACATGGACTGTTACAGTGGATGTACGGTATGCTACAGTGGACATATGTTCTAGTACAGTGACCATATACTGAGTTACATTGATGTCAGATCAACTACATTGATTGCTACAGTAAATGTACGACCTGTTACAATGGTTTATTTGGGATAAATTTCAACATCCTCAAAATACAATGACTGGATTTGCAGGGTTTCATCAACAAATTCAGGCAGAAGTTTTTTTTTTTTTTTTTAATCAGTGGGCAAAATCAGGCTGCAGAACTTGGTTATGCAAACAGAATTTTGGCATGTGTTTTTGAGCAAGTTACGGTATCTGAATATTTTCAGCAGAAGAACCCTCTAAATGCTAGGGTACATGCACCCATACAACACTGCTCTACATGAATAGTTGCTTGTTGCTTATAAAGTGGCGATGAACATGACCAAGTGTGAAAAGAAATTTAAAAATAATCTACTGTAAACCTCAGCTTTTGAAAAATAGAATTCCTCCTACTTTAAAGATAAGGAAGATTATGCAGCTAGATTTTCCTTATTGTTCTAAATTATGTACATGGTACCCTATACTTAAAATGGATTGTCATTTTGGTTGAGATTTTCCATTTCAGCACTGCATAAGAGTAAATAAAAAGGGCTATTTGTAAAATGAGGATATTAAAGAGCATATTTCTTTCCGATTCTAATGTTTTAAATTTTTACTAGTAACTACATAGAATCCTATCGTTAGTGTCATCTGATTTGGCAATGCATAACCAATAGTGGCATGCAATTTTTTCTGCATTTCGATCAGAATAATTGTTCATTATACCCAAAACAAGTCATTGAGAGTGGATTGAACCAAGAGAACATTGTACTCTGTAATGAAACCCTTTAATAAATTGTCCATCTATCTAATCCATTATTTACTTTTCAATTAGGTGCATTTGACAATAATATAATACCAACTAATTTCTTAACTAATATGCAATAATTCTGTTATTAAGTAATGGAATTCAGAAATTGGCTCCCTTTTTTTTAAAGGTAAAAATAAAAAAAGGGACATCAGTGCCTCACTATAGATATAAAAAAAAGTAACAGATCAAACCACGGGTCCCAAATTAGTGACTGAAAATGCAACATAAACTCATAAACGAGGAGTTTATGCAGCCAGATTCATTGAAAAAGATTCCACAATGTCAATAAACAGTATTGCACAGAGACACACCTCCTACCAAAAATGTGTTTCGCAGACTGGAACTCATCTCAGAGACTGATATTTGTTGGTACTCATCTTGGAAACTTTCCATTTCAAAGTTTTTTAAAATATATATATTCTGTACTCTTGACCTTAGATGTGATGAGATATCAAAGATAAATATCAATATAATTACTTTTATCTTTTGTCGACATCTAATATCTTAACTTTAAAAAGGTACTAATGTTTTTTTAGGCTGTATAATATTGTTTTCTCTAAAATTTACATATTTCTGTCTCGGAGTACCCATCTCTTATTTTTCTGAAAAATGGTGTACCAGCCCCGTCTCTTTGTATGGGTACCGGTGCAGGTACCCGTCTCCTGGTAACTATGCTTTAATCTAGAATAATCAATGTAATCACAAACATAATTTCGCAGCCCTTTATCTTCTAATCAACTTCTATCAAACTATTTAGTAAATGAAACAGATCTCCTTCCTGCAATTAGTATGGACGTATATACATAGAAACGCCGTAGTGTTAGCTGGGTCTTCATACAATCTGTCAATCGTTGTATCCTACAGCTTACCTTCAGGTGTCCAAAACTGCCTGTAGCTTGCAGCTTACTTAATCCATCTGAGGGAACTGGAAATTCATCTTTTGCATTGTCTATACCCTTAAAAAATTGTATGAAACACCCTAAATACTCATATATTAAGCAGCAATCTTTTCATAGAGTTATTTGGAGGAAGCCTCTTGGAGAAGGGGACCTTTGAGCCACCTCATAGTATCCCAAAAGTCATTCTCATCCTCCATAATTAATCCAGTAGAGGGAGCTGTGAAAGCATTTCTGAACATTGTATACTTTCTGAACTGAGATTGAGGAAGCTTATAGAAAGCTTTAAGGTCTGTCCATTCCATCACTTCCCAAATCTGTACAAGTCATGAGATATTTTAATTCCTTTCTCAAACCAAAGGAGGGCAGAGCAGCCTCTTGTCAAGGCAAGGATCTTGTCATTATATTTCAGATTCGACAAAATTGATTTGTAGGCTTGGCACCTAGTGTCAAAGGAAGAGAATATAGGCTACCCAACCACCAAGTGCTTCACTTGTTCCCATGCCTTCCAAATTGACTGAAGAATAAAGGACCAATGAGGAGCAACAAGAAAGCACCCAAATAGTAAGTCAACCAAATGAAGTCATTTTCATCTCTCTTGACCCTTTGGAGCCTATTGGCAATATTGAATCTCACACGAACTTTCCAAGGTTCAATTCCAGTCAAAGCCCTCAAGTTTTTTTTTTTTTGCACTTACAATAGTAAAAAAACCATGTGGGTACGCTGTGGGTATTTATTTGCCCACAGGCCCTGGGTACCCGGGTGGGTTTCGTACCGGGACAGTATGCAGGGCCTGTGGGTACGTACCACAGCGTACCAGTACCAGTACCCGGTACATATCAGCCCTGGTATGGGGGTACTTGGTGTTTCCATACAGTCTAGCCTTCTATACCCAATCCCAACTTCTCACAAATTAAATTTAGTTTCCTACCCTGATTATTGGAACATGGCCTGGACTTTGTGAGTTTCGTAAAATTTCTAATGGTCAACATAACTGTTCCAATATTTGTAATCCCCTCTGACACAGTTAATTGAGCTCGTGCAGGTATTCTTGCACAAGGATCTAAAACTCAAAATATATCTTTTTTAATTGTAAGAGCATAACTCCATTAACATTTCTTGTTTGGAAAACAAGATTACTCTAGACACAAGACTTTCTTACTCTAAAAGACTAAAATTTTATAAAACTCTAAAGCCTAAAAACAGATAACTAATTCAAACTTGATACAGGGAACTTACCGATGATCTACTAAGAGGCTCAACTAATCCTTATATAGGAAAGGAGAGAAGAAATCACCTGAAACTTAGAAACATAAAGAGTGAATGCTAGTAACCAAAAAGATTCCAGCTAACCAAGAATGAAACAAGTTCATGCCACTTGTCATAGCACCTTTCGTGGGGTGGTCCACTTTATTTAATAAAGTGATGACAACATCCATTTCATCTAGCATCCATTGTGAAACAAGACGCTAGGTCCTCACATCATCACCCCTCGAGGATGAGGAAGAATCTTCCATTGTATTACACGGATTCCAAAATTTGTCTTTGATTACGCTCATTCCTTGAGATGAGCCTGAACCATCTGTTTACGAAGATATTGAGAGTAGGAAATAAACATCTTCAGGTATGAAGAATATCCTGGAGGAGGTACATTCATTGTATGGTGGATGTAGAATCCTCGAGTTCGCCATTTTGATGTGCATGATGGCACATAGTGTTAGTCTTAACATTATATTTCATTTTTACATAGTGGGAATCTTACAATTAATAATGATATTTGATGAGGAATGCAAGCCTGTTTGGAGTAATGGAAACTGCCCAATGCTTTGGCATGAATTTTGACAAAAGTATTTGAAGTAATTTGCGATGTATTGCTGGTAGCAGCTGATGGACGGTTCCATGAACATCATTTTGAACAAAGGGTCACCATCTTGCATGAATCTTGAGAATTCAAAACACCACATAGTATTAGGAAATTGGAATTAATTTTGTGAGTTTGAATTCCTGAATAGGCCATTGAGTCATCAATACTTTGAAACGAGAATGGCGCCAAGCCATCTCGAGTGCAAAATACAATAGTTCTTGATGCATGAAAATTGTGTGGAGGTTGGTAAGGGATGAAAAATCGCATGCAACTTCTCATGCACCAAGTTGAGATCACAGAGATTATTTCCTTATGGATGGGAGCATGTTGAGCCTCCCAAGACATGACATTATCACATCGTTCTTTTGATTTTACAATAAAATTAAAATGTAGAGGTATTCCATATAGGATGGAGGAATTCATGAACAATTTGCCGTAATAACTTATGATTTATTTGAACCTGAAGAAGTTTTAAAAATCAAACGAACCGGAACCGGAGTTTGACCGGTTTGACATTTACAAATCACGAACGCTCGCTATCAGAGCATGTCATGTTTAAGATGATTTTGACAGGATCTTTGTTATGTGAACTGATTGAGCTAATATCCATCTCAAACCGTCCGGTTTTATCTGAACCGGCCGAAAGAAGCATTTCTTTCCTTTTTGGATTTTTGTGACAAAAAACACAAGTATAGAATAAAATTTGCCATTTTTGGAAAGGGTCATGGCAAGGGAAGATGTAGCAAAAACTTGCATGTGCCATAAATTTCATTTTGTGGCTCCGCAGTGTCGTTTTCTCTAAAAGTGCGTATTTTCTCGAGCTCTACGCATTGATGGCAATATTTTTCTTATTTTCATAAAATCTATTTTTGCACCTTTTTGGACCAAGCAACTTCTTGCAATCTTCTGAACGAATCATGAGCTTTGATTGCTTGTAGACAGACTAGTAATTAAAATTACTGGATAGCTTTCCAAAACTCGGTGAGTATTCTCCTGTGCTCGGACTAATCGTCCCACCTACCAACTTGGTCGCGACCTGCTTATTCAAATGTTGACTTCACATATCAAGTTATCAACAGATGCATAGGTTTTTTTTTTGCTATTTTAAGAGTCTTTTTTGTGTTTAAACTCCAATTTGCGCATCCTCAGACACAAGACTGAAGACTATCGTAAAGGTCCCAACAAAAAGAAAGCATTAATAGCAATGAAAGAAAACGCTGCAAATACATGGTTTTGGCTGCAAATTTATGTTTTTTTAAAGAAATTTGAGTATTTTTTAAGTTGCCGAGTATTCCCGAGTATTGGCCGAATATTGCCGAGTTTTGTTTTTTTGGGGTCTGCCGAGTATTTGCCGAGTGCGAGTATTCCAACTATCACTATATACATGAGCAAACTTTGCGTATTTTGTGTGTAATTGTTGGCATCATGGTTTCTAATTTTTCAAATATATTTCTTTCTTTAAAAATGTAATTTTTATGTGTTTTTTAGTAAACCGGTTCATAGAGTTTGAACCGGTCCGGTTCCGGTTCCGGTCCGGTCCAACCCTCGACCGGTTCCGAGTCCGGTTCCGATTTTTAAAACATTGGCTAAACCAACTCTCTGCTAGCAAAATCAAAAGAGCATTCTTTTTCCGAAATATGTTCAACATCAAAATCATAGCCATCAAACCATTGAGCCCATCTTTGGAGTCGACCATAAGTTGTTTTATTAGTAGGATCTCCTTTATACAAGTCTTCCTTTGAAATGCTGCAAGTCTGCTCTTAACAAAACTTTTCATTTGAATAAAGAATAGAAAAGCTTGAATAGCTCTTTTAGTAGCAAGTATTTCTTTATGACTAGAATGATACTTGAGTTCGGGACCTTTGAAGGATCCATAAGCATACCTGCATATTTGTTCTATATCATTCTCTTTTCTCTCTTTGAGGATTGCTCCCCAAAATTCTTCAGATGCATCTGTCTCAATGATTTTAAAACCCGTTCGTGTAGAGACAAAGAAGGGAGAGTCGGCAACTTTGTTTAAAGCTACTGGTGCTTGAGTCATAATCAAGTCCATGGAGGAGCATTCTGCGAAGCCTTTTATTTAAGAGCAACCTGTCGCAACAACATTTTTATAAAAACCGCAATATAATTAATACATCCCAAAAATCTTTGCATTGTGTCTTGTCTGTTATTTCATCAGAAAGCAGTGATTTTTGAGACAATGTGCTCTTGTAGAAGTATGGCTCCATCTTTAATGGTGATGCCCAAGGCCCAACTGTCTTTGAATGTTTCCATTTTGGTAGGATCGAGACAGAGTCCATTAGCATACACTGTTTGATAAAATTGCTCTAAATGCTCCCAGATGATCTTTAGTATTCTCGAGAGAATATCGAATATCATCTATATAAACAATTAAGAGTTTGGACAAGTGACCGAAGATTTGATCCATTTTCTTGAAAAATGGATGGTGTAGTTTTAAGTCCGAATGGCAAGACGGCCATTCATACGTATGCCGGGAATACTAAAAATCTTATAAGTATCTTTCAATTCAAGAAGATGCCGTAAACCTGATTTTAAATCAAACTTACTATAAACTTTACGCCATTAATTTGAGTCAACAAATCATCTCGGCTTTGGAATTGGTGTCTTTGAATAGGCGGGATATATTTATTGAGAGGTTTATAGTTCACAACTAATCTCTTTTTACCTCTCACTTGTTCACTCCTTTTATTGACATAAAAAGCAAGACATGTCCAGGGGGATTTGGATGCTTGAATGAAGCCTACTCTAAGCAAATTTTCAATTTCTTGTTTTGACATTCTCATCCTTTCAGTAGGAGACATGCCTATATGGTGTGCTTTGAACTTGGAGAAGAAACAATCTGGAATTCTAAAGCTAACAAGAGTGTTTCTTTCTATGAACAAAGGCATGAGGATTTTCGGAGGAACATCGGTCTTTATCTTATTGATGAGGGCATCAATAACTGAGGCATTCATAGAGATTGATTTATGTAACCAGTCAAGATTTGAAGCTTTGGATGGCTTAGGTGCCGATGGCACTCTGACCGGTATGACAGAGTCTAGGTATAGATCCTTGGGGAAAACGGATCTCTTTATCACAGATAGTATAGGGCATGTGATTGTTCAAATTGTCGGACCCAAGAAGCATATCATAATGCGGGAGGTCAAACTGATGAACTTTAAACACAGTCTTTACTTGCCCTAGTTGTACTAGAAAATGGGCAAAACACTTAGAGATTACTTTTTTGGAATCAAAACTTACTTGCAAGAAATCAGAAACCCAACAATCTCTAGGAATAGCTTTTTCTTTTAACAAGCTGATTTCTCGCACCAGTATCTATCATTGCATCTAGAGAGTATGGTTTCATATTTGGAATGCATATTTGAATTTTACAAAATGGATTACAAGAAGTTCTCGCAATGCACTTACTTTTGCCGGTGATTTCATATTGTTCATACGCTTTCTCCATGATCATTCTATCAATATCTTCTTGATATTATCAGCATTGGTAGCTGATTCTTCTTCTTGGAGTAGAGACGAAATTCTTCAGTGGCTTTTTGAATAGCTCGCTCAAGAAGAGATAAACGTGCTTGTCTCCAAAATCTTCTTTCAGGTGTTCTAGAGCAGGACCTGTATTGGAGACAAGTTGTTGTGGTTGTTGAGCAGCTCTGGTCATGGTCAAGCTTTCTTCTCTGTGTTCTTCTTCGGGAAATAGAAAGGAAAGTGTCGGGGTCCAAGTCCACGACCACGTCCAAAAGGAGAAGAAAGATGGCTTCATCCACGACCTCTACTAGGGAGGAAGAGAAAGCGATAGGGAGCAAAAGAAGTCTCGGAGAAGACGGCTTCGAGCAAAGCCAAGGTGAAGATCTTCTCGGCATTCTTGTTGGATTTTGGCATCCAATTTGGTTCTTGACTCATAGACTTGAGATTGCAGAGAATAGTAGCGGTTGACCATGTGTGGAGGGCACGTAGCTAGTTCTTGTTTGAGTGCATCTAGCTTTTGTTTGAGTACTATAGAACTAGGAGCAATGAAAGGGTGTTCATAAGAACTTCTGATCATATTGCAATGAAAATTGGGCAATGAATCATATCCTTGATCAGAGTCAGAATATTCATTTTCTGTAGAAGACTCTGTTAACTGATTAGCAGCAATGTTGAGTTCGAGAGAACTCAATGTTTGATTCATAGCTTTCTGTATCAGAAATGAACACATAGGTATCTTCATCTAGAAGATGCTCCTGTACAAAATTACCTTTGGCCTTGCGAGAGGCCTTGTGATTTTTCTTAGGACAATCCCGACTATAGTGATTCCCTTTACATATAAAACATTCAATATTTCTAGACTTAGGAAATATTTTTCTTTCGGAAAAATCTCCGTAAATGCAGGCTTGAAAGGTTTGGACCTTGAAGCACGTCTGTGCATTTGATAGGGTCCCTAGATTTTTGAAGCATTTATAATGCTTCTTATATTTTATCTTTGAGAGAGACTAGGAGAGCAAGGCAGGCGGCCAAACTAGTTTTCTATTTGAGTAGAACAAAACTTAACTCCTAAAAGTTTCTCACTCTAATAGCCTCTTTTTCGGCTTTTTCTCAAGACATGAGACGCTGATTGGTTTCGGTTATAATCGATTAATTTTACCAAATGTTAAATCAGCATCGGTATAACCATGCATGACATTTTTATACTCATTGGAAAAATAGGATGGAAAAGATCCAACATATCTGAGTTTCATGGTGGAATTAAAAGGAGTACCTGAATTATAGAGTAAGCTTCTGCATGTAGCATTGATACTCTTTGACTTTGGACATATCGCGAGTTGAGCTACGAGGAACTCAAGAGTATCTTGAGTCTTTTTCATCTTCAACCTGCTCCGATGAATTCTGCGATTATGGCGGGCCGTTAAACTAGCCATCCCTCCACCAACTCGTTCAGCTCCTTCTTCACCTTGGCCATTGATGATCTGGTCTTTCATACGAGCAGGAACAGCATCCCACCATTCTTTGAGAATGCCAACAAAGCCATTAGCAATGATGCTGGCAATATCTTTATCATGCTTGCCAAATTGTAATATTCAAGTGTTGGCCCAACCGATCATACCATGAATCATCTCTCTGATTTCATCAGTAGATTTGCATTCAATCTTATAAAAGTTAGGCTGAAAATTCAGAGTTCTCATAGTACCTTGCAGAGGAGGTGTAGAGCTTTCTCCGTATCCATGAAGCTTTAACACTTCTTCATTAATCTTGCCATGCCAATTTTCTTATCGCCGTCCTTCCGTTGACCGAAAGGCGATTTCATTGCAGCAACCCGAGCCCAAGTAAGAGCTTTGGACCGATCAAGACCGGGTCTCTTGGGAGCGCGAAGGTATCTTGCTCTTGTCGGTGAGAGCTTTCTATTTTATTTATAGCAGTAGTTAGAGCAGGAAAATTTTGTTCAAGCTCGGAAACAGAAAAACATAACTCATTTACTTTATTATCGACAGTCTGAATACTGTCAATAACCTTCTTTTCAGTTCCTTGAACAAAGCATGTATAGAATCTTGTATGTGCAACTGAAGACTGTTACTGACTTTATCAGGAACTTGCTCTAAATTAGAAGACAAAGAATTTACATTAGTAGATAAACTATCTACCTTCTTATTTAATAGAGCAACAATGAATGGAGATCTCCCTGTTGTCGAAGCTCAATAGCTTTTAGCGTATCCTGCATACGCTTAAGTTTTTCGTCCTAGGAGAGAACTTGGTCATGAATGGCTTTGGTAGCTCTGTTGTTCGATTGAGCATCTTGCAGACTGATTGTTCAATTTTTGAATCCGATTGCAGCGATACCAATACTGTCGGCGTTGTTGCCGATCTTCCGTGTAGACTTCAAAGTCTTTGGCAACTGGAAAGTCTGTGTTATCAGCTTGAGAAGATGTTGCTTCTTTTGAATCCATTGACACTTTGACTCTGTTAAGCACAGATCTGGCTTGTGCTAAAGTCTGATAATAGGAACACGGGAACAACTATTCATACTTATATGTGGACCATTCTTGGGAATATATTTCTGCTGAACTAAGACCTGGCAATGTTCACACCATAAACAATCAGTGTTGGGATCGTGTACAAGGGATGGATGGCTACATGGAGGTATTTCATGTTCAGGACTTTTTCCTCTTTCTGATATGAAAGACTGAGAGGAAGAAGATGTAGATAATCTGGGCTTATAAGAACCAGATTTCCTAAACGAAATAGTAGCCTTGCCTTTATCTTCTATGACCTTAGAAGCAGATTGGACGGAAGAAGTGGCCGCAGAGACACACTTAGTAGAAATTGTCCATTCTCTAGGTACTCGGATTTTATCCCAACTGACAACCTCTGGTTCAATCTTCTGGGCTGTCAAGCTTGCATGCATCACGACACTACTACCCCTGTGAGGGTCCATGTTTTATAGCGGGATGAGCAGTATTAGTTAATCTAAAGATTATCCTATAAAAATTGCAAGAGGGGAAGACCATGGCTTCATGTTTAAACCCGTGGTCTGTAAATGGAGCTTCAGAACTTGGTCTAACAGATTGTCAGTCTGTATAGACACGGGGTAGTTTGGAAACACGTTAAAGTGTATCGGCCCGTTACTAAGACTTGTCTCAGTAGAGCAAAATGTGCAAATCTTTGAAGCTTTCATGGCGGGTGTCAAGCAAACAACATAAAACAGAAGCATTTAACCCTTGACGAAACAGTGGGGTTATCCCGATCTGCACACAGCCTATATGAACAAACTTATAGGTAGATTGCTTCTTTAAATACACTAAATCCTTAGGGAAATTAGCGGAATATCATATTCAGACTTAGAGACATCTTAACCTCGTATACGGGACTCTCAACCTTATAGAAGATCTTTGTGATTAAATGAAAAGATTTTGATTTCTGATAGACTTCATTGTAAGGGAGTTTCCAACCTGGAAGCGGATTCTCCTCTTCTGTGATGTCCGTTTCTTCATTTACTGGAATTAGATCCGACAGATTGATGAAAGCATCATCACCGTCATCGGCTTGTCGTCCAGAAGTCGATGCAACCCATTCTCAGTGTCCATGTCGTCTGTAGTAATCTTCTGTCCTTCACCGCGTCTTACTGGAAAGTATATGACCACACACACGCCTCACCCGGGCTAAAAAAGGTCCGCTTTCCCTCTTGCGCGTCTTACGGGATTCAGAGATTCAAGTAGACGAAACACTGGCAACAAAGAGAAATAATACAAGGTCGAAACTAGAAAACAAGAAAATAACCAGCTCTGATACCAATTCTTGCACAAGGATCTAAAACTCAAAATATATCTTTTTATTCATTGTAAGAGCATAACTCCATTACACATTTCTTGTTCAGAAAACAAGATTACATCCATGTTGGACAAAGTCTTGGTTTGGTCACAATCCTTCATGTTTGTTTCTTATCAGCAGCACCTGTTTCTCCCATCTCCACCTTAGTTGTGCATATAGCGTAGAAGATGGCAGCCATTTGAGTTGCTTCTCATCTTTGATTCCCTCTACATAGACTTACTCCAAATTTGCAGTGCTACTCTTGCCTCCATTCTCACAGGGTAATCTGCAACCATACCTCCTTTACCATCTTCTTCAATTTTCAATCTACTAGAAGGTGGCCATAATTTCTAGCAAGATCATCAATATTTCCTCTAACCAAAAACCCATCATAAACTCCCTAATGACTTCATCTGCACTCATGCTAGCGCTCTTGTGTAGGCATGAAGAAGCCTTAGAATTTTGGGCTTTCTTAACCTAAATGACATCCAGTTTCTCCATACCAGATGCAGAGATCCAAGCATTCTTCATAGCAAACAGGTGCCCTTCGCAATCCTCAAATGAAGAAATCTGATAGCTTGCGATAGAACTGCAAAGAGAACAACGATTTCACGAAAGATAAATTCCTAGGTCTCTGAGAAATTTTGATAATCATGTAATTACCTTAAAAGATAGTCACTGAATTGCATTAAAACTAAGCACTGTTATTTATGCAAATTATTATTGCCTAATCAAACAGAGTTCTTTATTAATAACATTCATTTTTACTTTTTTTGTTAATACAGCAACAACATATCCGTTCTAATGGTTAGTGGAAGAAAATTGATTCTGCGCTGGAAGACGAGCTTTTAGACTGTGTTTAAAGTCTTTCTTGAAATTTTCTGTGTTTCAGAAACTGTATAGGCATTATTTTATTTGTACTGCAAACAGGGAATTATGAGAAAATAGACTTACTTTTTGAGTTCAAAACAATCTGAAATACCGATCTTCAGAATAGAGGGCATTTAGTATTTATCACAAGTTTTTCAAGATCATTGCTAGTAGTACTGCAAACAAATTTACATTAAAAATGCATGAACTCACAGTTGGTGATTCCATTCCCGCCCAACCATAAATAGAACAGCAGCCATGCATCGAACTTGGTGCCAGAGAAATGCACTTCCCTTGATCCGCATTACCATTATTTCTTTACTGGCCCACCTGTAGAGAGGATAGTTTTTATAATAGAAGCTAATAACTTAGAAGGTTCCATTTGTGCATAGCGTAAAAGGCTGAATCTTGAAAACTTTGCTTTGGTCAAATTTTGAAAGCTGTACAGAAAATATATATATATATATAAAGTGTGTGTGTGTGAGCAATTGGCACAATATCTCTATACTAGAAGTTAATGACTTAGAAGGTTCCGTTTCCACATATCGTAGAAGGTTGAATCTCAAAAACTCTGCTTTGGTCACATTTTCAAAGCTATAAGGAAAATATGTACCAAACCAACAAAGAGTGACGCTGACTGAGCTATAAGTATTTCTAGGTAAACTTTTAAAAACAAACGTTTTAGTGTTGAATCAATAGAAAATGTTTGATACTTCAGAGAATCAAAAAGAGTAATGTTCAATGTATATTGAATGAAATGTTTCTCCGAGGTTCTGAGCTGGGGGCGTGGGGACACGTGTGTGTGTGTGAGCAATTGGCACGATATCTCTGCAATCATTCCAGGCAAATGTCATAATCCACAAGAACATCCCAAGGTGTTGATAAGGGGAGTTAGATAAGATAAAGATAAAGATAAGATAAAGATAAATATATTAATGTCCAACGAATGACCACAAAAGTAGGTCAATGGGACTGCAGCCCAAACAATATACAAAGTGCGAGTGGGGACAACTCAAAACGAGTTCCCAAAAACAGAAAAGAAGAGAAAAGACAGCAGAAAGGAAACCCGAAGCCAATACCCCCACAGGCGGGGGCAATGGAGCAAGCGGGGGAGAAAACGAGAGAAGCAAAGAAGGGAATGAGGGGGCAAACAAGGACCAATGGTCTACTCAGGAATGGTAGCCACACCCCTCCTAACATTAGAGGCCGACGAAAAGAAGCTCCTGATGGATTGACAACCCAAAGAGGGGGCGAAAACCTCCTTCCCTGCTGAGATCTGAGACTGACGCGACAGCCAGGGGGACGAATGGAGCTGGGTTGCCCTCTGGTACGTGTGTGCATCCGATTCTGCTGGTGGCAGTGATCGAGGGAAGTGTGAAGGTCCAACCGGGGACGAACTGATCTATGCATTGTATTTGGGTCAGAAAGGCTTTATCATTTAGTTCCTCCACCTGTGGGTAGAACCGGAAAGGTATAATTCGTCTCATGGGGATGACTCTCGGAGGGGGATGAAGAATTTGGTCTCGGAACAGCAAAGACTCACGGATGTAAAGGGCAAGACACCGCTGGTCAATAGACCGGGAGAGTCTAAATCCCTCTAAAGAGACAGTGAAATCGTCCTTTGATCTCATAGTATATGGGGCAGCGGAAGATGAAATGAGTCTCGGTCTCCACCTCTTAAAGGCTACAAAGCCTACAAATTCTATCCTCTGATCAATGTGGTGATCAGTCTCGCACCGAAGTCTGTGGGAGCCGACTCGAAACTGACCCAGAGGTATACGGAGGGCATGCACCCAATGACGAGAGGTGTACTGAGGGCGGATGATGAGTCCATCTCTGATTTCAAGAAAGTGCTCTGCATAAAAGGACATCTTAGGCGCGAACCCCCATGAGGGTTCACCCAAGTAGTCTGAATGAAGCTCCTATAGATATCCTCCCGGATGGACCTGTTCAACACTTGCTTGGTGGGCAAGAGATGACTAGGAGCATTCAAGGAATACTGGAAAGGGGGGAGACGATCAATCTGGATACCAACTGAGTCCAACAAGGCAGAAGTCTCGGCAAACCAACAACGGCCACGAGGAGTCAAGAATTCTTTGGAAATTTCAGATTAGAAGGAATATGTATGTATGTGTGTGTATGTGTGTATTTTTGTTTGTGTGTGTACGTACGTGTATATATATATATATATATATATATATGTATGTATGTATATATATATATATATATATATATATATATTTGTGTCTATGTATGTGTGCGCATGCGTGGGTGAGTGTACATGCGTGCATCCATGTGTGTGCGTGTGTGTGTGTGTCAATCTGGGCAAAATGTCATAGTTGACAAGAACATCCTAAGGTGTTGATCGGGGAAGGTAAGAGCATAGTTCACATCCTTGTATTCGGCAAATATTCCAAAAACCCAAAAAAATGACTCAGCAAAAACTCAACAAGACTCGATGAATATTTATGAATATTCAACAACTTAAAAAATACACAAATCTCTTTAAAAGCATAAATTTATGCAAATTATAGCTACAAAATGTATCAATTGTTTCTATAAAATGTTGGGGAAGTGTTTTCTATTACATTTGAATACAAATAGTACAAAATTGCATCATCATGCAAATACATCACCCAACTGATAAGTGTTGTGAATTTATGATGATTGTCATTGAAAATTATCATCATAAATTGCCTACCTACGCGAGTTACAATAACTTACATTTTCCTCTTCTCCATTCTAGAGAAATATTGGGGAGAGCGTCGATTGCCTCTACTATTCCCCGCACTCAGTTGCATCTCCTTGCTCCTCTCGAAGGTTACGGTTGTGGCTTCAACCTAGTAGTAGATGGTGGTGGCTCCTCTATTGCATGTTTGACATCACCTCCAAATATGTCATCCAATCCAATATCTCTTGCTTGTGCTTCTCCCTCCAATATTTCCCTCTCAAAAATAACAATCTCATTCTCTATGAATGCGGGAATTTCCTCTTCTTGCCATGTCCAATTATTGTATGGATTGATCTCTTCCAAATTAATAAGCTCTGTGATGTGGCCTCCACCTTTCTTGTACGAAGCCGAAGATTGTATTGCACAAAAACCAGTCATCAAGGCATTTTTGAGTCAACTTGTGCTTTTTCGTGTGAGTAGCCTCAATCAAACTCCAATTGCACTCACATCTAGAAGCACTACAAGATTGAGACAAATTCTAAGAGCTAGCTTTTGAAGATGTGGGGTATTTCCTCTCCAATCCTTCCACCAAGAACCTACAAACAAGATAATCAAAAGTTTATAAGCAATTAATAAAATTAAATTTGTAACTTACTAAACATTCTATTTTTTTTGCCTAGTGGTTGCGTGGTTCTCCCTCGGATAGGTAATTTCAAAGAAAAGAGCCTCCCTAGTATCATCCTCTCACCGCATGTTGAGAGGCCCTCCATAACATCTAGTTCAAATCGTGAAGCCATCGAGAGAAAAAAATGGGGTTGAGGTAGTACCTGCCGCATGAATAGGTTGGTGGAGTTGACTTTTCCACCTCGATCAATTATCTCCCAAAAGGGCCCGAATCTGGCGATATCCTCCTATAATAGTTTTGGATGGCCTCTTTGGCCCTATCCATGGCCTCATAAATGTACTCCATCATGGTCTCATAAATGTACCCCATCGGTTTTGCTCCCCATCAACCAAGCGCAAAACCCTCACCAACAACTATAATAGTTACATACAAATTGAAGTTATAAAATTATAAATAAAGTAAATAAGTAAATAACAATACATTTAACAAATTAAAATAAAGAAATCGACTTGAAATTTAAATTGAAGTTTGAAGTTACCTTAATGATCTCTATAGCTCTCTTCGCAAAGACATCATCAAAAACTATCTTTGTAGTCCTCTCTCCATCGACTTTCTTTGAATATTGTGAGTCTAGCTATGTTTGACTTACAAACATTTGCTTCAATGATGACAACAAACTAAAAATACTTTCTAACATCAAGAAATTAGTTGCAGATTTTGAGACACCAACTCACACAAGATATTTTCCCTTCGTGTGTTCTCTCATCAAGTTGAGAACCCAAGGGTGATTATATATGTACTTGGTTATATTTCTTGCATCTTCTATAACTGGCCTCACCCAATCAATTTTGCCTCTGTCCTCCAAAAGAAGGTCAAGGCAATGGGCGCACAAAGGGGTCCAAAAGAGTGATAGATGCCTCTCCGGCGTAGTCTCCCAACCACCACATATGTTGTTGCATTGTTTGCGACAACTTGCACAACATTCTGAATACCCACCTCTAAGACAACCTCCTCCAACATAAGACTCAAATTTTCTACATTTTTTACTATGATAGAGGATCAATAGACTTCAAAAATACCATCTCACAATTTGAAGCCGCTAAAAACTTGATGAGGGTGTGATTCCTTCCATTTGTCTACCCATCTGAAAGAAGTGCATCTACATCCGTATTTACTCGTCATTGTTTCTTCTGATCTTCTAGGATTGTTGTTGCATCTGCAACTACACCCTTATGCAATTTCTCACTCAAGTCTTTTGGAGAGGGTGCCTTGTGCCCTTTCCCCCCGCAATTGTCAATGTTGTCGCCAAGTACTTCCAAAGATGTGCTCTTCACCACATTGAAGGGAAGATTGTTGTAGTACCAAAATTCACACATGTCTTATCTATTTCTTCATGTGCATCCATGTTCATGACCTATACCTCAGAACTTGAAGGTTGTGCCCACATATGCTTCTTCGTACAAAAAAGCTATGTATCCCTTTGTTTGACCTTAATGAAGTAGATGTGTCTTTTCCGCTTCGTATGCGTGGACTACGAGTAGAGCCCACAATCATTGCCACATCGTCCTCTCGAATCTCGGTCATTACAGGTCTAATGGCTTGTTATGGTTGCATGCACCCTTTCCCTCTCTAGTTTCTTCTCCTTCATTTTTGCCTTCATCTTTCATTTTGCCTCTTTTGTAACATTGAGACATACCACAACGTCCCAAAAAACAATACATGTAAGATGATACTTTAGGCGATTGATGCCTCCAGAAACCTTTTCTACTAGAAATTGTGAACCATGGTTCCCTAAACTACTCCACATACACCATACTTCCAAGCAATGGTACGACCATTAGCAAGAATGGTTCATGTTAGTGATGTTGACCCATATATCATTGCTAAGCTCTAGTCTACGCAACACAATATACATTTAAAAAATTAAAAATTGTAAACTTAATTTAAAAATGCTTTTTTAAAACCATTTAAAAGCTTTAAATTGTAAATTTAATTAAAAAACAACATTATAAAACCATTAAAAAATGAAAAAATTGGCTTTATAACCCTATGTAACCGTAATTTCAAATTTGTAATTGTAACTTTTTTAAACAAACAAATATTTTATTTCATAGGAAATATATTTTTACAATTACAGTGATGCCAAGCTTGAAAGCTATTTGTCCAATCTTGAGCATTATAAAGGAAAATAAACATATCTGAAATCATTAAGGATAGTCAAGTTTCATAATAGCTTTCATATCTTCTTGATCCGTTGAGGCCACCAAAGAGGAGGATCACCATAGCAATTGATATCATGATTATCCAGAGCCCAATTTGCCAATGCATCTGCCACTTGATTTCTCTATCTAGGAATGTGTGTGATTTGGAAAGTCTGAAATTGTGCTTGCAGACCTTTGATTTTATATATTTCTCTCAATCTGCCAGTTTGAGCTCCTTGACTAACAATGACCTTAGAATCAGATTCCACCTGCACTTGAGTCCACCCACACTTAATAGCCTCTTGCAGTCCCCGATAAATAACTCTGACCTCAAGCAATATTATTAGTAGTGATACCCAATTTTTCAGCAAACATAAATGCAACTTTCCCATAATGAGTTCTTCCAATACCCCCATCGCAGCAAACCTTGGATTTCTCCTGGAAGCCCCATCCGTATTCAATTTACCAAATTGCAATTAAAAGCAAGTAAAAAGAAGCTTTGAGCACGGAAAAAGGCACCTTACATGTATTAGCCCACTCCGGAGTAAAAGTAGAGGGAAGGGAAACCTTTTGCTTGATAGTTTCAACCATATTAATTGAAGTTTTCTGCCACACATACCCCCTATATTTTATCTCTTGTTGGAAAACTTTTTATTTCTTTTCTTCCATATATTCCAAATTAACAAAGAAATACATGTCCATAGAGCTGGAAATAAATTTTGCCCTTTTGGAAGACGTTCTTGCCATTCTTTCATCAATTGCTCAAAAGATTGAATGCCATAGTAATGCATATGAAACATATTAGCAAGAGATTGCCATAAAGGTATCACCCACAAACATTGAAAGAAAAGATGATTTCTAGTCTCCTCATCCTGCCAACATAAAGTGCATCTAAATGGTCCATAAAAACCTCTTTTCATAAGTTTGTCTCCAGTTAAAATTCTATCATGGACCAAGAGCCAAATAAAAGATGATTTCTAGTCTCCTCATCCTGCCAACATAAAGTGCATCTAAATGGTCCATAAAAACCTCTTTTCATAAGTCTGTCTCCTGTTAGAATTCTACCATGGACCAAGAGCCAAATAAAAAAACTGACCTTAGGCCATAAAGTTGGCTGCCATATTTGCTTAAACATTGCTTGGAAAGGGTGAGAAATACTTTTAAGTAAAGCCTCATATCCTAAATGAACAGTATATTCTCCCGCTGAAGTATTTCCCCATCCTATTAAATCTGATTCATTAGATGAGGAAAGAGGATACTTTTGTAACAAATTTTCAATCAAAACTTGATCTTGTTGCCCAATCTGAATAGGCCATTCATGAGTAGGTATCCAACATCTACCCATATCCCAAGGTAGGGATGATTGTCTAGTATAATGCATAACTCTTGTCCATCCTTTTTGATGCATTGCTGCCATAAGATTATGTAAATGGGGGAATTGCTGAATTAAAGGAGGCTGGCCATCCCATGAATCGAGCCAAAAATAAGCCTCATGCCCATTATTCACTATCCAAAAATCCTTTTTTAATAATGCCTTCCCCCATTTTGAGAACAACCAGAATAGGAGATCCTCTTCTCGGAAGGGACAATCTAATAATATGTTCTGGTGGATAATTTTCCATATATTTGGCTCTTATATTAACAGCCCACAATTCGTTTGGAGATGTAATCAACCTCCAATAAAGTTTGCCAACAAGAGCCTGTGCTTGTTTAACTGTTGATCTAAAGCCTAATCCACCTTCCTTTTTAGGGCGACATAGAGTGTCCCAATTCACTAATGACCATTTGTGTTGGTTTTTGTGTTATTCCACAAAAATGTCTGACAAATAGCATCAATTTTTTTCAAAACTGATTTAGGAATATTAAGAATAGATGAAACATAAACTGGAACAACTGAAGGACAACCTTAACCAAAGTCATTCTGCCTATTGTAGAGAGCCATTTATTTGTCCATTTTTGTATCTTACCATTTATCTTTGCTATTAGCCACTCCCAATCTTTATTTTGTTTAGCAACAAGAGGAACTCCCAGATATTTAATAGGAAGAGAACCTTTTTTGAAATGGAAGATCTTGAGAATTTTCTCTTCCTGTTGTATAGAGCAATGAAAAAAAATAATACTTGATTTTGTTTCATTGATAAGTTGACCAGAGGCAGAAGAAAACACATGGATGATTTTAGCAAATTGTTTAGCTTCCACTGGGGTGGCTTTCCCAGCCAAAGTAGAATCATCTACAAACTACAAATGGGAAAGAGGCTTTATAGATTTGGCAAGCTGCACACCTTGTATTCTTTTTTCTTGACAAGCTCTATTTGCTAGTCTTCCCAGACATTCCGCCAAAATAATGAATAAAAAAGGCGACAAAGGATCTCCATGTCTTATTCCCTAGAAGCTCGAAAAATATTTAGGAGTACCATTAACTAACACAGAGAAAGAGACTGAAGTTAAACACGCCTCTATCCATTTAATCCAATCATCAGAAAAACCAAATTTAGCTAAGACCTGACTAAGAAACTTCCAGTCCACTCTATCATATGCTTTGGATAAATCCAATCTGATAAACATAGAAGGTGATTTTGGAGATCCATAGAATGCAAGATTTCTTGAGCCAAAGCAATTTCATCATGAATCTGACATCCTGGAACAAACCCTCCTTGTTCAAGGGAAATAATCTTATGTAGAAGAGGTTTTAATCTTTCTGCCATAACTTTTGTGATAATTTTATACAAAACATTGCATAGAGCTATAGGTCTGTAGTCCGAAATTTCAGCCACATCCTCAGATTTCGGAATGAGAGTAATGAATGTTTTGTTTATTTCCTTAAGCATAGCTTTTGAAATTCTAGCCTCTTCCACAACACTAAGTAAATCATACTTAATTATATCCCAGAAAAGTCTGATAGAATTCAATGGGAAATCCATCCAGCCCTGGTGTTTTACCTTTCGCCATACTGAAGACAGTTGTATATAATTCTGTTCAGTAACTGGTTGTGTAAGCTGTTCATTTTCCTCTTGAGAAATCAACCGAGGCAAAACATCTAACACTTTTTGCTGGTTCTCTAAATTAAGAGGTTGAGCTGTGAATAATTCTATAAAAAACATAACAACCTCATGCTTCATTTCATCCAAAGAATATATCTGCTGTCCTCTTTGCTCTTCAGAGAATTAATATGATTATGCACTCTTCTATCTAGTAATGATTTATGGAAAAAAGCAGAATTTTTGTCTCCTTCAGTTAACCATTGAATTCTAGATTTTTGCTTCCACATTATTTCCTCTCTAATTTCCCATTCTGTCAATTTAGCTTTTAGAAGTTGTTCTTGCTGAAGAAAATCACTGAATTTCCTTGTTGGCGCATTTGAAAATTGATAGCTTCCAGTTGTTCCAGAATACCTGTTTTCCTAGCCTTTATATCTCCAAAATCACTCCAGTTCCATTTCTTAAGTTTGGACTTGAGATAATCTAAGCTTGGTTTAGGTTTAGATAGAGTTTATGATGTCTTCCTAGCCTTTATATCTCCAAAATCACTCCAGTTCCATTTCTTAAGTTTGGACTTAAGATAATCCAACCTTGGTTTATGGATAGAGTTTATGATGTTCTCAAAAATCATTTACAACAATAAATTCCATATTAGAACCATAGTTACAATAAGAATAATAGGACCTAGTTAATAATTAAGAGCACTTGTCATAACCCAAGTGGAGGGGGAGGAAGCAATATAAGCCCTTCGATTTGGGCCCATACTCACCCTAGGATCTAGGGTAATTAAGAAACCTTAAGTTTTTTTAATTTACTATCTATCTTCTTCTTTTCATTTAATTTACTTCTATCTATCTTCTTCTTTTCATTTTATACCCTATTTCCTTATTTCCTTCCATTTTCATTCCATTGTGCGGAGTTCAATGGACATATCTACAACAATGTGGCTATACATTGAGTGGGAAATAATTTTGTGTGTGTATATGTTACAAACAATCTTATTTATAAGACATTCAATGTATATAAATTATTTTTCATTTTAGCTTAGGGCCAAGGAAACCAAGAGAGGAGAGGTCGATTGTGTTTTGTACACAATCGGTCGTGGAGGAAGGAGGTTGACAAGTCGCCGTATGAAGGAGGAGGGACGGCCGCTAGGCCTGGAACAAGGTGGAGTCGGGGTGACCGGAAGCGAGGAAAGGCGAGAGAGGGGTCAAACGGGGTTGGGACAAGGTGAGAGGGCCACAGGGCCAAGAGGCAAGGGGAAGGACCGACGTGGCCACGGCGAATGATGGCAAGGGGCGCGGGAGGCGACAATCGAGTGGGGAGTATGGGGTGGGTCGACCAATGGCCGCCCACCATGGATGTAGATAAGGGAGGGGTCGTGGCCTATGTGGCCATGGCCACCCAATTTTTTTTTCATTTTATATATTTTATTTTATATAAAATAAAAAACCCTTATGGGGAATGGGTTGGGACGAGCCCTCCTTTCCCACCTTATATGTTATTTTTATTTATATATTAATATTATTATTATTATTGTTATTATATATTTATAGAAAAACATTTATAAACACAATAACATTTCTTTGTAAGGTTAAAGTGATATAATTCCTTACAATTATAATTTATATATCTAGGTAATTGTATATTTATAACTATAATACATATTTAAGCCTATACATATATAATATTTATATATATATATATATATATATATATATATATATATATATATATATATTCTCTTTATATAAGGAGCTTAAACTATGATTATTTTATAAAAATTTATTCGCTTCAAGCTCTTTAGTTAGCGTAGATATACTAAAATTTAGTTTCTATAGTAATCTAACTCAGAATAATACCTTCAATATAAATATCTATATAATACAACTATAATAGTTTTTAAGTGCTTTTAGTCAATAGAGCTATATATACAATTTTAACCCTCAAAGTAATATAGTTTCTAACAAAATATTAAATATATATCTAGTTTTAAAATGGTTCATTTACTCAAATAACTTATATATATTAAGTTGTTAAAACCTTTGATTCACAAAATCATTGAAACCATCCTTATTAACAACTTTCAAAGCTAAGATCACTCATTCTTTTAACTTAACAAGTTTATTGTGGAAATCGGATACTTCAAATTTGATAACCCAAGATATTGCACATACATCAATTTAGCTAAATGGGAGAAATGTAAAGTTAAACCACACTCCTAAAAATGTTTCATTAAACAATGTAACAATGAAATCCATCCTTTATCAAATAGAAAAACCACAATGTAAACATTTAGAGAGCGAAAAATCAAAAGGAAAATTTCATTTCATTTCTTTAACCACTTTCGATTACAACTTTTAACGCCAAAATGCAAACAATAAATATTTTATTTCTATTCAATGCGATGTTATACACTTATATAGATAATGCTTTCAAGAAAATAGAGAGAGAGAGAGAGATAGAAAGAAAATTTCATTTCGTTTTCATTAACCATTTGCAAAGACAACTTTCAACACAAGTTTGTTTACATAAATACATTTCAAATGCAACAACACAAGACAAGTTTTTCCACTTGTGTTACAATGCTCCAAGCATTTACTAAAAACATAACCGTAGACACTTTAAAAGGTTTCTAAATGGCTCAAAAGCGTAAGTTGCACGAAACCCAATATAAAATTTTATTCACAACTACCTTCAACTTCAATACATTTCATCAAGATGCTACTAAATCAAATAAAATGAGGAATCCGACGACACTTACCGCTCAACTACGCAATGGGGGAATGATCTCATCCCCATTGTCCCACAAGTTCCCTAACTCACACAAGGCTCAAGAACCAACCAAAGCTCCGGATGTAACTCAACACGCATACCACACACAACCATGCAAACAAAGTTAACCAAATAAGCGTGGGGACAAACAACGTATGTCAACCATGCAAAAAAAATCAATAAACACAATCAAACCAACTATAATTTGAAATAGGAAAAAAGTACCACCATATACTATTTATCGTTCCACTAATTGAGAGTAGCTAGCCTTTGGTTCCTCCGCAAAAAAAAAAACAAGTTTTGGATCCACACTTATACCTCTCATGCCCATAACCACTTATCACTTCACTAAGACTAGTTGCCCCTCCCCTTGGTTCCACCAAAACAAGACCTAAAAGAGGGAACATATCCCTCACTTGAACGCTACTTATCCCTCTAGTGATAAGTCACATTCCCCAACACACAACACCACTTGCATGCCCACAGTGGAATCATGCAAACTTCAACACAACACTTAGTCAACAAATTTTACACATACTCAAGCGGGCAACAAAATCACAATTTTGAATTGAGTTCAAGGGATGGAATTTACATTACAATTAGGAAATCCACTGGGTAAAATATACCTATTGATTACTTGTCTCAAAATATTCTTCAAGCAACATTCCAAGCACTCCAACAATCCCTCCAAGCTATTCCAATCCGACAGTACATCCCTAAGACCAAGTGAGCTCCCAAAAACAAAGCGAAAAACTCGTATTTATAGCAAAAACTTAAAGTGGAGGAGGACCCATTAAAATCATGCGGCATGCTTCATCCCCAAAAACAACTTCAATAGCCAAACATGAAAACAAAGCACTTACACATTCACATGGGTCATCCTTACAAACCATCACTTCACATATTTCATGACTTGACTCATACTCAATCTTTATCGCCAAAATCTTCACATGAAAACAAATTGAAAATTTGAAAATAAAAATAAATGGTTCACATCCATAAAACTTAATTTTCAAGTAACCCAAAATGTCAATTCATCAAATCATAATAAATAAACTCAAATCTCAAGTTTCCTACATAAGTCAAAAAATAAAAAAAGTACTTGCACAATCTCATTTAGAAAAGTGAGCAAGATCACAAGCAATAAATGAGGTACAAATGAGCCTTCAAGTAGCCAAAGTAACCTTAAAAAATTATATCTACCCTATGGGTAGCGGTATGGGAAGTTTTTTAGAGTGTGGGATAAGGTTTACTTGTCTCACACACCTTCCAAATTTTTCCTCAAAGACTAAATTTGAATTTTCCATAAATAAAAATTTTCTCAACAACAAAACATGAGTCCAAACGTCCAAAATAGAAAGGGGATTAATTTTACAATTCAACTTACAATCTAATTTTAATTGATCATAAATTAATTAGATTGTAAGTTGGGTTGTAAAATTAACTCTTTTTCTATTTTTGAGATGTTTGGGCTCATGTTTTGTGTTTGAAATTTTTTCATTTACGGAAAATTGAATTTGACCTTTCAGTTAATTTTATAAGGTGTGTGAGACAAGTAAACCTTGTCTCACACTCCAAAACTTCCATACACCTACCCATATGGTAGGTATACCCTTTATGCCGCTTTGGCCACTTGAAGGTTCATTTGTACGTAATTTATTGCTTGTAATCTTACTCTCTTTTCAAAATGAGATTGTGCAAATAATTCTCTTACTTTTTTAGTTTTGTAGGACACTTAGAATTTAAATTTATTTATTATGATTTGATAAATTGACATTTTGGGAGTTGTTTGTAAAAAAAGTTGTGGGCGTAAATCATTTATTTATTTTTCAAATTTTTTTTTATTTTCATAATATGATTTTGAGATAAGGGTTGAGTATGAATCAAGTTATGTTAGATTTGAAATGATGGTTTTGTAAGAAGAACATATGTGAATGTGTAAGGGCTTTCTTTCATGCTTGGGGATTAAAGTTGTTTTTGGGATGAAGCATATCACATGGCATAATCCTAAGGGATCTTCCACTTTGACATTTTCCTATAAATAGCAGTCTTTTTGTTTTGTTTGGGAAGCTCATTTTTGGTCTTATGAAGGTGATGTCAGTTTGGGATTTGTTTGCAAGGATTGTTGGAGATCTTGGGTGCTTCCTTAAAGAATATTTGGGACAAATAATTATTAGGTATGCCTTAGCAGATTTGATTTCTTATTTTTAATGTAAATTCTATATCTTGAACTAATTTTGAAACTATGATTTTAGTTACCCACTTGGGTATGTGTTAATTTGTGACTAAGTATAGTGTTAAAACTTCCATTTTTACATTGTGGGAATGCAGTGTGGTGTTGTGTGTGAAAGAATATTTCTTACCTCTAGAGGGATAAGTAGTGTTTCAAGTGAGGGATGTGTCTCTCTTTTAGATCTTGTTTTGGTGGAACCAAGAGGAGCAGTAGCTAGACCTAGTGGAGCGATAAGTGGTTGTGGAATATGAGAGGTATAAATGTGGATCCAAAAAAAAATCTTTCTTGCGGAAGAACCAAAGGCTAGCTACCATCTGCTAGTGGAGCGATAAGTGGTAATAGGTATAGGGTAGTATTTTTTTCCCCATTTCAAACCATAGTTGGTTTGATCATGTGTATTGATTTCTTTTGTGTGGTTGACATATTTTGTTTGTCCATTTTGCTTACATGATTGGTGTGAACTTTGTTTGCATGATTGTGTGTGATATGGGTGTTGAGTTCATTCCAAAGCTCAATTGTTGGTTCTTGAATTTTGTGTGAGTAAAAGAACTTATGGGGCAATGGGAATGAAATCATTCCCTATCATGAGGCTAAATGAAGTAAGTGTCGCGAATTCCTCATTTTGTTTGACAATGAGAGTGTCTTGATGAAGTGTATTAAGTTGAAGTTAGTTGTAAATAAAGTTATCATTGGGGTTCCTGCAACTTATGCTCTTGAGCCATTTGGGAACACTTGAAGTGTTGTCAAAGTCGTGTTCTTGTGAATGCGTAGAGCATTATAACACTAGTGGAAAAATATGTTTTGTATCGTTGCATTTGAGATTTATATGTGAACAACTTTGTATATAAGATTGCATTTGCAAATGGTTAACAAATCAAGATGAAATTTATTTTACCTCTCTATTTTCTTGTAAGAGTTATTTATACAAGTGTATAACATCAAATGAAGAGAAATGAAATATTTAATGTTTGCATTCTCGATGTTGAAAGTTGTGCTTGAAAATAGTTAGTGAAATGAAGTAAAAATTGTCCCTTGATCCTTTCTTCTCTCTCTTCAAATGCTTATGTTGTGGGTTGTCTATTCATAAAGAAAGTAGATTTCATTGTGTATTGCTCAATGGAGCACTTTGGGAGTTGTATTACTTTTCTTAAAGCTAAAACAAAGGTATTGGAAATGATTAAGGAAAAGCATTCGTCAATGCACTCCTTACTCAATCTCTTAGTGCAATTAAAAATGTTATGGGAATCTCATTTCTCTCAAATTAGTTTACAACTTGTATTTGTAAAGGTGTTTCAAAGTCATATTTTTCCCATTTAGTTACTCTAGCTATGAATATGTTTGTGCAAACTTGATTCGTGATCTTAAAAGCTCTTAGTAATTAGTAAATGGATGCTTAAATTTTGCACCATTTATCTTGTTAAAAATTGTGGTTAGTAGGTTTTTGGACTAGCAATTAGGAGTTGTAAGAAAATAAGTAACGATAAATAAGTGCTAACGGAAACTTGTATTGTTTTCATAAATGGTTCATGAGCCTAAGTTTAATGACTTGTGATATAAAAGGCTATTTTGAGATTATGAAAATCATTTTAAACTATGGGCATGTATATATATATATATATATATATATAAAGATATGGATAAAAATATAACTTCTAACAAAAAGTATTTTATTTAGATAGAACAAATAAAATATAAGTTTCTTATCAATAAAATAATGTGAAATCCTATAGCTTATATATATTTAAATTAGTTATTATAATATAAAACAAATATATATATAAACATATAAGTTTACATATTATTTCATTAAATTAGGAAATTTTTTTAAATATATATATATATAATATGGAGTTGGGGTGGGAGGACTCGACCCACCCACCCACCCCACCGAAAGCCAAGATTCATTATAAAATAAAATAAATAAATAAAAATATATTTGTTGGGGCACGGCCGCTATGGCCGCGATCCCCCTAACTCCCTCACCCCACACAGGGTCGGCCCTCGGCCCCCCTAACCCTCCCATCTCTACCCGCTACCCTACACACCCCTTACACTCACGGCCCTGTAGGGGAACGGTTGTGTCGTCCCCCACTTCCCCTCGCGCCCATCATGGAGTTGTGCCGCCTTCCCTTCCCTACGATCACGCCATGGCCAACCTCCCCACACGGAAGCCCATTGGCCTCCCCTTCTCCAAATCCGACTATTCGGCTATTCAAATCCAAAGACATATGAATATAATTTATACTATAAGTTTGAATATAAACTAATACATACACACACACACACACACACACACAAGCACTCCAATCATTGTTTGCTCCTCCTATAAGGGAGCCTCCATTAAACTTGTAAGAGAAAAGTTGAGAAAAAAAAAAGAGAGAAATAAGAAAACAATAGGTAAGAACATAGAAAGGAGACGATTGATAAGAGCAATTTAGCAAATCTAAGGATAGGATTGCCCTAGATCCTAGGGTGGAAAATGACCTAATCTAAGGGCTTAGATTTCCTCCTCCACTTGGGTCAAGTTGACCAAATGATATGACAAATGCTCTTAATTATTAACTAGTTCCTATTACTTTAGTTGTAGTTATGTTTTCTAATAGTGAATAGACCACGATTTACATATTATACTATAACATTATTAATTGTTTGGGCAAGTCTTATTTATTTATTTTAAGATAAATGACCCTTGTAAAATATAAATGATGTCTTGTATAAAATTGAAATAATTATTATTTCTCATAAACTAAGATTCTAGAATAAATAATAAATGAATATCTTTATGTTATAGTTTAGGGTAAGTTACTCCTTGGAAACCCTTTATGGACCCTTCGGTTAATAGATTAATGAGTCAAACATATGTTTGACCAATGACAAGTAATCTTATAGAGTCGTGCTAAGAAACTAATGTATCATTTGATATTGAATTTGTTAATATGAGGTCAAGTGCGGTAATTAAATCCAAAAGTAATTATCCATTTGAGAAAATATAGTAGTATGTATACGACTTATATAAGTGCCATCGTGGAAACTACTTTGCGACTACTCTTAGTCTACCTTACAATTGGTGCATTCGCACGGTGATTAACTTTGCCAATTTAACCATCTATCGTTCGAATACACGGAGCGACTATCTCACAAGTGCGGAAAGCCTAATAACGCATCATGCAACGACGCGTAGTACCCATCTAATATCGTAAACTTGAAACTTGCTTCCCATTAATCCTTCTAAACCTAACAAAAAACATTATTCCATAATTTTCTACCTCTAACTTAGTTATTTTGTGAGTGAAATTTTGGGGCGTCATACTAAACGTATCCCATATTTCAATAAAGTTTGCTTCCACATGATTGAATGTTTTTGAAATGGTTTCCTTGCAACGGTCCGTGTTTTCATAAAGCATACCAAGACAAGGTTTATCACCATCAACCATGTGAATAACTTCAACAATCAGTTCACGCACTTTTAAAACCTTTGTCGCACTTTCCCATAAATTGTTGTCGAAAATTATTAGCATTGCGGTCATTCTTGTTGCACCTTTAAAAATAACTGAATTTTACCACTCAATAGAACAAATAACTAACCTTAGTGTTGTTTTCTCTTCAACCACTCTTTTCAAAGTAATATAAAACGAGGCAAATCTTGTTTCAAAAAGTCTCAATAACTCTCTAGATGCATGTTACCTATAAATGTTCAATGTCAAGTGGTGGCTTCTGATGAAATTTGTAATTACCCTTCCTCTATTAATTGTTTCATCATTTCATGAACCCATGGAAATTTAGCCCAAGTCATGAAGCAACAAATTGAGGCAATACGTTGCACATGGGCTCCAAAATATTTGTGGTACTTCTCCATAATCAGCTTCCTAGCTCCCACACAATTTGCAACACTATCCTGCAACTTGAACCACGTTATCTATGCCCACTTCAAGAATGGCTTCCTCTAAGATTTTGAAAATATACTTAGAGGTCTTCTTGTGGTTCATGGCATCAACTACCTTCATAAACACTACACTTAGAAGGCAAGCCACCAAAAATTAATTGGTGACCTCTGAAACATGTCTAACCATTCATCGCTCAATTTAGTGCAACCTATTACACTCCAAGAGTATTTGACCACTGTCAGTTTCTCAATCAACCTTTCTTTTGATCTCTTCGAAAGAGTTGTCCTAAAAGCCTCTAAAGTAGGAGGCATATACCTTTCCCAAACTCTGCAACTTTCTAAATTGCATTCTTAAAATGTGGATTCTTTGCAACATTAAATGGAATTGCACTTGAATAAAACAAATCAGCCAATGCATCATCCACATGTTGTTTCTCCATTAGTTTCCAGAAGCTATTCAAAGTTCCACTCTCTAATCCCCGAGTTGCATCCTTGGGCATAGGCATGTTTGGAGCAGAAGACAAAAATTTAGTAAACCTAAACATTTATGCTTGAATTCTCTGCTTTTTTGTATTGATTTATGCTTTTCTTACAAATGAAGAGGCATGATCTATCATCTTGGACATGGACATGCCAAATAGGTGGTTCATAACACCCCTACAAATGGATGACCACACAAATCACAAATATGCCAATGTTAGGTGGTTCATTTTAGGGTGTCCTTGCAATAACACCCCTGATACTATCCTTGTGATACTCCCGACAAATGGATGACCACACAAATCACATTTGATATTATTACCATCCCATGTTAAGTGTTTCCATCCCTTAACTTTCGATTTTGGGGATGCCATTGAATTATGTTATGAACCTACATGTTTTTAAAAATAAAAATTTTAATAAAATATTTTTATCATGTTAAAAATATATATAAGCCAATGGGGTCTGGGTGGAGCGGTCAAGTCGGATGGTTGTTTCGGCTCCACCCAGGTTCAAATCCCAATATGGCACGATCCCCTGTTCATGGGGCGGTAAGGTCCCAAGTGGTGCGGATGGCAGGCTAGATTTCACGGAAGGAGTTTCTGGATCGAAAGGATCTACGCTTGGTGGTGTGTGGTGGCTAGTGTTTCACCGGTGGTTGTGTGTGCTTGCTTGATGGCTCATGTTCCGTCAATGGTGTGTGCAAGCTAAGCGGCTCGTGTTTCGCCAAATGTGATGCAACGGCTCGGATTTCTGGTGGTGGCTCATGTTTCACCAGATGTAATGCATCGACTCGTGGTTCACCTTTGGTGGTGACTTGTGTTTCGCGAGATGTGATGCAATGACTCATGGTTCAAGCTAGTGGCGGCTCATGTTTCATCAAATGTGATGCAGAACTCGTGGTTCACCGGGTGGCGGCTCTGTTTCACCGGATGTGTTATGATGGCTCGTGGTTATTTGGTGGTGGCTTGTGTTTCACCCGATGTTATGCGCGGCTCGTGGTTCTTGGTTGTTGTAAGGGTGGGGTCCCTTAACCCTCCGGTTCATAGCTCCGGTCAAAAAGCGATAATAGGGAATGGGTCCCTTCAACCTGCCTTATCAATCAAAAATATATATATATAAAGGAAAAAAACACATAAACCTTCTTAAAACTAATTTAAAATTAAATAAACACTAGTAAATGTGTTGTTGGAAATGTGTTGTATATTTTATTGTATAGCCACACATGATGTATACCCTAGCTATAGGATTAGTAGGCCCGTATAGATGGTTTAACCTATGTTATTATATGGGTGGTTGGATAATTCACGTTTATGGGGAACCTTTATGAATTGTATTCTTGGCTCATGGTTTTGGTACCATTGTATTGTAATACCGCTATGATGGTTACTAATGGGCTTACATATAGTTGAACATGCAATACGATAAAACAAAACTGAGAAGTATATTATTGTATAATAAAACGGTTGAGTTAATACAATAAGAAAGATAAGTTTTTGCACTAAATATTTTCTCAAAAAGGGTTTCCCTAGGATAGATCTTGTGTATTGTGTTATCTTGTGTTTGTCATTTCTCTATTTTATATTTATCTCAAAGATTTTGTGAAGTATTGTTTCTCTTGTATTGGAATCAGAGCTAGGTTTTAGCTTTGTGTGAAGAGTTATGGTTTATGAACCCTATTGATAAGCTCTTTTCGAGTATGAGTTTTGCGTGTGAGAATCTTTTCAAGTAGAGGAAAATGATTAGAAGCGTAAGAATTGTTATCGACTTTAATGGCCAATATTTGAGTTATGGAAGCTTAAGATGGAATATCTTCTTATGGATAGAGATCAATGGATTGTTGGGTATAGAATCGTGCCTACAAGTATGAGGCAAGAATTGGGAAAAGATCGAAAGGAAAGCAAAGAGATCTATAAAATTGTGTCTGTCGGATGCAGTTTTGTTGAATGTAGCAACAAAGAAAATCACTCATGCGTTGTGGGAGAAGTTGGGGAATTTTTATCAAAAAATCTCTAGCGAACAAATTCTTTCCCAAAAGAAGTTCATTCGAGAATGAAGTTCATTGTCACAAAACATTTGAATGTCTTTAATATTGTGGTAAGTCAGTTAATTTTTGTTGATATTTAAAATGGAAGAAGAGGTTAAATGTATTACTCTTTAGTGTTTTTACCTAAAGCTTTAGCACAATCTAGTTATGGCTATTACTAGTACTACAACAAAGTTATTATTATCGGATGTAGTTACTGGATTTATTGTCAAAATAAATGAGGCGGAAATCGATTAAGAATTATCAATCCATGCATGCCTTGTTTGTGAGAGGTCGTACTTCAAAAAACGCAAGAAAAAGCAAAGATAGTCAAAGTCTCGAAGTAAATTGAAGACTATAGAAAAAGATAAGAGGAAATGTTGGAACTATGATATAACATGGGGCATTTCAAGAAAGATTATAGATCTAAAAAGGCACAACAATGGTAAGTCATCTGACGATGTTGGATCTTCATAGATGAAACCCTCTAGTGAAGACTTGGGAGATTTGTTCTTGGTAGTGTCTAGCTTACATGCATGTGATGGTGCATAGTTGATTGACTCGAGTGCCTCTTTTCATATGACTCCTCATCGGGAGTGGTTCTATGAATATGAAAAGATCAATGGAGGTGAAGTCTTCTTGGGAGACAACTTGACCTACAAGATCATAGGTGTGGAAGAGTTGTGTTGAGGTCAGAGATGGACGGATTAAAGCCCTCCCTGGTGTTTTGCACATTCCAAGTTTGACCAAAAACCTAATATTTGTGAGTAAGATGAATGATGTGGGTGTATATGTAGCCTTTACTAAGGATAGTTGCCAAGAGATGGCAATGGTACTAACAAGGGGAGTTAAGTAAAAGAACATTGTTCAAGATTAAGGCAAAATGAGTGATAGCTTTGTGGGAGAGGATAAGACAGCACCACAAATTTGACTCCTACATTTCATGCAAAGAAGACAATGTTGTGGCATCAAAAGATGGGACATATTGGAGAGAAATGTCATCATGCATCAAAACCCTGAAGTCGTGGTTGAAGGAATTTCTTATTGTCCTTTAGATTTTGATTTTTGTGAGCATTATGTGTTTGGAAAGCAAACTAGAATTAAGTTTCCTAACAATGTTACAAAATTAGAAGGAATTCTACATTTAATACATAGTGATATGTTTGGATGTGAAAGTTCCATCACTAGGAAAAGCCTTGTATTAAGTCACATTTATAGATGATTCTCAAGAAAACCTAGGTGTATTTTGTATGGAACAATTATGAGAGTTTGATAAGTTCAAAGAGTTTAAGGCTCTTATGGAAAATCGGACAAAAAAAGACATTTTGAGAAGTGATGGTGGTGAGGAATATTGCTCTTATGCCTTTGAGCAATTTTGTAAACAAAGGTGTGGAATAAAAAAGCAAAGGGAACTCCATGTACACCACGGTAAAATGGAGTTGCAGAAAGAATGAACAAAACTCTATTAAATAGGGGAAGAAGTATGGCGGTGGTGAAGGTTTAGACAGAAACTCACGGACAAAAGCGGTGACAACGGCTTGTTACATGAGCAATAGATCCCACTGGCCGCCCTTAATGATAGAACTATACAAGAAGCACTTTGGGTAAGAAACACTCTATTCAACATTTACCAAAAATGAAAAAGTTAGATAATATATTTGCTAAGTACATATTTATTGGATACTCTAATAGTGTAAAAGGATACAAGCTATGGAATCTAGAAACACAAAAGGTTGTCTATAGTCGTAATGTAATCTTCAAAGAAGTTAAGGGGATTCTAGAGCACGAAGCAAAACCAATAGATGATTATGAACAAGTTCATGTTGAACTAGAAGAGGGCGAATCTATGGTTGAGTTTGACACAACTACAGAAGCTAAAGGGAGAGTAGCAAGAGGAAGATTCAAATGAAGCAAAGGAGGAACTAGAAGATGCAGAAGCAGAAACTCCAATCTTGAGATGATTAGATCGGGTAATATGGGTACCTGATAGGTATAGCCCTCCTTATTTTTGTTCTAAATTTCTTTTATCAATTTTCTCTTTTGCTGATTACGATTGGAAGATTATAAAGGGTACCTGATAGGTATAGCCCTCCTTATTTTTGTTCTACATTTCTTTTATCAATTTTCTCTTTTGTTGATTATGATTCGAAGATTGTAAAGGAGACTTCTAGATTGAAAGAAAATAAGTCTTGGAAGAAGGCTTTGGGGGAAGAAATGAAGTCCTTAAATAAGAATAATACATGGGACTTGGTAAAGTTAACTCTTAGAAGAAAACCTATTGGTTTTGAATGGGTGTTTAGATAAGATAAGATAATTATATTAAATGTCCAACAAATGACCACAAAATAGGTCAATGGGACTGCACCATACAAAGCAGGATAGAAGCAGCGGGAAAAACCCAAACGGGTCCCCGAGAACAACAAAGAAGAAGAAAGAGAGTACGAAGAAGAAGAAGAAGAAAGGGAGGTGGAGGGAGAGGCCTTGACACCAACCCTCATGATTGTCGTCAAGGTCAGCCAAAAAGAAACTAGTGATGTGCTTGATGTCTGGTGTCAGGGACTAGAAGTTGTCTGAAACGCCTATGATCCGTGGAGAGTCGAGATCTCCGGGTGAACCTGGTGTTCTGACGTCCATGAGAAGGGGCCCTTGGCCGGGTCTAGGTCCATAAATCTCTAGCCTGGGAAGAAGCACCTCTGGTCCTAACAGATCTAGAATGAGAGTCATCACAAGGGTCAAGTCTCCATTTAAGAAAAAGTATAATGCATAATGGAAAATGGAGAAGTATTGAGCTCGTGTGGTAGAAAAAGAGATCTTTTAAGTAAAGAGACTTGATTATGGTGAAATTTTTGCCCTTGTTGCTACATTACATTTTATTAAATTTCTTCTAGCTATTGTTGATGTTACGAAATAGAACAAATGGATGTTAGGATAAACTTTTGTACATGTTGAGCTTGAGGAGGAAATCTACATGAAGCGCCAAAAAGATTTAAGGTTAAAGGAAAGGATGATTCGGTGTGTAGACCGAATAAGTCTCTTTATGGCTTTAAGCAATCACCAAGAATGTGGAACCAAAAATTTGGCAGGTGTGTTGGGACCTTTGTTCTTGAAAAGCGTTGTTTATCGCCGATAGATCGTTTGGAAGAATAAAAATGATTTATTTTCCGAAAAATTGTGATTTTCCATGTGCCGATAAATCGGTGACTCATGGCGATAAAACTCTGGAAAATCGCTGAAAATCGTTGTTTAGGGTAAAACATCTAAAACGAAAAAAATGTGCCCATTTAGAAGTGTTTTGTTGCGATCTTCTCCTCCACAATTTAGACCTCACGTTTTGCTAGGGTTTCGAGTTTTGACCAAGAGTAGGTTTAATTTTTGCATTCGTTTTTATTTATTTTCATTGCTCATGATTCTCATTCAAATTTGTATTATTTGCACTTGCAGATTATAATACAGAAGCATAGTGTCTGAGTTTGTGTATTTGCAAATTATAATACATAAATCCATGCTTTATTATAGTGTTCTACCAGAAATCACGATTAACTCAAGTTCTCAACTCAGACAATAATGAAGTGATTTATTATAGTGCTTTATTAACTCATGCACTATGATTATGAATTTGTGTTTTTGTGACGCATCATAATCCTTTATGGTAAATATTAGTCATAGTAACAGGAATATTAGTCATTACGCAATAGGTCTCTACCAACACCAAAGGCAGAGACCACAACTAAGACGTTGTTGTAACGAGTCTCCCAATTATATTGTCAACCACAACCAAGCAGTGCATTCTATATATTCACTTCTCCTGCCATTTAACAATATTTTACATTTAATTTAAGTTTATTTCATGAATTTAAATGTTTTTTAAAGTAGCGATAAAATTGCCAATTAATGTAGAAAATTGCCGATTCCATATTTCAGTCAAATTTTGGCTTGCCGAGTAATTACCCGATAACAAATTTTATAACTATGGTTAGGACTTGGGCTTGAAAGAAGCAAAGTTAGTCCGTTTGTTTAGTATAAACAAGAAGATGAAATTTTGTTATCATAGTATAGTATGTAAATGACATGTTTGGTAATAATAAGGAAATGATCAGTTATGCTAAGTTCAACTCTCATCTCAATTTGATATGAAGGACCTAGGTGCTACAAAATTTATTTTGGGCATGGAAATTAAAAGAGATCATGTAAACAAGAAATTGTGGTTAAATCAAAGGAAGTACGTTGAGATGATATTGCAAAGGTTTAAAATGCAGAAAAGTAAACATGTTAGTATTCCCTTTCTTGTTGGTTAGAAAATATTTGTTAAACAATGTCCTAAAATTGAAGAAGAAATTGAGGACATGTCTTAGGTGTCGTATGCTAGTGCGGTTAGTAGTTTGATGTATGCCATGGTTGTACTACACCTAATATTGCTCATGCAATGGGAATAGTTAGCAGATTGATGTCAAATCCTAGAAGGAACATTGGACAACAATGAAGAGGATCTTCAAGTATCCGCCAGGGAAATCATGGTGAAAGCAAGACATTGAACCTACATGGCATTATGGATTCAAACTAGGTATAGAGATCTAGATA
Source organism: Taxus wallichiana var. yunnanensis (assembly GCA_018340775.1). Classification (NCBI taxonomy): domain Eukaryota; kingdom Viridiplantae; phylum Streptophyta; class Pinopsida; order Cupressales; family Taxaceae; genus Taxus; species Taxus wallichiana. The sequence continues at coordinate 143,039,058 of CM031235.1, forward strand.
TGCGCATATCTACCCATGGGTGTGTTTTTAACTTGTTTGGTAGAGTTGTAAGTTGGATGAATAAACATCAAGCAAGCATTGTGATATCCACCACAGAGGATGAGTACATGTCGCTATTCATGCAACCAAAGAAACGGTTTGGCTTCAAATCCGATTTTCGTTGATGGGTTCACTCAAAATGTTGTAAGGATTGATTGTGACAATGAAAGTGCAATTTGTGAAGCAAAGAGCCCCAAGTATCATTCTCAATGAAACACATTGATGTTCAAAATGGAGGTGATACTTCTAGAGAAGGTGAAGACAAAAGCTAATGTTGATAATTCTTTGACAAAGGCTATCAATACCAAAAAAATCTTGGTGTAGAAAATCAATGGGCATGACTACCTAAGCTCGACCATATGGCCTTGGCACCCCTACGGAGAGTATGCAACAAGTAGGAGAATCTTGGAAATGTGTTGTATATTTTCCATGACCTACCCCCTTTTAGACTATATCACCAAGCATGACGTACCCAAAAGAAAAGCAAGGAATAAATAGGAAATTTTTAGGGTCCCCTTTATGGGAGTTCGGGCCCGTATAGGTTGTTTAACCTATGTTATTATATGGGTGGTTAGATAACTCCTATTTATGGGGAGCCACTATGGGTTGTATTCTTATTTTGATTTTGGTACCCATTATATTGTAATATTGATGCGACGGTTACCTACCGACGTGCTTACATATAGTTGGACATGCAATAGTATAGAGCATAACTAAGAAGTTTGTTATTGCATGCTAAAGCGGTTGAGTTAATACAATAAAGAAGACAAGTCATTGTGTTGGGTTTTTTTCCCATAAGGGTTTCCCAAGATAAATGTTATGTATCGTGTTATCGTATGTGTCATTCCTCTATTTTCTATTCATCTCAAATATTTTGTGAAGTATTGTTTTTCTTATGTTTGTTTATCGGATCAAATTCCCTTCATCTATAAATATATAAATGTTATTTTTACTATTTTAGGGTTGTTAAACAACATTTAGAGAACTCTAAATAGTTAATGAAAAATTTAAAAGTGTTGTTTGATAAAGGTTGAAGAATCAAGAACAAGGATTTCCTTTTTTGTGTACCCTCTACTTTTGCGCTTTGTGCAAACTAGAGTAAAACACAAAAAGAAAATTCTTATGCTTGGTCTCTATTAATGGCATGTATCCAAAATTTCATTTCGTGTGGTGTCATTGTGAGTTCTCACAGCACAATTGAAAACGAGGGTCAGCAAGAGCTTATGAGGATTGAATCTAAGACTCAAGAATAGATGTTGGGGACGGGATGGGGCAGGTGGAGAAGTGATGTAAGAAGTTCCATTGGAAGTGAAGCTACACACTTTAATTGCCCTTCTAGGCTATTGGAAGATTTTGCCAAGGGTCCCTTCGACAAGAAGGCCCCTTTAAGACAATTTGCAACCAAATTACTACTTGAAGATAAACTTGGGACAACAGAGGCACTAAATTGTATAAGTGTAATTTTTGTCAATTTGATTTTCAAGGCAAAATTACAAGAGTTATGCAATTCTTCACATCCTACAATAAATAAATTGTGGTGAAACAAAAACACCGTAGTTGCTACTTATAACAGAAAGGGGTCCTACTCTTGGTACTAAAACTTCATAAGAGGTTCGACTTCCTACTTGGCCATCTAGTTCGGGGTGACTAGTAATAGTAGTGATACTGCAAAACGGTGGTACCGCAACCAAATTACTACTTCAAGATAAACTTGGGACAACAAGAGGCACTAAGTTGTATAAGTGTAATTTTTGTCAATTTGATTTTCAAGGCAAAATTACAAGAGTTAGCATGCACCTACTTCACATCCGCATGATAAATAAATTGTGGTGAACCAAAAACACTGTAGTTGCTACTATAACAGCAAGGGTCCTACTCTTGGTACTAAAACTTCATAAGAGGTACGACTTCCTTCTTGGCCATCTAGTTCGTGGTGACTAGTAGTAGTGATACCGCAAAACGGTGGTAGAGTTATTCGAGGTGTGCAATATAAGGATAGGGCACATGATGGCATTGGTAAGTTATTGTTTCACAATGGCATTCCATTTCATGAGGCTCATTTTAAGGAAGTTTTGGAAAAGATAATAAGAGCACGACCATCATTTGAGTCACAAGGGGAGAGAAAATTGAGGGCAACAATCTTGGATAAGAACTATTCAAAGATTAATATCCAAATGGAGAAAACGATGGCTACTTGGGTTCACTTAGTGGATACAACATAGTCATGGATGGGTGGACAAACATTAGGCATCATCCACTCATCAACATCATGGTTAGATGTACAAATGGCCCTTACTTCCTTAAGGTTATTGATTTTCAAGGCATTGCGAGGATGTCGATTTTCAGCTCCAAATCCTTGAGATGTTATTAAGGAGGTCGAGTGGTGAATGGGGTACAAGTACTATGAGATATCGCCCATGTGTGCAGAGTTGTCGGGAAGATGATTAAGACAGCCTACAAACATATTTGGTGGACGTTTTGTTGTGTGCATGCCATTAATAATACACTCAAGGACGTACGAAAAATAAGTTGGCTCAAAGAGGTCATTAATGATACTAGAGATGTGTTATTTACAACCACCACATTTCACATGCATTCTTCATGACCATCTCCACGAAGGAATGTTTTGAAACATGTAGATACTACTAGATATGCATCGTACTCCATTCTCTTGGAGAGGACGCTTGGGTTGCAAGAGAGTGGAATTTGTGACCTGATTTTGCATCAAAGCGGGGAAGAAGGTGAAGGAGGTGATGAAGGATGAAAGTTTTTGGGCTGATTCAAAATACATGGTCTCCGTCATTAATCCATTATTCAAAGTCATTAGATATGGAGACACTAATGCACCTACCCTTGGAGAGGTGTATGAGTGCATTGACAATATGCTTGGCCAAATGAAGGTTGTTGTACAAGAGAAAGACCCCACATTGCAGTTCTACAATGAACATATTCAACCAATCATTCACCAGAGATGGGAGAAGCTCAACACTCCCTTGCACATGGTTGCCTATGCATTGAACCCAAAGTGGTACATACAAAGTTTGGCAAAGTTACCCCCATACAAGATGTTGAGGTGAAGGCGAGGTTCATGAAAGCTATTCAAAAGATGTACAATTCTATAGATGTTAGCATCATTCGTATTGAGTGGTCAAAATTTTCCACTCTTAGGGGATATCCAAAAGAGGCCAAGCTAGATAGGGAGACTATGGCACAAGAGGACCCAATTTTGTGGACTATGCATGGGCCTACTTCTTTGACAACCACACTAGCCATTTGTCTATTGTCCCAGGTTTCTAGTTCTTCTATTGCTGAGAGGAACTGGTCTACTTATAACTTCATCCACTTTATTAAGAGGAACAGGCTTACCTCTAGGAGAGCGAAGAAGCTTGTAGTTGTACATAGCGCCTTGCATCTTATTGACCACAACATGCTTACGTACAAGGAGAGTCCAACAACCCGATGGGATGTAGAGCTAGAGGAGCCAACACAGGTTGATGAAAATGTAGCACGAGACATGGTTGGTTAGCATTGGTTTGGAGTATAGTTACCTAAGACTCTAGGGCAGCAAAAAAAATATAAATTTTCAGGACAGCTAATTAAAATAATATATAAATATTTAAAATATATAAAAAAAAGGGACCAAACTATAAAAATAACTTGAGACTTAAATTATGCCGAAATAAAACCATTGTGATTGATCAATTGACAATATTTGATATTCATATTATTAATTTGAAAATTTGAAATACACCAACAATTGTCAATATTACAAAAAGAAGAGTACAAGTTACAACTCAAAAATCAAAATCATCATCTAAAATAACATCCATGAACTCCTCGTTGGAACTATCGAGGACATATATAAATTCTCATCTTTCCCTCTCAGAATGGCACATAGATAGCTTGGCCATCATGCCTCATACTGTCCAGCAATCATGCCAGCTCACATACATGCCAAGTCAAACTTGGTCAACCCTAGGACTAAAATTTAAGTGTCTCAAAAATGTGTGCCTAGTCATTAGATAGCATTTTATGCAAGGATTACCATTCCAATGTTTCCTCAAGTCCAGTCATACACAACTCAAAAAAACATCACAAAAGCTCAGCAAAAGCCTTGGAAATAATAAGGTTTTGGGTATCAGGTAAGGGCAACACAGTATCATACATTTCCACATGAATTGAGGATCATTATACCCAACTACGGGCCTCCATTTTCCTCAGAAAATACTTATACCTTTTCACAATACGCTGTGACAACTGCACTATAGCTTCCCCATGATTGTATTAAAATTTTCTTCTAAAGATACTTAGTGGAATGTGAAGAATGGCGATGACCAAAAGCTGTTTTGCTATCCTTTCCTTCTCTCCAATGAGGGAAAGTGTGATCATCATGTTCAGTACATATCCAATTTTCTTGCACATTTTCTGATTTTTCATGCAATGTGCTCAACATGTCATTTTTGAATATAATAGTCGAATTTTTCGCGGCTGATCAAGTAAAGGTTAGTTTCTGTGTTTCTGGGTCTTAGGCAACCAAACTTCCTTCTATACTTGGAGAGTACAGTACCTAGGAAGCATCCCTTATAGCACAGATTACAGACCACAATATTGAGAAAGTTATGTAATGCAATGTGCATCCCTACTAAAACCTAGGGGATATGTAAACCCAATGTATGTGTGTGTGTGTGCACACACATGCATATGCATGTGCTGATTTACTGTAGGTATGTGAGATTAAAAGCAGGACTCGCACTCAACATGACATTGAATTGTATACCCATTTAAATGTTTGTTTGAATCTATGGGCTCCTAATTGATGTAGCGAAATGTATAATCAACCATATTTAATCAATGATTGTAATTTCCATAACCGTCTAGAGCTTGAAGAGTGTTCATCACATGTAAACCCAATGTGTGTGTGTGTGTGTGTGTGTGCACACATGCATATGCATGTGCTGAATTTACTGTAGGTATGTGAGATTAAAAGCAGGACTCGCACTCAACATGACATTGAATGTATACCCATTTAAATGTCTATTTGAATCTATGGGCTCCTAATTGATGTAGTGAAATGTATAATCAACCATATTTAATCAATGATTGTAATTTCCATAACCGTCTAGAGCTTGAAGAGTGTTCATCCACTATGTACCTACAAATCTTGGTGTGACAACGATGTTTTTCAACATAAAGCTTATGAGCTCGCAAGGACATGAAATTTATCCCTAGAATTTTCAAAGCGGCGACATCTTTACACTTCATATGAAAAAAAAAAAAAGGAATATAAACTAGAAGCAAGAACAAAAACAACAGAACCAAAGTAGACAAACAAAAGCACCAATATATGTGTAGCATATGTATTGATAGTTTTTAACCTTTCACTGCATGGGACAACGTCAAAACTAGTTATTCGCCGCGTGTAGCTGTGAACATTCAACGCGTCCATCTTACAAAAGTTTGAAAGTCATGTTCTCCCAAAAACTTATTACAGGCAACTCCCATTCCCTGATAGACATGAATTAGTACAAATAAGGCTGGTAATCCCTATGCCTTTGATTTCAGCAAGAAAAATATGGAATGAATTGCAATATGCAGGATAATCAACAAAGTTAACATATAACTATACTCACGCATATGTCAAGATTCTCGCAAAAAGTAGTACTTATATTCTCTACTGAAACAGCTAAACCTGCAAATGTTAACCTGTTTTGAGATTCCAAAAACAAAGAATATTTGCGAGGAAAAAAATTTTAAAAGTAGAAAACCAAATCCATGACCAAGAGGACTATCCCTTATAGAAAAACAAAAACTAAAAATTTTTTTAGAATGTTGTAATGACAATACTGTAAGAAAAAATAAAGTAAAGTGGAAAGTTCACAGATACAAGTCATGACAGTGAATTCCTTACAGAAAAACAAAAACCTCAAAACATATATGACAAAATTGAAAAGAAATAATGCTTAGGAACACCTTAATTAATAAGAATTGCAGATGAAGCTTAAATATAATTTATAGAAACCAGTACACATGCTCATAGCCTTTGGCTGCAGTCAAAACTGTCACTTTATTTCTAGAACCTGTAGACCCACTACCATAAAACAATAAGACACATAACAGTAGCTGTATCCACATTTTAGTATTTTCCAAAGAATCCAGGATAGTTGACTCCAAGAATTGGAAGCCAAGTACATAAAATTCTTGGGAAGAAGAACCTAATCAAAATTTACGACAACATAACAGGATATTAACTAAAAGTCAAACTCATTGGATGGCTTAGGATTCTAAGAAAGATGTGTAATATTTACTGCTAGAATTGATAGATATTGCCCAGGCCACACGTAGTAGGTTCAAGGAAATGAGAAAAGAATAATCAAAGAAATGAAAAGAAATCAATAATTAGGCAATAATTTATGAGGAACCCTTGCCAACTAGTAAAGCCAATAACAACAGCAATGAGTGACAAGACTCCACATTAGAATCACCAGATGCCAAGAGTTTTCAATTTTAACCTTAATAAACTGATCCTGCCATGGACTAACTTATTGCTGCAAATGGAACTGAAAATAACATGTATAACTCAACAAAAGAAACGGTAAACAATATAGCAGAGTTCTTTATTTATGGCCATCCGTGTTCTACAATACAAGGCTCGGCCTCCATTTCCCCCTCCTAAGCAAGGGGAGCCATAAAATTATACCACAGCTACACCCTCCAGCTCTCTCCCAAACCTAATGCACTTGAGAAAATGTGTCCAAGTTCCCTAACCGCCTCATTCTTGCTTTTAACATACAAATGTTGGAAGCACAATGGACTGGGAGGCGGGCGGGGGTAGGGGTGAATCAGTCCTACAAAAATCTTATTTCATTAACCATTAATTAAGTAACCATTAACATTCATCCAATCACATACATTCAACCATTGTTTATTTAGTGTGCACAATACATTCAAACAACCATAACACATGAGAAGAAGCACATAAACATAAAATATAAGTGGGAAACCCTCATGGGGAAGAAAACCCACTGAAACTCTGCTTATATTACACAAAGCAAAGAGATTTAGTGAAGCACCAACTTCACAAGGAGCACCAACCCCTAGTTTAGTAGAGCACCAACCCTACAAGGAGCACCAACCCCTAATTTAGTGAAGCACCCACTCCACAAGGAGGCTACAACCCCTAGGATGACTAAGCACCAACTCAACCACCTGAAGATGATGATCTCGATTTTTTTTTTGCCACAACTGATGGAGATCTCTAATTTAGCTCACAAACCCTTGCTCAAACCCTCATTCCTTCAACTTGCTCTATCTTCTTATTTTCAACTTGTATTGGCTCTAAACCCTTGCACACATGTTGTCAAACCTTCCTAAACCTAAAACACATCTGATCAGCCTTCAAATCATGCCTTCATACCTGCAAAACACTCTCCTCTAGGTCGCACTTTTCACCCATGCAAGACTAGCTCACAAAATGAGCTCAAACTTCACTTTTATAGCCTTCTCTTCCTTCTAACCCAAGAGAGGTCGGTCCTTCATGACTAATTTGACCAATACATCATAATAACATTCAAATAAATTCATTACAATGGTCACATATGACCCATATGGGTTAGCCATGCCAAAAACCACTTATCATGCACCAACAATCCTCAAAACCCTACCATTAGAATGAGAAAAATCCACTCACATCAAAACCATACTTGTTCAAGCTCCTAATTCACCACACATGAGTAATATATCATAACATCATCATACATGGTCGCACATTTACATTAACCAATCAAATATTTCATTTAATGGGCCCACTGGCTCATTTCCTTCACAAAATAGTTGTTTCAACACCTGATTTTACCTTTGGGCCTCAAGATCACCCAATATGATCTCAACTATGGCATATGACCACTCTATGGAATTCCCAGAACCTGTAGAACACATCTAAGCAAGTTAGACACCATGAAACATCCACATGCTCAAACCACAACTACTTTTGACTTCACCAAAACAAGCTTCCCAAAAACCAGTTTTGCAAACTCAACTAGTTTGCACCCTTGTTGATACTTTCAAGACCTCTAAATGCCTTCACTAGATGCCAAATTCACCCCTCTTCACTTTCAGGTGATAGAAAGCATCAACTCATCCATTTTATGCTCCAATCAACTCAATCTTTCAACAAAAGCAGTCCTGTCCTGAAAAGCAAGAAACCTTCTTGCTCACAAATTGACTTGGAAACCACATCAAATCAACTCATCATGAGACCAAACTTATACCACTAGAAAGCCCTCTAAATCCTCTTTCCAGAATATATTGGAACTCCTTCCAACTCCAAGTGAAAGGCCTTCAAACAAAGCAATCTCTGCAAACTACTTCTTATGCCTTCTTGGACTCAAGAATTGTCTATGAGCTCAACTCACTCCATCACATCAAAACACACTTCCACACTCAACCAAATCATGAAACACACTTAGACATCATTCATAAGCTTTCAAAAAACCTTCACCAATCATGAAGAACTCAAATTCATCACTTTACCTCATGTAGCCATTTGCACCCTGACTAGATTGAGCATCTTTTGATCTTAACCCTCAAAGAACACCTCATATCTTTTGCATACCATATCAAAAACACAAGTTTGATATACCATTGGAAAGCTCTCTGAACCAGCTTCACAACACAACTTGAATCAGCTCCTAACTCCTCATGTAGCTCCTGCAATGTCAATTTTACCAAAAGCTGCTCCAAATTGCCCCAAAAATCAGTCTTCACAAATAGGGCACACTTTGCACTTTTTCAGCTCAACCATGATCTAAAACTATCATCAACATCTAGAACAACTCTAGGGCTAACATAAATGCTAATTTAGTTCTTTACCTTCTTTGGAGATCTTTGCCACAAACTGAAACTCTTCAGAAACAAGCAAATTCAGGTGGGGCCACATATCACCACATGCTCTAACATACCTTTTTGGAAACACTGGAAGAGTCCTCTACAACATCCAATCATTACTTTTTAAAAGGAATCAAAAAGGCTTTGTATACTCACTTTTCTCCAAGCTGCTCTTAGCTAGGGTTTAACTAGGGTTTCAAACCACTTTACCTTCTTAACGATTGTTCATAAAAATGTGACGATCAAACCACCTCATTCTTTTTGTGAAAGATTCATAACTGACCTAAGAAGCTATGCCAAAGAGCTCAAGTCCCCATGCAAAGCATACAATTCACAACAAGCATTAGAAGGTCCATATTTGTCTCAAAAACACACTATCACTTACCGGTTTTACTAAAATTACATGTCTCCAAAATTCTTTAGCAATTTGACTTGAAACTTGTCATGAAGCATCATGACAACATCCTCTAACTGCTCAAACTCACCACATAGCTCAAATATTCTGGAACTCTCTAGCCACTCGACTTACCTATGTCAAAGTCAAACCGCCTGTTTCTCACCTGCTTGCTTCCCAAGGACCTGAAACACCGCCAAACCTCTCGCAAACCAACTTGAAACTCACCATACACCTCGGGGACACCGCCACCATGTTGCTACCATGCTCCAACAAGGCTGATGGGTCCAAATGTCACATCTCTACCTCATTCATGCTCGTTCGAGGGCTAGAAACAAGTCCGGAATGACTGACTCATCACTTTGTAACCTTATGACTGACCATGCGGACCTCAAACAAACCCATAAACACCCATGACACATCATATGGACCATGTATTACCTCATGACAACATCTAACCAACTCAAGCGAACTCATACAAGTAACTCGGCTCACTAGACCATGCACCGGGACAACACTAAACTCACCCAAACCACTCAATATTCATGCTTGACACCTAAATAACTCATCATGGAGACTCACATGACACCCTTTGCCATCAATGGAGTTGACATCAATGACAACACGGACACCACAATGGCCAACAACAAAAACCATTATATTACATTTTTGAACGTTTATATTCCAAGTTCCACTTTACAACACATTAAAGCCCATACGCCTCTAAATTAGTTGTGCATAGAAATCACTCTTACAATATCATGACCTCTCATAAATTGAATGTTTTTCACTAGCATCCCCCTCTTTATTGCACATTATTTATTGACTACATTATAAAGTTGATTTATGGCCAAGAATGCCCCCGACACAATCATGTGTCACACTCTCAAGACACTTATCTATAATCTATCATGTCTTGGGTCTATCCTACCAACTTCCATATGTGCATCTCTATAGTGACCACCCCATGCCACTTGTGTGCATGGGTAAACTATACACCTCTAAATTAGTTACGCACACAAATCACTCTTACCATACCATGACCTCGTATACACTAAATGCTTTTGCTAAGATTGCCCTCTTTCGTGCACATTATGTATTGAATACATTAAAAAGTTGATTTATGGCCAAATACTCGCCCAACACAATCATGTGTCCCACTCTCAAGATGCTTACCCAAGACTCTATGTCATGTCCCAAGTCTATCATACCAAACTCCTATATGTGCATCTCTACACCCCATGCCATCGGTGTGCATTGTAATCGAGCAATTCACCCACTAGGTAACTAGAAATGGCTTGAGTTATATCTTGCACTCGTTGTCGTTACACTTCTATATTTTGGCCTCTTAAGCTTGTGCTCACCCTTGAAGCTGTGGACCTCTCTAGTTGTGTTTTTGTGCGTTGTTCTATTGCACTCATTGGTTTGCCTCTTTTTCTTTCTCTTTCTCTTTCCTTTTTTTGGATCTTTAACTCTCCTATTTCCTCATACCTCCTAGCTCGGCCTTATATGTGCCTTTGCACAATATCTTGTGTGGTACTTGTGTGCAGGTTTTAACTCATGTCCTTTCTCCACTCCTACACTAAGAACCAACATCCATCATCTTTCCACTCAACCTATAGGGGGAGTGAGGGGTGATGTCTTTTAACAACCATCTGCTCAAGATTTTCATAGAAACACTATCATTTCTTATGGATTTCTTCCTCTTTATATTGAAATTAGAATTCAACTGTTAGGAATATATAGTATTTGTCCATGATTTAGATCTTAAACAACATTCTACTCCAATCAAGAAATTTTCAATGTAATGATAACTAACGGTTCTTATTCTGTACCATATCTAAAATAAGATCCGAGTGTAACATTGGGTTATCAATTGAATCATATCATTGCATTACGCGAGAATTTTTAACTTTTTTGAGTTTGTTGTTATCTTATCAAAACCAATTTTGGGTCTCAATTTCCTTTTATATTTGTTATCGGGATGTTTATTCTACTTTGTTAGATTGAGAGGTAACATCAACAATTACATTTAATACAAATAATTAAGTAGCATTCAAATACTATAATCGACACAACTATTGCATTGCTTTCCTACACTCTTGATTGGGCAAGGCTATTTCCCATAGTCACCAAGAGACTTGATAAATGGTAAAGACAACCCCATACCCGCATCTTTTGATGATCGTATTTATGTATAATATAGTTGTATGGTGTGCCCTATTCAATATGCCAATAGGCATCCTGCAATGGAATTCGGGGTTGGTGAGGGGTTGTAATGTCCATGGATAAAGAAATAATTAATGAATTTGACATTCATTTGACTATCATAAGGCAGATTTTCTTTTACTTGGAATAGGCAATCAAAAATTGAAATATCTTGGGAATACAATGGGGTTTGGATCCCATCTGTTTTCCCCAAAAATATTTTTTGGAGTCCAATGTGGTGGTGTAACTAGTTTGAGGCTATCTATCACCAGCCAACAAGAAATTTGCAAAGGAAGTTAAGGATTCATATCGATATCCATGAGCATTTTTCATATAGATTTATTTAACATATTTTTACTAGTTTATTTATGTACACCGATTTGAAATGGCATCCCAATATCCCAATGTCTCCATGTGACTACTATATTTGATTTGCAATCTTTCCTTGAAGCATGCATTGTTGTTCACTTTGGAACACTATTATACCATCATCTTAATAGTTGTGGACTTGAGTGGGCAACTTTTCAAAATTTCATCAATGTGCGCCAACCTTAATGCTTATCCCCTTTTCTAGAGCTATTAGATGGCACTGTAGACACTCAAATTTGGCAATTTACTCTTTGACACTGTTGATTTTGACAATACACTCTTGCTAAGATAAATACAACCTTTCCATTCATGCTTTGCACATTCTTAGGCCTCTTCACTAGCTTGTTTATCCTTGCACGCTGATATGCCAACACATTCTAAGAGTACAATGCACAAAATCCATGTAATATAGTTGTATGGTGTGCCCTATTCATTATCAATAGGCATCCCTATGATGGCAATCGGGGATGGTGAGGGGCTATAATGTCCATGGATAAACAATTAATTGATGACATTCAATTTGACATCCATTTGACTGTCATAAGGCAGATTTTCCTTTTACTTGGAGAAGACAATATAGTGGAGCTCTAATCCCGTCTATTTTTCCATAAATTTGTTTTGGAGTCCAATGTAGTGGTGTAGCTAGTTTGAGGCTATCTATCACCAATCAACAAGAAATTTACAAAGTTAAGGATTCATATTGATATTCTTTGGTGTTTTTCATATAGATTTATAACATATTTTTACTAGTTTATTTATGTACCCTGATTTGAAATGGCATCCCTGTACCCCAATGTCGCCATGTGACTATGGTATTCGATTTGCAGTCTTTCCTTGAAAGCATGCATTGTTGTTCACTTTAGAGCACTATTATACCATCATCTTAATAGTTATGTGGACACGAGTGGGTACCTTTTCAGAATTTTGGTATCGAGTTGTGTTCGTGTAAGACATTTGTTTGATAAATAAATAAGATCTTGCTATTTTGCATCGAGTCTCCTTCATGTAAATGATTGCAATTTTAATCTTCCATCTATGAAACTGGTTTATACATCGTAAGTCAGGCAAAGAGGCGAGCATCCTTTGTAAGTCGCCTAGGTGAGCGCAGTTTTGTTGAGGTCGATCTTGTAAGACTCTGTTGAATCATTGCCGAGAAAGTACCAAAGAATGGAATTTGAAGACCGCGCTTAGATGCATAAGGAAGAAGCTAAGCAAGACCTAGTAAGTATATCAAACGTTTTCCCAGTAAATTCTGCAATAGATGTTCAAGAAGAATCTAATCCACTTCCGGCATGGAAATTGCCTAAATTTCTTGTACTGAAGTCTATGATAAATTGTTTGCATTTCATTTGGTAGTTGCTACTACTCTTAAGAGCCGTGAGTCAATTTTCTAAGTCTCTAGTCCAATAATCATGAATATGATATCCCTTTAATAGATCTTGCTGATATAAAAGCCCTTCAAAAACAAAATACTTTTAAATTTGCCCATATTGGTTGTGTGCAAATAGGGATTACTCCTTTGTTCGAAGAGGTCTAAATGCCTCTGTCTTGTGTTGTTTAATGGATCTTAGATTTGAAAGCTTTAAAGACTCTTTGTTAGTTGTTATCCAAACTGGTTTGCATAATGGCCCCATTTCTTTGAATTTTTTCCTAATTACCCTGTTAGCTTGCACAAGGAATATCTGTTTAAACAAGTCTTCCGCTTGCATCTTGCCATGAAGTTTGGATCATGTCCATTAGCCATTCATTACAAGATCATCTATCGTTTGGTCAATACCATGTATCCCATAGTCAAGCATGGTATCACTAAAGGCAGCATAGCGTGGCGAGTCATGTCAATCTAGAGAGCCATAAAATTGGGCTAGAACTCATATATCTTCGTCTCAGGTTAGAGTCCCAAAGGAATGGACCCTTTCTATAAAGGCAATTTATAAAAATCAGCCAAAACCTGAAAATGCTACAGCAGTCCATGAATCCAAATCAGATATAACTTTGTCATTCATATCCAAAAGGTCTCTCCCTGCATTATCTAGATCTGATACTTCATACTTTTCTGCAACTGAGCCTTCAAATAAGGGCAAAGAACAAATTTATGTCTTTAGTCATAATAGTTTGATCTATGATCCGAACACTGATTATCTTTAGTGCAAGGATGTGAACAAATTATTAAACAAAATATATTCCTTCAAATGGACCCACTATTAGTATGGCCTCTAAGAAAGTTGAAATCCTGTCTGAAAGTCCTACTCTACCTCCTCTAGAAAGTAGTGAGATCCTCTCCTCAGATGAAAAACAAAAAACCATCTTCTAGTACCAAAGAACTATAGATAGACAAGTTAATCCCTCAGAATCCTCCAAGATGTTGAACTGGACCAATAAAGTTGTCAAAACAGTACATGATAGGCTTAAAAACCAAGAAGCCTTGTTGGCTGAAATGGAGAAAAATCTAAAGGCCATAGAGTTACACCAAAAAGGTGATTTGCAATCTACCATCCATTTGTTAAATACTAAAGTTGATTCATTATCCTCTGTAAAAAAATTTGATAACAATCTTGAATCAATATCTAAGTATGTGTCAATTTGTCCTAAAATTCCAAAAGCTATGTCAAGTGAAGTTGTCAATATTGTCCAACCTCTTGCAACCCAATCTAATGATAGAAAAAAGGAAATGTCCTCTAATATTGGAGCAAGCCATAAGCTTCTGCAAAATAGCCTACACCAATTACATGAGTCTTATGGACGGTCAATCAAAAAATTGATCATGTCTAAGAATTGGTCAAACCAATTCCTGAAATTGTTCCTCAGGTGGAAGTGGATAGATGTAAAAAACCTGAAGAATTAGTACCAGAATAGTCTAAAAATGTTTTTTGGATAGATGTAAAAATATTTGATTCTAAAGGAAGACACAAGACTATTTTACGAGAAAGCATAATCCTGCTCTCCGGATAAAGGTTCTATTGGTATGGCTAATATCACTCCTGAAGATGCAAAAAGCATGGTGCTTATGGATGAATCAGTTGGAGCCTCTTCTAGTGAGCCACTACATAATACTGCAAGGACTCAACCCTTGCAACCAAATTGGTATAAGTTGGATTGTTCTACTCCAAGCACAAATCAAGGAGATGATCCATGGGATGATAGGATGGTTAAATACTCAGTTGATCTTGTACACAAAGATCCCAAAACTATTGTTGAGACAATAGCCAATGGATTTGTTGGCATTGCTAGAGAATGGTGGGATGTCTATCCCCAAAAAGAAGCAATCCTCAATGGAGGTATACTGCTCTTTCTGTTGCTCTTATTGTTGAATTCTTAGGAACAGTGGATAATGATAAATATAAAAATACTACTTTGTTTCAAAGCAAGAATATGTGACATGAGTAGAATAAAAGAATACCAGTGCTACATGCAGAGATTATATTATAATTCAAGAAACATAAATGATCCAACAATGAAGGTCAGATATGTTGAATCTTTTCTTGCATATTTTTCTACTAAATACAAAAAGGCTATGCATGGCAAGACTCTAGAAGAATTAAGTTTTGGAGCTATTAATCAAATAATTGATGAGACAAATGCTCATCTCTACGCCAAGAGAAACAAGACGGAAAAAGAGGCTACAAAAAGCCCAAAAGGCCCTAGGAATCAAATCATGGATAATGATCCATTTGGGCGCAAATTGTTTCATACTTCTCCTCATAAGAAAAATCCCTGCAAAGAATGTTCATCTTTTTCAAAGGGGAAGGGTAGATACAAGTCAGAAAAGAAATATTTCAAGAAGAGATTTTCTTCTGAATATCCTCCTAGAAGAAAGAAATATTTCAGGAAAAGAAATACCTTGGTAAAAAGAAGAAATTTGTGCCTACATGTTTTATCTGCAAAGGAAAACATTATGCCAATGAATGTCCTAAAAAGGACACTGATAAGGCTAAAGCTAAGATCAATATTCTTGAATCTAAAGGCATAAATGATCAAGAATATTGTCTAGTCTCTGATTCAGACTACTATTCTTCAGATATAAGATATGCATCATCGAAGATATAGAAGTTAATATTGTGGAACACTCAGATTGATTTTGACAACACAGAATCGGGATATGATTCATTCCGTCATTTGTAAATATGATTGTTTTCCTCATCCTCTTATTCCTCCATCTGCAAAAGTATTACAGAAACAGCTTGAACTCAGGCAAAGTGAATATGAAAGATGTCCCCATGGGATACTGCTAAGAAGACATATCTACTTCAGAAAGTCGAGAGAATGGAAGATAGATATCAAGCCCAGCTACGTGCAATACTTGTTACACAACACAAAGAAGAAGAAAGAAAGAAGCTAGCAGATCAACAACAAAACCACGGAGCTTCTTCATCATCCAAACCCATCATACAAAGACAAGTACGACAAAGACAACCAGCCATGAGAGGTCGTGGACGAGGAAGAGGAAGAAATTTCCCGAGAGAAATTTCCCTTTTCTATTTCCAGAAGAACAAAGTACTAAAGAAGAATTCCAAGTTGTTGATCCAGAATCAAAATTTGTGTTCCCAAGTCGGAATACATAAGAACATGGTGGAGGAGCAGAATAGATCTTCTCCTTAAGGTCATAACAAAAGCAACAAAGGAATACAAGTAGCTAGTTGAAGAAGAAGCTTTGGACCGAGAAGGAGACAAACGAAACAAAAAATTTCCCGGAAGAAGCTTATCAAGAGATTCTACATCAAGAGCGAGAATAAGAAAACGGAAGAAATAAACACGAGGTATACTATCAAAAATGCTCAAAATCCTTTTATCTCAATCAGTATTTGTATTTCAAATATCAAGCCATATTTTATAGATCCTATGATGGAGTGCTGGAGCAGATATAAGTCTGCTTAGGACTAGAGCCATCCCTCCAAACTGCTGGATAGAAACCTACCTCAAGATTAATTTTGATAAAGAGGAAGTCATATCCAGTATACAACCCATGTCCCTGTCCTAGATAGAAGGTTACCAAAGAACATTGCAATTCTACCAACATGACATGCTCTCCTATGATTGTTTCTAGGAGTAGATACCCTACAGCAATGTGGAACCTTCAGTTTAAACAAAGATTTTATATCCTTATTTAATCCTAATGTCTAGATCCCTAGAAAGTACTCATTCAGAACCATAATTCTTTTACTAGATCAAAAGAAAGAATCCAACCATGAATGGATTCATAAATCTATAGCTCTTTGTAAAGGAAACATTGATGATATCGTAGAAAAAAAATAAACGGTATATTCATTCATCAATGTTCACATTAAGGGGAGAATGTTAGAAATATAGTACGCATAATGATATTAGTGTGGGTTAATTATTAATGTGAGTTTATAATTGTATGAGAGTTTTATAAACAGCTCATGTATTAAAATAGGATGTGTGAGTTAATGATTTGTTAAAACAACTCATCTATATTAAGTTGGAGAGATATTAGGTAGGTGTAATCTCATTCTTTTTAGGAGATATTGTGCCGATATATTTGTAGCTATTATACCGAATAAGATAGCTGTTAGTGCAAAATCAATAGATCGGTTTCTAGGTTGATCACTCAAGCGTCAGTGTGATTGCACAACATTGAATCCTTTTTCCAAGTGTGGGACTTGCGAGAATGAGAAAGGAATCTCCAGAGAAGGTTGGTTCCTGCTCCTAAACTACTACCGCCAAGCTATTCCAAAAGGCAAGCTAATCTAATCCTAATCTAACCATGCCAAGGAGACATAGAGAGAGAAAAGGGAAAGAACAAAAGCCTACACTAAAATGGTGATACACCGAGAGAAGGAGAATGTTGGACATCTATCAAAGCTGCCATGGAACAAAGAGAGGTGAGCAATGGGAAGGATGGACGAGATGCATCACGGGCCCGAGGATAGATTTCACACGAGAAAATGTCCCAAAACTCCATGAACACGACTCAAACTCCGCAATGAACATTCAAACATGCACAAATACCTGATGAAGAGAGGCAAGAAGAAGACAAGCAAAAACGAGCAAGGATGGACGGATGCATCACAAAACACGTTTTGTTGCTCCGAGAAATTGCCTGAACATCATTTCAATAGTAAAAGGCAAAAATGCCATTAGCAAGGGAGGAGGTTGAACTCCATTTTGACCCTAGAGAAGAAAAGAAGGGAGGCAGAGTGAAAAGATGAACCACACTTTTATCCTCGCCACTCCTTACAATTTATAGGAAGAATGAGAAAGGGAAAAGAGAGAAAGTCGAATGCCCTGACCACTTCTAGGTCATATTTTAAATCATCCCATTATAGTAGAAGCGGCGGATCCTGCAAACGCGGCGGGTTGTTCTGTGCATTAACACATTTGGTTCCACAATCGGCATTACCACGCCACAAAGCCGTTTCTCAATTTTCTCTCTCCAGACTGCACCAAAATTCGAGATTGATCCTAGAATCATGTAGAGAATTTCATAAGCTTTCCGTTGATATAAAGAACGTGCAAATCCGAGCTCTGGATCGAAAGTTATGGCGATCGAAGATTTAGGGCACAAAACAGGCGAAAACGTGTTTTGAAATCTTTCCCGCGCTCTGCCACCTGGATGACACGTGTCAAGTGCTGATTGGTCGAGCAATTCTCTCTCCTTCACCTTTCGGCGGGCTTTCTTTTGAAATTTCCTTGTGGGCCCCTTAAACTTGGACACGTGTCCTCTTCTGATTGGCTCGGGCTGACCCTTCAAAACTCGCCCTTTGACTTTTGGACTCTTTCCCCTGCGACACGTGTCGCGATTCGATTGGTTCTCGGGCTGCGGTTCGCGTCCATCGCGTCCATTTGTCCCGGATGTCGGTCTTTGTCGGGACAAAACCTCCGATCCGCCCGAAATGGGCTTCCTTGTCCCTTATCTGCCGATGACACATGGCGTCTTTTGATTGGCTTTCGGCTCCTTGGCTCCTTCGCGTCCATTTGTCCCACATGTCCGAATCGCTTGGGACAAAAACCTTTGTCCCAGAGATGTCCCATTGCCTCGGTGCTAGAGGCCTTTCGGCCGATCCGCGTCTTTCTGTCCCACACTGTTGCAAGGACTAGGACTTAGTCATTTTTTATGATTTTTCCTGGCCCAATCTACATGCTTGGAACTGCAAAACTTCGATGCATGTTATCGAAATTTACCTGGGGTGAAATTTTGACAACAATAACCAAGAATTAATCAGTATTGATTTTGTATTTGCTTGTTAAGTTCTTGACCAAATTCATTCATAGCTCACTTTGTTACAGTCATGCAATATTATTTTATGCTACAAATCTGCAATATTATTTTGTGCTGCAATTGTTGTAATTAACACATTTATTTCCACAATTTAATGTGTTTTTCACTGGATTTCCCATAAAATCTGGATCAGAATTCGTAGTACAACAAACTTGAGAGATCCTTTGTGCCAATAGCTTGAAATCCTTTTTCTTGCATGCGATTATATCCATAGTTCACAAACTTGGAGCAAAAACTCAGAAGCCCAAAATTTTGACTCATGCTCATGACTGGAAATATAAAAAAATATATATATATATATATATAAAATAAACTTAAATAGCATGAAAAGTACTGTTAAATGGCATTAAAATTGGAGAACGTGTGGATGTATTTTCTATCAATTTTAGACCAAAAAGAATACAATATAATGGCATTTAGTAAATTTTAAGAGTAAAAATTTAAATCAAATTCTAAATGAACAATAGTTTGGCAGTTATCTGTGCAATGATAAAGTAGGGGGAAGAAAAGGCCAACAAAAAGAAGGTGCACTATTGCGACTGCAACAATAGGTTCTAATATAACTGGAAATAACATAGCATCTTGAGAGGCTGCTGCACCTACAGCAACAGGTTCTAATATAAATGGACAAACATAGCATCTTTAAAAACTCAGAATGATGCCTCACAGGACATCGAATCTTCTTCCATTGTTGAGGCAAAACAGTTGACATCCACAACTCAGAAATCTGTTGCATCACATCAGAAGAAAATAGTGTCTGAGAAAGCTAAGCCCAAATTTATCTTTGCTGCAGCAGCTTATCTACCATAGACTATAAAAAATACTAAATAGCTTATTATGTCAAGTGACTGTAATATATTGAGACCAAAAACAGATCGCCTATGTATATAACAGTTTAAATTTTGCATGTCTTTATGAGTAGGAAACATTGTGAGTGACGCACATCATATTTATTATAATATCACAGCAGCTTTAAAAATCCTTCAAATCTATAGAAAGAGAAAAAAATTCAAAAAAAAAGAAGAAAATCTGTGGACTCGCAAGTTTTCTACAATGACTCATGAGTACTCTGCAGAAACTCGCCACAAGATTCACTGCCAAGTTACTCACACTGCACTGTAGATTGCAAATTTTCAGCGATTATATCCATGTTTGGCAGCAAGTGGACAAAGAGTTTCCATTCCTCGCCAATTTATCTTCAGCGTTCATATCAAATTGCCCATATTTGTGCAGTTAATAGCCGACAGGCAACAAGTAATATGATGCCTCATTTTCTGATGTGAAGTTGACATGCACACAATTACAAGCATCGATTATATCCATGTTTGGCAGCATGTGGACAAAGAGTTTCTATTCCTTGCCAATTTATCTTCAGCATTCACATCAAATTGCCCATATTTGTGCAGTTAATAGCCGACAGTCAACAAGTAATATGATGCCTCTTTTTCTGATGTGAAGTTGACATGCACACCATTACAAGCACCGCGCACAAAGGCTAATGCCAGTGCTTACACACAAGCTCTGAATTTAAGCACAGAACCTATCAACTTCGCCCTCCATGTGCACATCTGACTTCAAAAATACGAGAAACCATCTTCAGAAATTATGAAAACTGCTCACCATAATAACCTGGGCTTGCCAATATTATTTATTGATGCTGGAGTTAATTTTCAATGGCCAGGGATACTCACCTCTTTCATATATAAACTTCTCTATCGGCCATGAGAACTCTCGTTACTCCAAATTTGTGCACCTTGTTCATAGCTAGAACAAGAATGCTGTCAACCATTGATATTAATAAAAGCATTCTATTGGCAGTTGACTTGTTATGTTGGTGATTATTCTTGTCACCTTTGGGTAGTGTATTAATGAATCTTTAGTTATGAATAGTTGAGTCAACAGTTGTGTTCTGGCAGACAACCATTGGTTCTCTTGTCTCATAAATTGCAAGTTGAATGTCAGGGTAACGGCGTTGATGTGGCAGGCCCTCCCTATAAAGAGTATTGTATTAAATAATGCCTAATACAATGAAACCATTGTTCTATTGTTATCTTCCGTGGTTTGTTCATGGTTTGAGTTTATGATTCTGCAAATAGTATTCTTTTGGTACTGTAGTTTTTATAGCAAACATTTATGGCATCATCTCAGGGAAATTGAATGCAAACATACAGCCAGTCATTTAGGAACAACCTTCCCTATCAAAGGCTTTGCCACCATCTCACCACACACTCCTTGCTGCATTATATGTACCAAACAGTACAGGACCCACAAGATTAAACTGCACACAGGCACACACAGACACAGTCAGCCTCTTCACACACCTCAATATGCTCCTCTCTTATTATTCCACATTTAAATATGTGGGTTTGTTATTATTCCACATCTATATATATACATGTTTATGAAACATTACACAGAAATGTTACATTTTTACAGTAGCCCTGTAAATCCTGAAGGAGAACATTTTTTAAACGAACTTGTTGCCAGAAATGTAATCCTCCTAGGATTTTATTACTGGAATACCCCTCCTACTGTTATTTCCTGATAAATTTAGTAGAGCTTCCAAAAGCAAAATACACAGAATACTCAGATTGCACACACAATAAACTTGAGATGTCTTCACAAGAGAGAGAGTACATCAACCACTCATACCTAATAATATGTGAGTCATTATAACCGGTGTTTACCTAAGTTAGTAATTTACTACAGCTGACAAAAACGTAAATCTGCCTTCTTCCTTTTTGTCTGAGGGATTGCTATAATTGTTTTAAAATCCCCTACGGCATGACTGGGTCTATGCAGAAAAAGTGAACTGTGGGTAGAATTTGTTCTTTGAATGATTCTACCCATGAGTAGTTCATATGGGAACTCATGCTAAGTGAGCTAATACGTTTTGAGGTTGTGTTTCCTCTACATACTCCTTACTACCCTTGTGTTTCTTAAACTATATTAAAAAAAAGGTGAAAAAACTGTTTTTAATAAGAAAAAGTATTTAGAAAATTATTATGACGTCGAGGACATCTGGACATCCCCGGAATGTCTCTCGATCGTCCCAGGGACGTCCAGACGTCCCCCTCACGTTCCAAACAGCCCCGGAGCATTTCCTGCCTTTCCCAAATGTCCTCGGGACATTTCCCTTCATTGTTGGCATTTGGGAAACATTTCCTCCATGTTTCAACGTCCCCAGAACATCCGGGATGTCTAGGACACCTGGGTTTTGGGGGGACGCATCCCCGCGTAACACTGATTATAACTCACACATAATCACATTCTAACTATAGAATGTAACGTACCCAAGAATCTCTCACAGCTCATATGTTATTACTAACTATTACAACAAATGATTTATATGAGTTGTTATTACAACTCATCACACACAAGATATTCCTACATTAACAAGATATTCTTAACATTCTCCAGCACTAACAAGATATTCTTAAGAGTCCCTCCCTTAGTGTGAGCATGGAGAGTAATCACACCACAGGAACTCGTAACAAAAACTCATGTCCATAGATGCTTTAGGTCTACAATTTGCTGCACATAATATCTATTGCATGTGATCACCTACATATGCAAACACAACCTTTCACTTACAGTGAATGTTGGGTTTTTCACCGGCCAACCATGTACTTTCAACAATCACCTACATACAAGAGTTGTTCTTGTTTTCACTTCCAAATAGTGTTGAGCTTCTTACAAAAAAAATTGGATGACTGACAATGTTGGGTGACTTTTAACTTTTAAAAATGATCCACAATTACTTTATTTGGGCAAGACACTAATAGATATCATAATTATGGCCAAAATGGACAATAATGACTATAAACATGACAAAATAAGATAAAATGACGCTTGACAAATTTGACTCTTTTGACATCGACAATTTTAAACAAATAAGACACTAACCAACATGCCTTATTTGAATTCACAACACATGTGAAACATTATGAAATTAACTACTACATTGATATGACAATAAGACAATAAATTATAAGCTAATTGCAAAATAGACTTTAGACAAATTCTCACACGTAACCATATGAAACACAAACCTAAATACAAATCAATAGAGAACAAACCAACCTTTTAAAATTAATAATATCACTTTGTATGTGCATGATTGATACGGCCAGTGAATAGAACTCGCCAACAAAACAAATCAAAAATTGAACACATCAACAACGAATAGAATACTATTAGAAAGCACATGAGTGCATCAAATGATTTTGTGTCAGTTTCCACATGAGTTGCCTTTGCCATTCAAATGGTCTCGTGTGTGCCAGTCTCCAGGAGACATTTGTAATGCCTGTAGATTTAGATTGTGCAACCTGTATTTACTCCAACAAGAGGATGTCGAATAAGCTTTATGCCAATAGAATTCAAACTAAACACTGATAGCTGACAGTGAAGGTGTACATAGTGCCTTGATGCTTCAAGAATCTAATTGAGCTATTGCAATGTAATGTCCCTTTTAGGGCAGATCTGGAAAATCTTGGATTTCCCTTGAAACCCTTATGATTCAAATACTGAAAATACTTCAAATTCAACTAGCAAACTGAAAATTATCTTCAAACCCTAACAGCAATCTGATTTTTTTATTTTTGATGGCATCATGCATGCAAAAATAGCTGGAAATAAATATAGAAACCCTCCAAATTATTTTATTCAAGAGCCGGAACAAACATAACACAAGAGAACACCGGAAAATATGATTTTTGTATTTTTCAGACCAGCTGGAATTAAAATATGACAGCAGGAAACATACTTCAATGACACGGCTCGAAATAATGATTCCAAGCCCAAACACAATCACAGAAGAGTGTGAACAACTCCAAAAATTATGAAGAAGCCAAATACAAGTGAAATTAGGGTTGTCGTGGCCTAGAAACCAGTGAACACCCAAGGAGGGGTCGCTACCCTAGGAGAGGGTCTGAAATTGATCAATAAACCCTCAAATGCTTGGCACTACCTCTGAAAATGGATGAATTACTGATCACAAACCCTTGGCTGATCCAAGCACTAACCCTTGTGGTTGTTCCACACTCAAAATTGCTGAAAATCAGATCTGCAGTAGAAACCCTAGCTGAAAATGCATGAAAACTGAAAATGCATGAAGGAAATATGATTGTAGCCCAATGTGATCTTTGAAATGAGACCACCCATGCAGATTTGGAGGGTTTTTGTCCTCAAATTTGATTGCTATTGAGGGATTTCGTCCTCAATAGACCTCCATGGAGGGTTTCATCCTCAATGGATGAAGAGGAAGCAAAATTGCTCCAACTCTCAAATTAGAAATTATCAAATGTCCAAAGAATGCTTGAAATGAACCCCCACACCTCCTTTTATACCTTTTCCTCTTTATTTTCCAAGTGGGGCGCTCCATGTGGGATTAATAAAGTAACTTTATTTTCTAATTTGATGTTACTTACTTTTTCTCCCCACTTAAAGTGGGACGACCTCCTTTGAGGAGTTCCACCACACTAAAATAAAGTAAAATTTACTTTATTCTCTTTTTTAAATGGGCTAATTTATTTCTTTTCCCCTTTTCTTTTACAAATTAAATTAATAATAATTCTAAGTGCATAAAATAATTTATTTTGCACTTTATCAATTATTAATTTATTATTTATTAATTTTGAAAAAGGGGACATTACATGCAGCCATGGCACGAAGATGGTCAGTTGAATGCGTGAATTTATTAGTCAATTGAGTGTGATAGAATGATCCTCGATTCTGTAGAAATCACACAAGGGGACTGGTTCGAGGCTCACACTGATCAAATTGATCTCAAGTCTGGATTTAGAGCCAGATGGTGAGAAATTTCAAGCCATACACCAGTTTGTATGGATGAGATATCACTGCATCTTTGCTATTATAGATGCACTTCTACACACACCCTTCACCTAACAACCATGCTTCAGACACAAGGAAAAGATGAAAATAATCTCAAATGTCAAATCTTGTTTGCACAGGGTTGTCTCTGTTGTCTGCATGCTAAACTAATAAAACTAATCTCTCAAAATCTATCATCTACCATTCTATAGAGATTTTCAGCAAATGAATTTTAAAAAAAGGGACAAAACAATAGTTTCCCCCACAAATAAATCATTCATCCATCCCAAGAACCTCCTGCCTTGATACCAAAATGATAAATTTGGTATAGCTTGCAAAAGCAAAATACTCAAATTGCACACATAATAAGCTTGAGATGTCTTCACAAAGAGAGAAGAGTATATATATAGTGTGTCAGTCTCTTGTAAGCTAGGACTCGCACTTATCTCCATCAACCACTCATACCTAATAATATGTGAGATGTTATAACTTACACATAATCACATTCTAATGATAAA
Organism: Taxus wallichiana var. yunnanensis; assembly: GCA_018340775.1. Lineage (NCBI taxonomy): Eukaryota > Viridiplantae > Streptophyta > Pinopsida > Cupressales > Taxaceae > Taxus > Taxus wallichiana. Next base: position 143,064,538 of record CM031235.1, read on the forward strand.
ATGTAACGTACCAAGAATCTCTCTCACACCTCATACATTATTACTAACTATTACAACAAATAATATCTATGAGTTGTTATTAGTTATTACAATTCATCACACTACATAGAATGTGAACACTAACAAGATATTCCTAACATTTCCAGCAGAACTAGGTGGAAAGATGCCTTGGGCAAGGTGCAAAGACATTCCCAGGTACAATTTGTTGGCTGCTTTTACCCTCAATACAATGATCCTGCCGCAGGTTAACATAAATCTGAAAATAACATAGAAAACAATATAGAAAAGTTTTATTAATGAGCATCCACAATATACAATACAATGCCCAGCGTCCCTTGCCCCTATTCAGCAAGGGGGTAGCCATGAATATGATTGTACAGATGTGGCCTCAAACTCTCTCCAAAGCCTAGTGCCTTTGAGAAAATGTATCTCGATTTCCCAACTATCCCATTCTTTATTTCTATATGCTAAAACCATTACAATACCCTTTTACAGCCTTAATACATTATATGCCTCATATGCCTCTGAAATACTCATGTGCATAAAGAGGTCTCAATATATCATGATCCCACATATATTAAATGCTTTACACTAGGATGCCCTTACATGTACATTAAATATGTAACACATTATAGAGTTGATGTATGGCCAACGCCAAGGCCCAAGATAACCCGGAACCCTTAGGTATAGAGGAAGTAATAATAAATCACAAAGTAGATGTAATAGCGTATTATTACTCCTGCCTGATTTCAATTACAATCGCTGAAACAAAGGCATTACCATTAATAAAGGAGTATAAACATAGATTTAGAAAATCAAATTACACATCTCAATCTACAGGGGATTCTTATTTAACTTTAAAATCAGTAAATTCCCATTCATCAAACCAAGGAACCATCACGAATAGAAATCATTTACATGGAGGTTGGAATTTTTTTGCAAACATTACAATAATAAAAACAGATTAAGATCTTTTCAAAGTTTAGGTATCCATCATATCAAATCACATTTTTTTACCTATTGTCATTGGGGCATATGTTGGCTTACAACTCTCAATTTTAAACTTCTTTATGATTTCCCATTTTAACTTGACCTGGGAGATGTATAACTTTCCAGGATTTTGACAAATTCTACTCCAAGGTTATCAAGGAGTAGTTTGAGTTTAACACGTGAAAGTTTACTTCAAATCATGTTCAGATTTCTATCATCCCATCATTGAAGCCAATAATAACCAAGTCATCAACATAAAAAAATAACTATGGTCACTGATTGGCCATTTCAGACCTTGATGTAGAGCTTCCAGCCTCCTGAGACTGTTGGAAATCAATTCCTTATAGTCAATCTTGCCATACTATGTCAACCTCTTGCAATCCATACGGTTCCTCTTTCAGGAAACATGTCAAATACTATGTCATGTGAGCCTGCTTCAATCCATACGGTTCCTCTTTCAGGAAACGTGCCAAATACTCTTTGCCTTTCTAACATTGCTAGGTGGCTGCTCTATGTACTTAGTTTTTCAGTCAGGTTGACAATAAAAACAGTATGCAGACAAAACAAGGACAAATCAAATGATGATCATCTTAGCCCGATATCTGTCAACTGATCCATAAATTCATGTACTACTCTTTCTTTGTAATCAATCTCTTCCTTCTTGTAAATAAAATTGTCACTCTCTTTGTGGCCAATTTGTTCGTTCCTTACTTGTAAACTTAGGCAACTGATCCGGCATGGTATCCCTCAACTGATTCATCAAATGTGAGACTGGGTTGTATTGATCCAGGTTCCAACTACATCCAATACCCTCCCAAATGGAAAAATCAGGATCAATACAGGAGGGCACAAAAATTCAAAATTTTGGGATTCTCAGAAAAATTAGGTGGACACACACACATACTAGTCTTATGAGCGATATTTAAACAATTTGCATAATTTTAACCTATATTATAGTTTGTGAACGTTTTGCTTTAATTACATACATTAAAAAGCAGAGAACATTATGCACTAGTAATACTTAAGAAGAACACTAATACACACTAATTAAAAAATCAGCATATATTATATATTAAAAATTAAAATATTTTATGGTTTACTTTAATCCTATATTTTTAAAAATATATACATTTAATATCATATATATTATTGAAGTACCTTTGTACTATATGTCATAAATATATACCATATTATGGTATATTATATAGGTATGGTATATGAGGATGTTAGAGTCGTAGAAGCAATTCCAAGATGCACTAAAGAGGCATACCTGGTTTGGGGTTGTAAGACATGTATTTATAGACAATTAAATGGGATTTTTATTGTATTATGAAGCCACGGATGAGGAGAAGGGAAAGCTAAGCAAGCAATAGTGTTTAAATAAAAAATTAGATTTAAGCGTTAAAAATAAAAAAATAGGTTTAATAAAAAAGGTCCCACAATATGAGACTTTATATCACGATGAGGCTTAATATTTTTCAAATGTCTCACTGCTAGAGCAACGTACAAGATACGGATACGGTGATACACTTTGATTTTTGTTGACAACAATGGCCTTCAATTTTTGCTGACAGTGATGCCCCTCACATTCCATATTTTATCTGACAGCGATGCCCTTTATATGCCCATGAACTGCAGGAAATACCCACATCTTGGATTCAGTAGGATAAAATTTCTGACTCTAAAGTTTGTGCATTCCAAGATTCAACAGGAAAAGCTTTTAAATGCCCAAAAGCAGGCACACATGCTGCAAATACATGTAACTTTGACCACGGCTTCACAATACAAAAGAGCAATAGTTTATGGTTTACAATAGGTCATGGTATTCTTTTTTTTTTATTGCTGCATCCTCTTACTGTTGTGTTTTTTAAAAAGAATTTTGGAATAGTGCAGGGAATTAAAAACAGGTCTGGACTGGATCGGACCTATCTAGTTGATACGAGAAATCTGGTTCAAACCAGATTCAGTTCATAATCACTGATTATGTTCTACCCCATGTTCCATGTCTTGTTTTTGCCTATGGTCCCGATTTTATCATTTATTGTAGCTTTCCATCCAATTTTCTCTTGACTTGGCTCCTCAAATGTGAATGGCTATTTTGCATTGAGCACTTGTGCCCAGAGGGCATAATTTATTAATTGACTCCTCATCTTGGACTTTCTCTTCCTTTTTGCCAGGTAATTGGGACCTCGGCTACACTTTTCAGGTACCATACTGTCAACTTTCTTGTCTGAAGGGAGTCACCTCAACCTCCATCCAGATTATGTACCTCGTCACTCAGCCTAACTCATCATTTTGTCGCTGTGTTATGTGTTATAATTGAATCACATGAATGCCAACTTGACTTCCCTTCAGCAAAAATTGATTATCTTCATTTCACACAATGAATGCCTTGCAACAATATACCTGAAGATACATTTCGTTTCTATCAGTCAAATTTGTCATCTTGCCATGTACAAAGCATTACGTGCAAAGGTTTACCTTCCTTGTCTTCATTTCACACAACTAATAAGCCTTGCTGATAGCAGTATACCTGAGGAAGATACATTTTGTTTCTTATGCAGTCAAACTTTTGTCTGCTACCCCTAGCCATGTACATGTAAGCATTCCAGTCCATGCAAAGGTCCTAAGATGGCTCAATATTGGCTTTCTGCTAGACCACCTCCTCAGGAAAACATAAGTGTGAGGCAACATGTAAGGACTGGTGTTAGCGATCTCAAGCAGCATCCAAAATAATTCAATGGGAAATAAGACAAATTGGAGATCTCAAGGCATAAGTTTAACCAACTAATGTGCCAGGAAAGGTGATAGATAGCTTCTCTAAATTCTTTGCACTGTCAAAGAGCTCTTAAATAAAATATTTTATGCCAGGATTTAGTTTATTAGGTAGCCAAAGCTGGGAACATAAAAGCATGAAGTTAAAGTAGACATGGTTATCTTATTTTAGGGTTTTATCAGAACTTAGTAGCCATCCTCAGGGCATCTTTTTGTATCATATTGTAGTCTAGAAGCATAAGGTTCAAGTATTTTTATCCAGGAAAAAGCCTATGTAGGAATTCTATGATGTGTAGCATCATATACAATAAGAACTCTGTAAGGCATGAGTTCAAACTCAAAGCCGACAAACATATGCATATATGTGCAACTGCAAGCACATGTATATGTTTTTGTATACACACATACCTGTTTATGCACATGCAATTACATACAAGTGTGTATTACAGACTAATTTTGTCCCTCTCACACATGGTAATGCACCTATTCAGTCATTACAAGGGGAAGTAATGACATTTATTCCTACAAGGAAAGCATTTCTCTTCAACCATCAAGGTGAGCACAGTCGCATGGCTCCTACCATGCCTATACTTGAAGTGGATATCCTCAATAGGCAGCATTTGATGCTCATTACCACTAGCCCATTGGGAATCATGCTAATTAATTCATGAGATCACATAATTCTTCCATATACGTATCATCCAATGGTGGTTGGGACCCAAAAGTTATGTCCAAGGAGAAAATAAACAAGTACACGAGCCTTTTTGCCCAAGAGAGACTAAAGTCCCCTTGCCATTAACCATGAATGTTCCCTTCTTAATATTAGATAGGGATACAAGATTAGAGTTCATAATTAATTACCAGGCCTCCAATCCAACTCAGTCTGTCTTCATTGGCAAAGGGCATTACCAACATAGAACATATGCATTATCCTAGGTCTTACATCTGAGGCTTAAATGCATTATCCTAATATTAGATAGGTATACAAGATTAGAGTTCATAATTAATGACCAGGCCTACAATCCAACTCAGTCTGTCTTCATTGGCAAAGGGCATTACCAACATAGAACATATGCATTATCCTAGGTCATACATGTAAGGTTTAAGCACATATGAACTGACGAATTAAATCTGATATTTCATCAATAAAGTGAGATTTAGCATATTAAAAGCACCAGAAATTAGTCAGTATATAGTATATACCATAGATGTAAGACACAATAAGTGAGGATATGTAATGATGGTGAACATGATATATGAGTGTAAATGATGACTGAAACATACACCAGAAAATTCCGACACCTAGTTGCTTTATTTCTGCTGTATAATGTGAAATGCCTGTGAAAATAATCAGATATGTAATTAACAAGAGCCCTATAGGGTTTGTTTTCAAATGTCAATACTGGTGAAATTACCCCTAACAAATCAGCACAAGAATCATCAATTATGGCCCTGATTTTGGCATCATATCTTCCTTTGTGTGTAGGCCTATCTCATCCTTTCACAAGCTGGCTTCAAGATACATCACTTGGTCCGCATTTCACCAGAAAATTCCGACTCCTGATTGCTTTATTTCTGCTGTATAATGTGAAATGCCTGTGAAAATAATCAGATGTGTAATTAACAAGAGCCCTATAGAGTTTATTTGTACACGTCAATAATGGTGAAATTACCCCAACAAATTATGGCTCTGATTTTAGCATCATATCTTCCTATTGTGTGTAGACCTATCTCATCCTTTAACAAGCTGGCTTCAAGATACATCACTTGGTCCGTACTTCCCTTTTTGAGGTCTGTCTTTACGGTATAGTTAGTTTTCCAAGACATTAAAGTGGCCTATTTATTTCTCTTGTTTAACTAATACTCCTCATTGTTGACGAGTTTAAGCATTCTTCCGATTTAAGTATGCAGCTACTTGTTATTTGAGGGTTTTTATATACCTATACAGGTGACACTTTTCTGTAGCAAAAATTATGGTTATAAACTTATATACGTAATTCAGATAACATTACAAGAACCAAAAAGAGGTAGAAAAAACCTTGCATGGAAGTCACCAGGTATAGGACACCACCCAAGAACACGAATATCACTAGGAAGTGCTCTGTTCAACACCCTAACATAGTCAATTTCTTTTCATCTGCATCAGAAGATAGCGCTTAATATTAGAAGCCAAAAATATCTGCTGTTCCAATACAATCAATTTACATACCTTCCAAAATCCTTAACAAGTTTCAACATTGTTCCCATCTTACAGAATCTGATAAAGTATACAACTGGAATTTCCTTTTATACATTAAAACTAAAATTTATTTTTAAGAAATACTGCATTTCAATAACCAACAAGAATTATTATTTTAACAAAATACAATAACCTAAAAGCAACCTTTGTTTAATAAAGCTTTTAATGATCTTCTAAGTTCTATATGATAGTCCTCTAAAGCAACTTTTGTCTAATAAAGCCTTTAATGATCTTTAAGTTCTATTTCATAGTATTTTCTATCAGCATATTCAATAAAATGCAGCCTGAACACAGTCATTTTTTTCCTTTCTTTAACAAACTAAAGAAAAGCTTTTCTAATACACATAGTTTTTGCCCCAAATGGAAAACTTTCAGTACATACACACATACATAAACACATGCACATATATGTGCAGATTAATAACATGTAAAATTGTTTTCTACAAATGGGGCCTTAATATTCAAGTCCACTTCATATAGGCATAACATATAAATGACTAAATAGTAAATATTAATATATGTATAGTTTGATAAATATTAAAAATTTAAAACTAATGTTGGACAATCTGTTTGTCAAACCGATCATATGCTCAGTTGCTTGCTAGCTATCTGTAATGTCTGCATTCTTTCTAAATCTGTTGCTGATATAATTTTTAAAAATGTAATACCATACTTATAAATTATCCTCAGTAAAAGTACATCTATAAAATTCTTCAGCTTGACAAACTTGACAAGACAGAGTAGAAACATCCAATTTCTAGGTATGCAACACACACACAAAAAGATTTAAAAAAAAAAATCACTAGTATTTACACGGATGGAAACTACCTGCAAGAATTTACATATAGACATCTGAAAACATGAGAAAACATAACAAAATATAATAATTGGAATGTCCTTGTTGCTAGTTGTAGTCATAATGTACAGTGACTCACATCTAAATACAACTTGTACATATGTAAAGAAATAGGGATAGTTACAATGTTTATAAACAACAGTCAAAGCATCCGTACTTCACAAGCTACTATAACCCAAAATTATATTAATCACAATAAGTCCGTTGCATCTATAAAATTTCTTTCCTAATGAGTTTGTCTTCTGATGATATGTATAATTACAGCAACTTGTGATGACAACGCTTTAGCTCTGAATCTATCACTACTCGAGCATTGTCAGCATTCCTGCTGAGACTAGGCAGTGGAACTGCTATGAGTGCGTGATCGAGAAGACTCCAGTGGCAACACAAGTGTGGAACATTCATGCACTGAATAGACTGAACTGTGCCTGAAGTGCAAAGAGAATGAATCACTTAAGCAATCCCATTTTTTTGTTCTTTTCCACTTGTACGTCTTATTAGCCTTCCTAAGTGTGTTGGCAGATGATTACTTATCTTAATTCTTCTTCCTTGACCAGCCTCATCAGTATGTCATTTTCTATGTTACCAAGATACGATGCACGAGTGCCGGTTCGGGCACGGGTTCGATAGCGGATACGTCAATATTAAAAAACCCTTGGGTACAATATTTCTTGGATAAATCCGTACATATATATTAAAAAATTAATATATATATATGTACATATACTCATTTTACTCATTTTTAGTCCATAAAAAAACTGAAGTCTGAAATAGAAATATAAAACTTGAATCAATGTTCAAAACATTCAATACACTTAAGACTTTGCGTTTTCATTGATCATATGGCTGCCATACATATGATATAGTTATACGAATATCATGTCAACATCAGTATGAACAAAACTTGAAATTTGAAAAATATACTAGGATCAATGTTCAAATTTTCAAAACATACAATACACTTAAGATTTTACATTCCATTGATCATGTGGCTGCCATACATATGATATAGGAATATCAAGTCAACATGAATTATGAATACAAACAAATCTAGAATATATCATCTAGATTTTCCTCAAAATCAAGTTCTTGCGTGCCACTTGTGCTAGCTCCACTCTCCGCTCCTTGCGAACTCCCTTGAATGTCATCTTCGCCATCAAATAATGAAAGTTGGGCAAGCGTGGCTGCGGAGGCATCCAAGTTTGTGGTCTCTGGAAGAAGATCCCAAAGTTTGTGAGGCCCTTTAGCATAGTTCTCAAACATGTGTGACAAGAGGCGCAAATTGGAATGCACATATACCAAATCCTCATCTTTTTTAGATGCCAACTTGTTTCTTTTAGCTGAGTGGATAAAGGTATAAGTACTCCAATTCCGCTCTACGGAAGAATTACTAGCCACCTATTACAACAAAGTTAGAAAATTCAAATTCAAATTCAAATTAGTAACACACTAAGAATGTGTGAAAAATAAATTAAATAATCCTAACTTAATAAAATTTAAAATATTCAAAATGATTATAAATTTATAAATGTTATACCTGTGAAAGAATTTTTATAGCAATAGGACGTAAGTACTTGGCATCATGGCCATGTACACGCCACCATGTGGTTGGGGTCAAGCTGCTCTTGTCGAAAAGAGCCTCAATCGCTCCCATGTTGCCTTCTGAACCAACAAACATGCCCATTTCACTTCTGACCACACTGGCTATAGATGGATCAGGAAAAAGTCTTCTGAATGCTGCCCTGGTTCCATTTCCAACTTCGGAATCAGAGAATGGTGCTTTCTGTTTGGTATCCCAAGTACATCAGAGCTATCGTACTTTGGGTTCAGTGCATAAGCAAGAAGATGTAATGAGGTAGTCATTTTATTCCACCTCTTCATGACCACACTCCTGACCTCATTGTAGAAGGTCTCTTTTGGATCTTGCTCTTTTGTTTGTATTACATCTCTCATACACTCAAGCATAGAATCTATGCCATCATATATCTCTCCCAAGCATGCTTCATCAGTATCTACGAATCTGATCATAGAGAGAATGGGCTCTGTAAAACTCAGCAAGTACTCAACCTTGGCCCACCAATCATCATCAAGGACCCATGATTTTACCCTTGTAACTTTCTCTGCATTTGATTGCCTCCACACTATCCAAACATTGTTGATCACCCTCTTCTTAAAGCCTCTCTCACCTTCACAAGCCGTCTCAAAGCGAGCGTGTGAGAGCAAATCTGGTTTCTCTGACCTTCAAAGCAATTCCAACCTTGAGAATCTCCTGAAAATGGCTTGTGACATATGATGGTTTGTGATAAACATTTGAATGTCATTTGCCTCGGTATAAATTTGCTCAATCCATGGGATTTTCCCAATCTTTTGGAGCATCAAATTAAGGGAGTGGACAACACAAGGGGTCCAAAAAATGTGCTCATATCTACCCTCTATGATCATTCCTGTTGCTTTATAGTTTTTAGCGTTGTCCATGATGACTTGGACAACATTTTGGGGGCCCACCAACTCAATTGCCTCTATCAAAATGTCGGCAATAAATTGTGCATCTTTGACTTCCCTTCACAGTCAATGGCTTTACGGAACATTGCCCCTTTAGGGCATACTTTGCAACAACATTTATGAGGGGTCTATTTCTAGATTCTTTCCATCCATCTAAAATGATGGAAACCCATGTTTCCTTCCATGAGTCTCTAATTGGTTCGCAAAGTGTTGTGAATGTGTTCACTTCCTTTCCCAAGAGTCTGGTTCAAACTTTTCGTAACTTGGGGATTTGTACCTTGTGGAGCTTCATTGATACCCTTCACCATTTGATGCCAATATGGAGACCTCAATACATTAAAGGGCAGCCCACATGCATAAATGCATCAAGCAACAACCTCATCAGCAATCTCCCTCTTTTCAATATTAAATGCTTTCTCAATGTTCCTTTGGCCTTTTTCGTGAGCTATTTGACTCTCTTCATCAAAAGGGGAATCATGTGGTTGACTTAGAGTTTGGATGAAAGGATGAGAAATAGGTCTAGTTTTGCAAAGGAATTGTTCTAGTTTTATTTCTTTCACTTGTCTATCTTCGCCTCCTCTTGCTCTCTTAGGTATTCGCCATTTTTTCATCTGTTATTTTTGGGCACTTTTTTATCCCCACACCTCCAACACGGTCAAATGAAATTGATTGTAAGTCAGCTATATGAGGATTTGTACTAAGTCGACAACCATGACATATCCAAATCCAACCCCACCACCAACAAGGTTGTCTACCACTGTCACATGTCTCCAAAGAGGGGAATTAGGATCATGTCTCACGAGAACCGATGTGTTTTGTAACTTCTTGGCCTTGCACTCCAACCGAAGCGAACTTGATGTCATCCTAATTTGTTTTTTATCACTAAGATCACCATAACGGCGCAAGGTGAGAGCATACACAGAGTTAGGATGTTTAAAAAACTAAAAAACATTTTGCCTTAACATAAATAAATTAGTTATGTCATCCTAATTTGTTTTTGATCACCAAGATCACCATAAAGGCGCGAGGTGAGAGCATAACAAAATTTAGGATGTTTAAAAAATTAAAAACATTTTTCCTTAACATAAATAAATTAGTTATGTCATCCTAATCTATTTTTGACCACCAAGATCGCCATAAATGCGCGAGGTGAGAGCATACACATTTAGGAAGCTAAAAAATAAAATTAAAAAATACATTAACATTGAACAATGCATTTAAAATTTTAAAAAATGATTTTCTTGATTATTATTAAATAACCCTAAACTATGCCATCCTAATCTGTTTTTATCATCAAGATCGCCATAAAGGCGCGAGGTGAGAGCATACACAAATTTAAGAAGCTAGAAAAATAAAAACAAATACATTAACATTGAACAATGCATTTAAAATTTAAAAAAACAATTTTTAATAATTATTAAATTAAATAACCCTAAACATCCTAATCTGTTTTGATCATGAAGATCACCATAAAGGCTAACCCTAAACTATGTCATTCTAATCTATTTTTTATCACCAAGATCACCATAAAGGCGCGAGGTGAGAGCATACACAGATTTAGGATGTGTTTAAACTCTAAACTTTTTTACAAATGAACAAAATAAATAACCAAAAAAAAACAAAAGGATGAATTTAAAAATATTAAAATACTTGTAGAGTAGATCCTTGTTTAATAGATCCTTGTTGCCTCCAAACAAATGCTACCTCTTCCTCTCAAGTCTACTCTTTTAGTTTTGAATGAACAATAAATTTAAAACAATCTCTTCCTCTCAAGTCTCAACAATGGCTTCCTCTCCTTCTCCTCCTTGCAATGGTGGACTCCAAACAAAAGAAGCAATGGCTGCCCCTCCTTCCAATCTTTGCCTCCTCTAAGCTCCTTGCAAAACCTCCTTCCAATCTTTGCCTCCTCTAAGCTCTTCAACTCTTCTTTGGCTCTTTGCTCATACACTTGCAAAAAGACAATGAATTGTTTGTGTGATTTCAAATGAGATGGGTGAGTCTTTTTATAACTTTTTGTGGTGATTAGGGTGTAATATTTTATTCATTTTAATATTAGGGTTCGGTTTTATTCATTGACTAAGTCAAAAATAAAAACTAAAAAAGGTCCGAATGCTTTAAAAGACGTTTTTATGCATGGTTCGTGGCGGGTGCGTGGGGATACGTCCTAGGTGCGTCCCAGCGTACCCGTGGCATACCGTGGACGTATCCCCACGTACCCAAGACGTACTCGAACCCATACCCTCGTGTATTCGTATCGGATACATATCAGGCAAGGTTTGGGGGTTGGGCGAACCACGGCAACATAGGTCATTTTCTTCCATCTTAATTACTTTCAAGATCCGTTAATGAGTGCCCTTTCAGCTCTTATTTTTGCTGGTTTAGAGTTGTTTCTATGAGATATTTCAAGTAAAACTTAGTTGCATGTCCTTATTTCCTCCTAGAAGATAATTTGGTACCATCAACTTTTTTAATTTGTTGCATTGAGTTTATATGCTAGCAATCACATACTTGTGGAAGATTTTTTTACTGGAGTTCCTTGTCAGATACTGCTTTCTTACTCTTTAAAAACAGAATTTTTCCTCCTTTCGTTGAAGTGTTGCAAGATGCTCAATAAGTTGCCATTCCTAAAAGCCATTGTGATGCGAGTTCTCGATCTCTCATATTTTGTTCCTGTTTGTTCCAGGTCTTCAATTTGTGCTTTAAATATATTTAATTTTCCCATAAACCTGTACTTCTCATGTCTCTGAATCACTGCTGCTTTGTTCCACCATAACTCACTTTTCTGTTTTAGTTCTGAGTATAAACCACATTTTCTCAAACCAGAGTTGATACTTTTCAAAATAGTATATATAGATGATAAGATTAGTAAAACCAGTGAATGATCTGAGAGAGTTGTGTCACTAACTCTTGCTGAAATTTGTTTATTTGTGGTGATCCAATGAGCAGATAGTGAGATAGGATCTAAGTTTTCAGCAACAATTTTCATTCCTTTTTTCTATTGCTCCAAGTATACAATCCTTGTTCCACCGATAGGCATTCTACAATGGCAGCCAAGGGTGGGATATGGTTATGTGACCATGTAAAAGTTTATTTTCTATATTAAATTTGATGTCCATTTGACCATCACAAGGTAATTTTGACCATGAATGTTAAGTCTACTTAACTGTCACTTAAATCTTTTTTTTTTTTTTTTTATTTTAAGAAGTCAATTAAAAATATAAATATCTTTGTCAGACCATAGAGTTTGAGGACCTAGATTTCTAGGAAAGATTTTTTTCATCATTCTATGAAAAAAATATAAATATCTTTGTCAAACCATAGAGTTTGAGGACCTAGATTTCTAGAAAGATTTTTTTCAACATTCTATGGAAAAAATGAACATAATGTAATGGATTATTTATTAATATGATATATGTAAAATCTTTAAAAATCTTGAAATTTATATCTAATCGTGTTTTTTCAAATAGATGTATTTAAGATATTAATACTGCATAGTCCAGATCCACCATTGGGGTGTCTGTTTAAAGATTGAGGAGCATATCAGCATTCCTCGATTGAACCTGTGTCTCCTTTTTTTCCCTCTAGGAACTTGCTTGTGCTGAAATCACCCATAAGAATGAAATTTTTCAGGTTTGCAGCTTTGTATCCATTCTATGAATTGCTCCATCGGGAGGATTCCGACATTCCCAGGAGGAGGAATATATACATTGTTTGTATCATAGATATTTTGGAATTGAAACCAATACATTGTCTATGAGTATCTCTCTTCTACCTACATTGCATCCGGACTGCCATCAAGCTGCCATTGAAACCAATACATTGTCTATGAGTATCAAGAGCATTCAGAGATTCACTAGGGTGTCTATTTAAAGATTAATGAGCATATCGGTGTCCCTCCGATTAAACCCTGTGTCTCCTTTTTTTCCCTCTAGGAACTTGATTGTGCTGAAATCACCCATAAGAATGAAAATTTTTACGTTTGTAGCTTTGTATCCACTCTATGAGTTGCTCTATCGGGAGGATTTTGACATTCGCAAGAGGAATACATACATTGTCTATATTATAGATATTTTGGAAGTGAAACCAATACATTAATAAGAAGACCCATGGGGAAAAATGGTGTGAATTGACAACATACCTGGACAGATCCCATTTGATCATTGTTCTTGTGATTGTATAAACTTGTTTGCTTGCCACCCCGGATGCCTACGCACTTTAGCTTCTTCATCGAGATGGATCTTGTAGTCTCCTATAGGAATACCATTTCAATCTTTTCTATTTTTACTTTTCTTTGAGGAGATGACATTTGTGGGGAACCCACTCCCTTATCCTCCAAGAGAAGAACCGCATTATATGTGTTGATTCCTTGAGTGGTAGACAATGTTTTCACCTTCAGAACTCTGCTAGAAGCTATTATTTTGGTATTTTTTTTTTTTCCCTTTCCACTTTGCATTGGCTAGCTTAAGCTCCCGGATCTAAAGAAGTACAAGGATCCAATATTCTTGTGAGGTTGTGACTTTTATCTTTCTAGATCTAGCACAGGATTTGGAAGTATCCTTCATTGAAGTAAACTAGATTTTCTCGGGTGTTTTTATCTTTTGGGAATCTCCTTTAAAGTGCCGCTCATTTCTTATATTTCAGAGAATTTTTCCATCTCTACATTCTCCGATCTTCCAATATAGCAAAGGGATTCACTAGAAAGACCGGTGATGTTATTTCTCTCTCCTTTCGTTTCCTTGTATAAACCTTTTTAAAAACTTCATCTCCTTGCGAGCCTTCTTGTTTGTTGTGCTATTTGGTTTCAAACTTTACTAGAAGGCTTAAATTAGTTTCTGCAATATATGGTTTTCCCTCTTTTCCTTGCATTTGAGAATATTCGGCTTGGTTTGTGATTGTTGTTCCATTCTTTCCATATGGGGCCGGACTCTTTCTCGGTGTCCATGCCAAAAACTAAATTTAAAGGAGCTCATTTTGAAGTCACAATTAGGGAAGGATGGTAGGAGGAGATATTGAAAATACCCTATAATATCCCCTTCCCAATCGAAGACCCTTGGCCCATTTTGTCTCGCCAACGGCTAAGGAATAAACACAAGGGGCACTTAAGTTATGATAATTTATTATAAAGTGCAAATAAAAAAAGAAAATATTATAAAAGCACTTATAATAAAGTATTATAGACTTAATAATAATAGAAAAATAGAAAAAAAGGCAAAAAGGCATTTAGCAATAGTTATTTATTCAAGAGAAAATGCGACTTGCCTAGGAGAGAAAAGCAAGTGGGGGAAAGTATTAAATAAGGGAAAATTCTGATTGGATGTGAGAGTGGCCATTTGGGCCCTATTCTTCTATTTAAGCAAGTCTACTTGCTTGGAGAGACATCACTTGTTTTATCTTCTATATTCAAATTTGTATGTTGAGCATTTTGCTTGCATCTTCACTCTTGAGGACGAAAACCCTCCAAGAGATCTAGAGAAGGACGAAAACCCTTCCTCTAGTTGAGAGGATTCTCCACACAGGGGTTTCCATTGCATATCAAGGAGTAAGCTGATTTTCCAGTAGTTTTCCAATAATTGTTAAAGACCAATTTCAAGCTAAATTCAAGGAGAGATCAAATCTTAAGTGTTTGATCAGTTTTGAGGTGTTTTTGGGGGTTTCCTAAGTGGGGCGAAATTGTATTTCCAGCTTTCACTTACAGCTAGGGTTTATCTACATTGTTCTAGAATTGCATATCCGTTTTGGATGTCTTCCGCCATTGAAAATTTCTGATTTTGGGTTCATTGGAAAGCTTATTTTTCAAGCTTCAGTTTGAGCTATCATTTGCCCCGAAATTTGGAGTATTTTGCAAGTTATTGAATTTACAAGTTCTTCATTTTTGCCCTAATAAATTCCAAAATTAATATTTTTAAATCTAATTGAAGATCCTATTTTGATTATTCATTATCTACTTGCAAACAAATTTTCATAATTTTTGGAGGTATTTTGAGGTAGAAAAAGCTATATTTGCTAAATCGTTGGCCTAGGGCAGCAAACTAGGGTTTTCTAGAAAATATTCAGTTTGTGGCCTAATTTCATTCTGAATTTCAGTTTGATAGCAATTGAGTTTTTTTGGCTTTTTGGATTAATCAGATTTGGCCCTAGTGGGAATTGTGGGAAATCCACTTGGGGTTGAAATATGTCCATTTGGGGACATTACATACCCTTCACAGAGTGAAGGAACAATGCAACTAAATAGGAAGAAAAACCTAACAGAGAAGGGCTACAAATAGCAGCCACACATAGCAGAAGCAAAAGAAGAAAGATAGGGGCCCGAGGAGCTCTCAAATGCAATATCTTTATGGTTAAACCAAGAGGCAAGGGACAAAATCCAATAAGCAGCAGAAGAATCAAATCAAAATCATATAGCCATGAAAAGAGCTGACCCAATGAGTAGATAAGTCTGCAAAATCCACATATGACGCCCTACACAAACAAAATCCTTTGGGAAAAAATGAATGCAATGAAAAATTAGTGTGAAAAGAGAAAAGGGAAGGGTAGAAAATCCTTAGCATCTGTGTCTCCCTTTATTTAGATGAAATTGTTTAAAGTGGGGTGTTCCCTAGCAAAAAGTGTGAGAGCTAGAGGAAGAACAAATTAACGGAGTGGGGAGGCATCCTTAACAAAGGGTGACTTGAAAATTGGGGGATGAGGGAAATCCAAAGCTTATTCAATGCTCCTTCAAACGCATTATCCCAACACCTCTATTTGCTTCTAAGTCTGCAATTTGTTTTCATCCCAGTCAATATGTTGGAAGGATATGGAATCGAATTTATTTGCTAACAACTTTGCCTCCTCAATGGGGCCTCTAACTTCCAAGCTAATAATTTGTTCTTGTTCATAGAATTAATGAGGATCTATGAATCACCTTCCACAACTAAATTCTTCATCCTCAAATGATTGCCGGCTGGAGGACTTTCAACATAGCCATTGCTTCGGCTTGGTTGGTTGCCTTACCCACATCTAATGCGAAAATAAATTTCGGTTGGCTATACGAGTCTGTAATGTCCCCAAATGGACAATTTAAGCCTTCAAATGGAATAACCACAATTCTGATTTCAAATGAACAATTTATAGAATATATATGTGATAACTAAGTGCAGATCTGAATTAATTAGAGAAAGTGCAACTTGCCTTGGTGATGGAATACACTCACAACTGAAGCAAAATCACCCAAATATTATTCAAAACAGATCAGCAATATTTATTTATGAAATAACATCAGAAAATACCAGATTTGGATCAAATAAAGGGCTGGAATTTATTATAAAAATCTGCAGATGAACAGCTCTCAAACATGACTGAAAACAGAGTTTCCCAAGCCCAAAATTTACGCCAACCAGCTGAATTCGGTCTTTAAAAATCTGATAATTAAGCCACAAATCAGATCTGACCTCAATATGCCCTAGGGTGTTTAGAACACACCTAGAAGTGGGTCGCTCCAATAGAAACAAGCTGGAATTGTAAGGTAAAAATCAGCAACACTCTTTCACCTTCAAACCCTCGTTGGAAACAAAGTAGATCTACAATTTTCTTCTCAAATATTGCTGGAATTATGAAGTAGAACCTGAAAATCAGTGAAACCCTCTTCCTCTCAAAAAGAAAGAAGAGTTTTCATTCTTCTTCCTAAGCTTAAAGAGGGTTTTTGTCCTCTCAAGCAAAACTTCAAAGGGTTTTCGTCCTTTGGAGTTAAATTGGAAAGCATGCAAGCTTAGACCAAAATTCAGAAATTATGAGATGAAAAAGATGTCCTCTCCTATGCATGGTGACTTGCTTTTATAATATCCCTTGGCCTCTTTGCCACACAAAAGAACCAATCAGCTTTCTTTCCTCTCATTTAATATTTTCCTTTATTTAATATTTCTTTATCCCCTTGCATATGTCCCTATATGGGTCGCATTTTTCCTTTAGGGGAAGAAATAAAATAAAGTGACTTTTCTTTTTCTAATTTTATTTTGTCACTAATAAATTAATTAAAGTGCTTATAATAAAGTTTTATTTTGCACTTTAAAATTAATTTATTATGACTTAGTTTCCCTTTTTCTCATCCCTTAGCCATCGGGAAACAATGAATGGGCTAAGGGTCTTCGACCAACTGCTTTCGAGAAGGGGATATTACGAGTCTCTGAAAACCACCACCCCCTTAAAGGTCCAGGATTACCTTTTAACAGCTCCATTAAAATTAGATTTTATCATCCTTGGTTGGAGAAGAGACCAAAACACCCTAGTTTTAACATGCCTATATTCGACTAACCAATTACAAAAGGAAAATGTGACAAATATTGATATATTGAGATTAAAAATATCAATCGACATGAACAAAATAAACCTAAAATCAAACCTTATCGATGTCATCACTACTTTGTTCAACTCCGAGGACAAAGTTCTAAAGGTTTAAATGATAAGTTTGCAATAGATTCTCATGGACTCTAGGTCATTACTTCTTAAGTCAACAAAATTCAAATCTTAATTTCCAACGATACTTGATGCCTATAGAGATTGAGCTCAAGTAGATAGATCCTAATTCAATGTGTTGTTATTGTCAAAACACATCAAGATACTATCGTAAATCACCTTCATGTGTCTCATGGATCACTAAACTTCTAACATGTTCACAACTACCTTGTATGGTCAATGGTCATTTCTATCAAATATGGGAATGTTTGCATAGTTTCCTCTCTATATAGTTTGGTACATAGTATTATACTGACTTCTAATTCTCTCAAGTGTTTGAAGAGACAAACGAATGATCTTTCTCAATTTCGTGAGCTTTGGCGAGATAGTGGTTAACCTTGGTAAAATAAAGGTGGGAAGTGACCTTCAATACCTCCATAGGTGTTTTCTCCAAATTCCAATTCTTTTATAAAGGTGAGCCTATAAAGGTAATGTATACAAATGTGGGGGTAATGTTTGGAGGTCCATCTCTTATTCTTAAGCCTACCTCTCAATCACAGCTTTGTAAGGGATATGCCTCTCATTTTATTTTGGAACATCCCTACTTTAAGATGTATTTGTAAAATATCTCCATGAAGATTGGAGCCTAATGTCTCCTTGTGTCTTGAGAGATTTCACACTATCTTGCTCGATTGTATAATTAGTTGTAAATGGGCAATCTCTCGCTGCATTGTCCAAGGAAGTCCATATACCAGCCTCTTTAGCTTGAGAGCATCTTTGCACTCATTTCCATGAATTGACATTCTCTTTCAATGTACTCGTTTTAAATAACACCAATCTCCTTCCCTAAAAGGGGTGAGTAATAAAGCAACCAAGAAGAAGATGTATAGGAGATATAATCAGATCACTTGGATCTCTCCCACGCAACCTCAATCAAATGATGGGTTTCTACGAAGCATTTCCACATAGAATCAATCCCAACTATTTTCAACATCACTGGATATGGCCTAAGGATTCCACTTGGATACTTGACTGTGTGGTCTCAATTACCAACCACCTATTCCCTGAGGTGATATAATTTGCCACCTTTTCTCTCTGCAAGAGATGACTATCACATCCATTTTAAACAATAATTTGTTGCTGGTGTTATCCTAAACACTAATCCTTAATCATTTTAAACATTAATTTGTTGCTGGTGTTATCCTAAACACTAGTCCTTAATCAAATAAATATTAATTCTCCTGTAATCAACATACTACAAAGGAAATTGCAAGCTGAAAACACCAAGTGGGGACGATCACATCAAGCCAAGCACAAAAAGTCACAAATGTTTTCACCACCATGCCTTGAAATGTGTTAAATCATTAACACAAACAGAAAGGATACGCATGCTAATTGTTATTCATCTTTTAGTTGAGTCAAAGACAATATATAGCTAAAAATTAATATGAGCAAGAGGAAGAAAACAACATATTCTTGCACAGTGAGGTTGAGTTTGCATGATTGACACATACCAAAGATGTTCTCTGGATTCTGGTTAAAGTTCATGCCACCACCTAGATTTTTATTATTTGACCGCAAATAGAGTGCGATCACCTGTAACATCACACATACTATAACATGAAAACAGCAAAATCAAATATAAAACACAACTACTATATGCAGCAATACAAATTATAAGTATTGAAAACAAATTATAAGCGGTTCGAGGATGTTGCAAAATTATATGTTCAATATCAAATTGCCAAGAAACTAATTAATACCCAAGAAAAATAAAACTTGAAGCTTAGAGAACAGAAAAAAGTGTAAAACAAGCTCAAACCTGTCCAAAGGCTGAAACACCTTTGTCTGTCCGACCACATCGAGAGTAGTTAGCCTCCCTGCAGTCTCCAATCAAAAGTCTATTTTTCTTCATAGCTGCAAAAATTTCAGACTGTAAAATGGTTCAGTTACAAGATAATCAATCTACAAATTTCAGTAATACAGCAAAAATACAATTAGAGAAACGGATTATATCCCAATTCCTGGCATACACTTACATCCTTACTGTAGGAAACAAGAGGATAGCCTGAATCTGTTAATTTTTATAAAATAGCAGCTACATTGAGAAAAGCCCTAGAAAGGAAAAACAGTCCACCATAATATGGAGTAGTGATACTGATCCATTTGGATATAATGCTATTATAATGAAAGCCAATACAGTGTTATTATTCACAAGAATACATACCCTGGCCTGTTCTTTATACTTTTGCAGTTCGATTATTTATCGTCATTCAACAGGGTATTTACTATTTTGGCACTAAAAATTTTACGTATACCGTTACCAGAACCAATTTTGTTTATGCTCTCTATTTCCTTCTATGATGAAATGCAGTATGTAAAGCTGTTCAGCTTTTCACCTCAATACTAATACAATCTCTTTTCCAATTAAAAAACAATAAAATTATGTCAGTTATTTAATTCATTCCAAATTCAAGTGTACCGTCTTCTGATCTACAACAAAACAAAAGAATGATCTACAAGACATTCGAGATTTGCAAGTGAATAAAAACTCAAACTGTAGTAATGTCCTAAAGTTGGTTTGCACAGACTTGGAACTATATGCTTTTACAGATCAAATTCTAATTCACAAAAAAAAAAAAATCATACAAGAGAAAAAAATTTAAAATTCCCTAGAAGAAACTAGCATGATAGACATTGGCAACTTCTATGATGCTTTTCAAGAGATTTGATTTGCTAGCATGGGAAAATAAGTTGAAAGAAGCACAGTAGAGCAACAGAAATCATTAAAACAGACCTCTGTGCAGCCAAAAAGCCTCAATGGCTCATTAAGGCACACAAGCAAGATGGAGGTGACTGAAATATAAGGAAGATCAGAATGACAACCAGCTACAAATGGTAGGAAGGTAAAAACAAATCACTACAATCAGTATGTGCGACACAGCTTTGTTCCCCGTCTGATTCCTTATCCAACTTCTGTAAGTCTATCCTTTGTCTTTGGCTTTAACTTCTTCCTCTCACAGATGTGCAACAACAGCATTTATATTCCTGGTTGATTCGGATCCTTTCATACATTAGTTCTCCTCAATAGAATCTGAATTTAAAGTCATCTTCTTAGCTCTTCTCTTGTAAACAACAAGGGCAGGCCTGCTCTCCTTTGGCTGGACTAGATTGGCAAGGGAGGTTTTTATTTTGGGATATTATTGTTCTCGTGGCTACAAAGTCCACAACATCTGTGCAACAAATCTGATGAAATTCCTTGATTTTGACTGTTACGTGAAAAGTGTCCCTATTAATTACAATAAATAAACATTTATTAATCAGGGTTACAATCAATATGAGCAGCCACCCTAGGGGCAATGAAACAAATATTTAACCTACTTTCACCTTGTCAATTAAGTAACCATCATTGCCTCCTATGATTAGATTATCTGCATAAAGAACTCATCCATCTTCACATGTCATGCTTTGGGTATGTGTTTGAGACCATACAACACGGTGATGAGCCAACAAACTATACATTCCTTGTCCATTTCATTGAATCCCTACGACTAGACCATGCATATCCCTATGACTAGACCATGTATACCTCCATTACCAAATCGCCATTCAAGGAGTAGTTCTTCACATCCATCTGATAGAGTTTCCAACAAAAATGTACTGCCATAGTTATAACCAGCCTAAATTATGAAACATAGTCACATGGGCTATTTTATTAGTCACATTAATTATTGTCTTTTTATTTTATATTCCTATGTGTATCTATTTTATGTACTTATCTTCCTCTAGAAGCTCTCTTTCCTAGAAGCTTTAACTTTCTCCAGAAGTTTCCTTTCTCTTTCTTCACTTAGAAGCTTCATTTTGTATAGAAGAGCCCTTGTGATCTATAAGTTCATCATACAATAAAGTGTACAGCATATGTTAAGTTACAGCAAACACATGTTTCCTCTCTTTGTTGTTGCAATTGTGCTCATATCAATTGGTATGGTTTGATCGCAGCCATTCAAGGAGTAGTTCTTCACATCCATCTGATATAGTTTCCAACAATACTGTACTGCCAAAGTTATAACCGACCTAAATTATGAAACATAGTCACATGGGCTATTTTATTAGTCACATTAATTATTGTCTTTTTATTTATATTCCTATGTGTATCTATTTTATGTACTTATCCTCTAGAAGCTCTCTTTCCTAGAAACTTTAACTTTCTCCAGAAGTTTCCTTTCTCTTTCTTCATTTAGAAGCTTCATTTTGTATAGAAGAGCCCTTGTGATCTATAAGTACATCATACAATAGAGTGTACAGCATATGTTAAGTTACAGCAAACACGTGTTTCCTCTCTTTGTTGTTGCAATTGTGCTCATATCAATTGGTATCAGGGCCTTTGATCGCAGCCTCATGCTCTAGTCCTCCCAACGGTTAGTTATTCTACACTTACTAGATCTTACACTTAGGCCCTCCCTTGTTCTAGGCCCCTAGATCTGGTCTCCTTGAAGGTTTTTGCTTCTTACCCTCCACTGGATCCTTTTCCTATCAACTAGCTTCAAAAGCATAATGGCTTTCTTCACGGCCTCCTACACTATTGCAACTTCCTGCTACTTCTCTCTTGTTCTAAACAGCACAACTTGGCAACTTTTGGACACCATTGCGGGAGTCAAGGAGACGATCACATTATGTAGATCACTGAATTCTAACTCAAATCACCACAAATCAGGTCTTGATTCTGTTGACGCATCCCAAATTGAATTCAAAATGCTTCCGAAAGGTAAATCTCCCAAGGAATCTTCACGAGCATCTATGAATAGCAATGCCCTCAACCAAATCCTTTCTGTTAATAAGAAAAGCACTCTAAAGCAGATCCTTTCCAGCCAAGCTGAGAACTAAACCTTTGTGCAAGAGATGATGCGAACCATGCAAACCATGATGTTTCAGAAAGCAGCTCAAACACCTCAAACAGGTTTTCAACTCGACACCAAGATCAGATTCTTTGACTTATGCAAAAAAAAAGAACTTGTTCTTTGGCTCTGCTAGGTATTTTGCATGTTAGCTTTCACTTTTGTTGTCTTGTCACATGCCTCGAGCTGTCCATACCATTCTTGAGAGATTTTCAAAGCCTGTGAGC
Organism: Taxus wallichiana var. yunnanensis; assembly: GCA_018340775.1. NCBI lineage: Eukaryota > Viridiplantae > Streptophyta > Pinopsida > Cupressales > Taxaceae > Taxus > Taxus wallichiana. The sequence goes on from CM031235.1 coordinate 143,087,449, forward strand.
ATTTATTTCAGCTTATAACCCACCCTCAGGGTGGTCGATCCTTATAAATGGCACTTAACCATTGAAACCATTATTGTAGGGAACAGTGAAAATGGCTCCCAAATGTGCAAGGAAGTTTGTCCCCAAGGTTTACAACAAGGTAATGAATCTTACTCTACTCCTGATGTTTTGATTAATATTGTTTTTGTTGAGTCTGTTATCAAGAGGCATGAGAACAATTGTTTGATAGCCTACTATGTTGGTTGTATACCCACAAAAGATTCTCTTCGACATGGATTAAGCACCATTGGGAAACCAATGGTATCCATGTCGTTGGCATTAGAAAGCTATCCAAAGGTTTCTTTCTTTTCTCTTTCAACGAGCCCTCACAACTCCAAGCTCTTCTTGCCAAATCAAGACTTTAAAGTCTATGAGAAAGTCTCCCTCAATGTCCTCATTTGGGTTGAGTTACCTGGCCTTCCAGCTCCTCTTTAGTATTTCATCCCATAGATTGTCAAGCCCACTAAGTGTGTTATACATCGTGAACCTAATTGTTTCTATTCAGCTCGCTCCAACAAATGCATCTATTTGGAAGTTGACCTAAGGAAAGACCTGAAAGAGTCTCTAGACATTCAGGTTGGATCCAAGTGTTTCAAGAAAAGGGTCATCTACATCGACCTACCCAACACTTGCTTCAGGTGTGAAGCCCCCACCCACAGAATTAAGGATTGTCCTCTCATGGCTAAACCTAAGCCTTCGGAGGAGAAACTACCAGTCGACAAGCCCAAAATACCGACAAGAAAGATGGTTGGATTACAGTAGCTAACAAAAAGACCTTCACATGAAACAAACAAACCTTCTGTGAATATTGTCTTTGGCCCTAACAAACCTCAATCCTATGTTCGCAAACTGGAAAACTCTCTCATCATACCAATACATGTTCCCTTTATTCAAGCCCAACTAGAGCCCTTGCAAAGTCAAGACAGTTCTAGGCAGCTAGCAGTGATTAATATTGGGACTCCTAGGAGTTCATCTCAACATACTCATGTTCTCGCAGTCCCCTTTGAGGTGGAAACAAGTCGCCGAGGGATCAAATGGGGCTAAAGACCGCTCCATTTCGCTCTAGGCTTTTATCAAGCAGAACCAGCGTCGCTTTTATCTAATAGTTTCCTGGCTTTAAATTATATTTCTAATTTTCAGGATGGACAAGAGGAAATTATCATGGACAAGTTTCCTGCATGAATTTCATATCTTGGAATGTTAGAGGTCTCACAAAGTCCTCACAAAAATTCTTTGTACATTTTGCTTGTTAGTAAATTGCAAAATTGGATTTTGACTATTTTCAGAAGGTGAAAATCACAAGTTTCCTCCTCTAGACTACATTAAAATGCATTGTGTCTGACTTCACTCATTTTCATACTAGGCATGATGACGGTCATGGTGGTGCCAATATATCAATATCTTCATGATTTGCACCTTTAATGGCCGCCTCGGGGAAGATTCGTCACATTGAGCATTATGAGTAATTTTAAACACTAATGGGTATTCTTTTGACATTGTTAATATGTATGCTTCCATAGATGGCCCGGAAAGAACAACATTATGGAGATGACTTGCTGCTTGCTTTTTGGCTTAAATGTGGTGTTTTTAATATGAATGAAAATCCCAAGGACAAAGATGGGGTCCCTTCGATAAGTTGGTGTATTGGGAACCATGAAACATAGTTTTATTTTGAAAACCAATGGAGCTTGGCAGACTTCTTTTGCGGAAGAGCGCATTTACCCTCCAGCCTTGGTTTACTTGGTCCAACTTTTGAGCTAGGGATGACAAGGTGCTTAAGAGATGATCATGTTATGCTTAATGAGCAACACATTTTTGCTTTTGATAATTCGGACACATCAGCTCATACTGAACAGCAAGAATTTGTTCATTTTTATTAGTCCTATCACCTTCCAGCTCGTGCCTAGGGTGATATCAACCTTAGAGTGCCACACAATTAATTCTACCTCAACACATCATTGCTTCAATATGAAGGGACCATCTTATTTATTGCTTGGGCATGGAACTTGGTGCCATGTCCACCTTATGCTACCAGCTATTTCAAGTGGTTGAATGATGCCAAGCATCGCAATGCCACTTTGTAAAATACGTTGCTCGAGTGCACAAGAAATTCGATTGTGCCCTTCACAATGAATTTCAAAGAACTTCAAAGAGCTTGGAATGCAATCCTTTTGATTCTGAACTACAATATTTAATTATTGGTTTTGGCACAAGCTTAAGCTCCGGGAAGTGCATGCAGCTAGAGGAGCTCATATCCGTGCCCGTTTACATTGGCTTAAGGTTGGCATCCATACCTCCAAGAAATTCTTCAAATCCCTCTATGTTAAACAAGCTAGAGAAAGATTAAAGCCTAGCAAACTGCAAAAATTTGGCTAGCCAACTTGCCTAAAATTTCTAATGTTTTTATTAAACACTAAAATTGGTTTCTAAAGCTCAAGCTTTCATCGAGGAACAACAAACGCTCCTCAATGAATGTCTTGATGTCGTTCCTTCCAATCTTTCACCCTCATTTCAAATACAATGTGATTTTCCGCTCACATTAGAAGAATTTCATGCAGCTCTACAATGCATGCCAACAATAAAGCCCGGCCATTGATGGTTTTCATGTGAGTTTTATAAAGCTACTTTGAAATTTTTAGTCCTAACTTGTTTCAAATCTACAAAAGGCACTAGTTGCAATCCTGGGAAATATTAATAAAGTAAATATCAAATTAACACCTAAGTTGGTGATCCAAAACACATTACCAATTGCGCCCCATCACCTTGCTAAATGTCTCGTTCAAAATCATTACTAAAGCTTTAGCATTGCATTATCGCCACATTCTTCCTTCTATTGTCAAACCTGAACAAGTAGGTTTTATCAAAGGCGAAACATTCTAGACCACGTCATTGTTGTTTGGGAAGAAATGGAATGGGCTCATGCTTCTCATCATGTGCTATTTTCCTTAAACTGGATTTTGAGAAAGCGTATGATCGCATCGAATGGCCATTCATCCTCGTCATGCTTCGTTCTCTTGGCTTTCATGAAGTTTTTCTTCAAGTTGTACAAACTTTGTTTTCTTATGCATCCGTTTGTCTTACTATCAATGGTCACAAATCTAAAAGCTTCGGCCTTTTTCGCTCTATCCAACAAGAGGGTTGTCCATTAGCTCCTGTGCACTTTGTTTGGTTGCGAAGCTTTTGGATATTTTCTTTCCAATGAGCTTCTAAGGATTAGTCCGTGGCATTTATTTTCTAGATCATTCCACATAACTTATCAATGATCATTCAATATAAAAATCCTTGCTCATGCTTGCTGAAAATGAAGCCTCTTTCAAAGAAGTTATGCATTGTGTTGATATTTTTTGCAAAGCTTCTAGCTCTAAATTGCAATGGATCAGATCTATATGTTACAAGAAAAGCATGCTCCCCATACCTCGAATGGCTTTTATATTATACTTGGAAGTGGCTACAACATGGAGAGAAATTCAAATTTTTTGGTAATCCTTTTGCTTTACAAAGCACCCCGTCGAGACATGGCAATATGTTTTGGACAAAGTTGAGAAGAAAATCACCTTACGGGTGACTCAACTCTCTCTCTAGATGCAAATTTTCATGTGTACAAAGATTCTGCCACTACTTAAGTTCATTACTCTGTTGGGCCCCTTCCAAGGCATAAGTTGGCCAATCTTCTCGTTGGAGTTTCTTTGGACCAATGCTACACGAACCAGGGGCTTTCACTATGTTACTTGGGATGTTTGTTGCCTCCCTCGGGAAAAAGGTGGCATTTGCACCATAGATGTTTATAAACAAAGCTTAGTACTTTGTGCTAAATGGATTTGTTAAAACTATTAAAGGGAATGGGGCTTGGAAAATACTCCCAAGACATTGCATTGATGCAAGTGCGCCTTACAACAAAACTTGTTGGAAGAACATTGATCTTCAAACTTTACTCATTGTTATTGTGCCAATCAGAAATGAGGATCATATATTGTCAAAATCATATGGAAGGCCTTTGAAAGGTCAAACCGTATCTTCGTTGGGTTGGTCAGCAAACATGACAGGGAATTGCATTCCTCTTGTTGAGACTCGTGGAATTAAGGCTCTTCGATTACACAAAAAAGGAATCCCTTCCATTCAAATTTGGGTTCATTTAAGACATTGGATCCTATGGCTTCTACTTAAAAGTAAATCTAAGTTAGCTAACTCAGACCTTCCTTCTATCCTTAGAATTCGGGAACTTCTCCCAGATTTAATGTTACATAAGCTTGGCCTTCAAACGCCAATTGCTTGGTGATGGGATTGGCGTTGGAATGTCTATACCCCGTTTAAACACTAGCCCCTAGGACTGCTCTATAATTATATTACGCCCTTTCTCCTATTTGCAAGATGAATTCTCGTTCGAGTCTAAACTCCTCTCTTAAATCTTGGCTTGCTCTCCTTAATCGTGTCTAGAACTCCCATTTAATAACTAAGATCGCACACTTCTTATGGTGTTTTATCAATCAAAGCCTGCCATTAGGAAGAGACTCAAGTATATTTGAATGGTCTCCACACCTGAATGCAATGACCTGAATCTTTTAAACATCTCTCTTGGTTTTGTCCATGTGCTCAAGATGCCAAGACTTGATCCATCTCTTTCAGCCCATCATCCTGAGCCTTTCACTTAGAAAATCACTTATTTGGCAACCCTTCTCATTGGCATGTTTATATTGCTTTTTGTGGCAATTTTTTAGAGCAATTATTCTATTTCAATTATGGAAAGGTAGAAACGCTTCTTATGGAAAGGTAGAAACACGCTTCTATTTTCAATCACAACCTTATTTTGCAGCATTTCCAAACTAAAGAAAAGATCGTTGTCATCTATTATGTGTGCCTGCAGACTCAAGCACAAGCCGAGAAGGGGGCTTGGAGTTTTAACATTTGCAGAGGAGCTTCTTGCTCACTAGGGAGTGCCCTCGCACCATGAGACAAGTTATACCGAATATGCTACATCTAGGTTCTCTGTTGCCCGCCGCTAGGAAAATGCGAGTCATTCAACATTAGACTCATCCCCATTTCGCGCCACAACTCCCCACCCCACCACCTAGGCTACGTGGTCCTTGGAGATGACCGTCTGTTATTGGGTGTTTTGTGCACACCTTGAAAACACTTGTAAAAGAGGGATTAACCTCACTTGTTTCAAAACCTAGCTGGAATGGTGGTTCTAGGTATGAAATACTCAAGACTTATAACTTCAATTGGAGGCTATTTGGCTTGATGTTAACCTGCAAAGGGTTGGTGTGTTTGGGAAAACCACCATTTGATTATCACAAATATAAATGATTTGAGTAATGATAGGACAGACCTAATGATATTTACAATGGCTCAATGGAATAGACCTTTATCAAAAACTAAAAAGGAGAAAAGGGGAGGTAGAAAAGAGAACTAGGCTATCATCTTTTAATTACTAAGTGTTATAAACACTTTAAAGCATTTAAATATCATAAAACTAGAATTAACAAGAAATAGTTGAACTCATTCCTATATCAACTCCAAGCAATCAGTCTAAGGGAATTCAAAACCAAGAATACAAAGCAATTATTCATTACTACTATCTCTAAATGCTTAGATAACCAAGACTACGTCAACACATCCAAGAAACCATATTTTAGAGACAATAATCCATGAAGATAGACTAGCTAGGCTCAATCTACTCACTCTACCAATTTTAATCAAAGATGAAGGTGCAAACTCTACTTAATAACTAAAATTTGATCTATTGCTCTAGGCATCAAGACACAAATCAAACATTGAGATAATTCAGACATATAGAGCCCTAAATTCCTCTTTGCATTGAGTTGTTATTGTCGAGATGATATTTACAATGCAAGTTGAGGTATTTATAGGCAAATGAAGCCTAGGTAGGCCTTTACAATTGCTGGAATCCCCAATTTGCAAAAGAGGGGAAAAATATCTCCTAAACCGCCAAGAATCACCATTGAGATTTCAAGAAGCATCCACGGAAGCATATTTTGATTTCTAGCTGAAGAAGTGATGACTCATCACTATGGGTGAGCAAATGTTTGTTAGAAGATCGATCCATGTGAGAGGAATTTGGTTATCCCATGAGATCAAGAGGCTAAATGGAATTTTGGCTAACACTTGTCATGAGATTGTCTCTCAGTAACTCAATTTCTGGTATGGAGTTGGGACCGAGAAGGAATATTATGCCTTTAGGAATCTCCATGAATTAAAATCATATAACAAGTGATTCAAGATCACTAACTTGAGAGAAATGAAGCAGAAGGCGGTAGAAACTCTATCCTAAAAATATCAGCAATCTCTTCATCATTCTTCCTCAAATGAGTCTCTGTGTACAACCCTTTGAATTACACATCCAATGGTTTAGTCTCATGCAAAATGTTGACTCAAGTCAAAAGATATGATTAGAAAACCATCTCTTTATCATGCCTCTTTTCTACCCAATCCATTGATATGTTCAATCAATTTAATTATTTAGACTATTTCTTTTACACACGATTCTCCTCCACGTGCCTCCTTTTGATTTGATTCAAGACTTAGCCTTTGGTGACTTAGCTTTAACAAAATCTAGATCCACATGTCCACTTTCTCGTATCTCGGGTCTCAAGATTTTCGGTTCTTGGGACTCTCATTTGAAGTACCTTCAGAAACCGAGGGTATGTAGATTGGTCCACGTGGCTCCTCTTCGTGTTTTTGTGTCTTTTGGGTTGGCCTCTGTCTCTTGATCTTTCTTCGTGAAAACTCGTGACTCGAGTGACTCTGTTTGATTTGATCCGGGCCTTAAAAGCCAAGTGACTTAGCTTCAACAAAAGCTAGATCCACATGTCGCTGCTGTCGGTCTTTCGGGGTCTCGGGACTTTTCTCGAGCTCTCAAGTTTTAGTTTTGCTTTGATCAACCTTTGAGGACTCGCGAATCACTGTCATTAGTCCACATGGGACAATGACATGCCACTCACAACTCATTCCTTAACCGCTTCTCCCACCTTGAGTTGGGTCTTCAAGTTCTCCGGCTTGCCAAGACTTAGGATTTTGTCTTACTTGACTTCATGAAACTTTCGTGACCACATGTCTCGAGGTGAAATGTGATTCGATCCCTAAGTCTCGCAATCTTGGAACTCTCGGGTTCCTTCTTATCTTCTCCTCGTGAATTTTCGTGATCTTACGACTCTGTTGATTTGATTTGTGCCTTTGGAAACCGGGGCTCGTGGAATGGTCCATGTGCCTTCACATTGTGCTTTCATGTCTCAAAGTTGGCCTCCATCTCATTGAACTTCCTTCATGAAACTTTCATGACCACATGGCTTTGAAAGTCAAACCAATCACTGAGTCTCGGAACTCTCGAAGTTTTCAAGAATTCTTGGCCTTCCAGTGGGTCTTAGAGTTTTATGAGAACTAACAAACTTTTGCGAGACCAATTTGCCAACCGAACCGACAAGACCCTTTCACCTTGCCTTCCCGATTCCGATCATTCTCATGTTCTCAAGATCTCAAGGATTCTCGAGGTTGGGTGGCTTCAAACTTTGTTTTGATCTCTAAGGTTCCCCAAACGCTGATAGGATACGACACGTGTCCTTTGAACTTGCCAGATAATGTAAAACAATTATGTTAAATTTGATGGTTTGGAAACAATGGAAAATGTGAAGAAAACTGTCATTTGAATGTCTTAAGCCCATTTTGACTCCAAAAAGTGTCTAAATTTTGGGTTTTGATTCCTTTTCACAAATCAAACATAATAAACATTAAATCAAACCAGTGAAAGCACAAATGGTGATCAAATCAAAAGTGAATCAAAGAGTTTAAACTTTAAAGATATAGGCAAGTTATAAACCAAGTTGAACTCTTCCATTTAACCACTTTGATCACTAGAGACTTTTAAACATGTAAACCATTTTAACATCGATGAATAAAGAGGGGTCATTTTCTTGTAAAAGGAAAATGGGGGTGTGTTGGTGATAATACCAACTCGTTCGTGAAAACACTTTAATGGTCTATCTACGACTACTATGTCTCGTTGGCCCTCTCCAATGCAATCTGGTACTACGTTGTTGGATCTTTGGCGCCTAGGTAGGGAATTATGGTCCCCTTGACTATGCAGACCATCGGACTTTGGATGATTAGCCCATTTAAAGCCTACAAGTGATGAGCTGACTAGACTAGGAGCTCTCCCTCCTCGGGATGATTCGCCACTTCCCCACAATGTTGTTGTTGCATGTGCTTAGCTCTACACCTTTTTCCTTCATGTAATCTCGTTTTTTGGTTGGCCCACATGGCCTCTTGTATGTGTTAAGCAATGTGTTTTAACGGCATGGATAAGCAAACCCATGACTTTTTCCAGCCACATATTTATCATAATCATTTGTATTGACTTTTGCTTAATATATTGTTGCACTCCATATAAAAAAAAGCCTTTTATTTGATGGCAACTTCGTGAGGTGAGAAGCTTGAATCTTGGCTCCACAACTTTTAGGCATATTTTAAGACTCACCCAAAGATCATTGATGTTGATATAATTGAAACTACCAAAGTTTATATGCACTCTAGATTGATGGCAAAATTTGCAGAATATGTTGGCCGATGTAGAAGATGAAGAGGGTGAATATCATCAAATCAACCAATGGACCCAATTTGAAGCTGCAATAAGATAGAGTTTTAATCCTATTGGGACCTCAGTTATCAAGACAACATATGGGCATGATAGAATCAGGTAAAATAACTTCTAGCTCAAACAGTGCAACAATACGTTTAGTATTTCACCAAGATTAAAATCAATTTGGAGATTGGGAAGCCAAAAGAGGTATTTAAACTCAATTTTTTCAGGTTTAATTAAAAGCATAAGAAAAGAAATAGACTTATTTGAAATTAATTCTTTGGTAAGGGCATCCAATTGTCTACTTTTATTAAAGCTAAATTAGGGATTAAATTTCCAAAGAAAGGATCTAGTTCCAATCATGCATGTTCTTCTTTATCTAAGCATTTCTCTTCAAAGACTCTATCTAAGGGTTCAGGCCAGCGTCCATCAGGAATCATAGTAAGTATGGCCATTCTAATGCAAAATGGAGAGTTGTGCCGGACAAGCAATCCAAAACTCACTCAGAGAATTAATCTAGAATGTGGATGAAAAGGCGATTGATAATCCAATCACTCTACATCCTGGCCATTCTAATGCAAATGGAGAGTTGTGCCGGACAAGCAATCCAAAACTCTACTCACGAGAGAGAATTAATCTAGAATGTGGATGAAAAGGTCACGATTGATAATCCAATCACTCTACATCCTCATCTTATGTTGATGATCAAAGATTATTCACCTAGCCCGCAAGAAGCCCTATTCATCCAAAATTGTCAGTGAAGGATCACTTAGTTTGATTGATTATTGATAATAGAAGTTAGAAAAACCTAGTTTCTCAATAGTTGGTTGCAAATCTACAACTTACCACAATAGCTCACTATAGGCCCTATCATTTGGGTTGGGTCAAAGATGTAGTCAATCCAACCACGGTAACATGATAATGTCCAATCAACTTCAGCATTGGACCTTATGGATCACTTAGTTTGATTGATTATTGATAATAGAAGTTAGAAAAACCTAGTTTCTCAATAGTTGGTTGCAAATCTACAACTTACCACAATAGTTCACTATAGGCCCTATCATTTGGGTTGGGTCAAAGATGTAGTCAATCCAACCATGGTAACATGATAATGTCCAATCAACTTCACCATTGGACCTTATAAAGATATACTTGAGTGTTCTGTCACACTCCACTTGATTGTATTAATCTTCTCCTTAGGTATCTTAGTTTGAGAGATGTGATTCATGATGGGGAGTACATTACATATAAGATTCAAAAGGATGGTAAAGTGTACAAACTCATGGCTCGTATGGTATGAACAACTAGTTTTTCGTGGCCTTCTCATGCCCTATGACCGTGTCTTTTTCATGGGGATTTGTCGACAAGTTTTTGTGCCCTTCTTTACGCCCCACAACCTGTCTTCTTCATGGTGGTTCGTGGTTGTTTGCCCTTGTTTTGGCTGGAGTTCGTCTAGCTTTTTCCACTTCAGATTGGTGGCTCGCGATTTGTCTCTTTTTTGTGGTTCATCTGGCTCTTTCTGCTTCAGATTCGTGGCCCGTTTCTGTCTACGAATCTTCCCTCGTTTCCTCCTGTGCATTGTAGCTCCATGCCCTCGCTCTAAACCATGACCCGACTCTACAAACTTTCTCCTTCCGTGGTCAACGACCGGGAATTTGAATCGCCGCATCCACATCAATTGCTTCGACTATATCCTTTGAGTCGATGTTGAGTTTTGGGTCCTTGTTGATTATTTAACCTCTTGATTGCGAACTATTTGGCTTTATGCCCACACCAACACTCAAACAACTCGGTCATCTGAGGGACTCCCCTAGCTTTCCCCTCTCTTTAACTCCACTTCAAGTAGTCCATCCACCAACAATGTCTCCATCCAATTCAACTGCGCAGGCAGTTATATCACAGGGAGAACAGAACAAGGACAACATGAGGGAGGACTACCCAACATAATTGAGGAACTATTACACAAGTTGGAAATTGTTGAATCCTCCAACAAGGCTCTCCGAACGGAGGTCTTCAAGCTTACTGCGGATGGAGAAGGTGGAAGCAGATAATATCTCTCTACAAAGATCGCTGGCAAATACCACATCACACTCCACTTACAGCATCGTCAACGACCAACCTACAAGAGATGAGAATTGGACCTAAAACACAAACAGAAGAGTTCAAAACCCAAAGCATGAAAATCTCAAACAACAAACAGACTCTTGGGCCCAAGTGGTGAAGGGAAAGGGCATAGTTCCTCCTCCTCTGCTCGCCAGCTTCTAGAAGTGGTGCAGCGGCTCAGTCGAGGAACGAACCAGGCGGGTTAGGGAACTCAACCTCAAAGTGGGAGGGGTGCCCATACCTCCTTCAGACCCAATGGTCATTGGGTCTAACTTTCTCACTCAAAATTTAGAGCTCCTCAGATGTGCAACTTGACAGGGTATGGTTTGGGCTAGACTCAACGATTTTCCTTCGTTTTAAATCAAAAGACGCGCTTAGGGCGCTCAAAGCCAAGTGTAAGTTAATCTCCCTTCCCAATAAAATCTTCCTTGATGAAGACCTCTCACGAGCCTGTGTTGTCGAATTCAAATAATCTCATGAAGCGATGATGGCGGTAGGAAAGCGTGTAAGTGGCTGTAATTCGCAATGTCAAACCTGTTATCCGAGACTCTTTCCCTCTCGATTAGGGCTCCCAGATCCGATCCCAAATGATGGTCTCGCTGGGAGAAGCGACGAAACAGGGGCATTTCCATCACATGCTGTAATGGGAAAGGGTTATCCTAGCCTTCTTCAGTGTACTATATGAAGCTCTGGGTTTTTCAGACATCCTTTTTGTCACAGAGGGTCATGAGATCCCTGCTTGTCCTCTCCCGGAGATTAGGGGATACTACTAGCTTTCTATTTGCAGGCAGGAGACTAGGAGTTCTAATGGTGTTAAAGACATTTTCTAGAACAAAATTTCAATGGTCGCTGTGGATGAGTTTGCCCGCTTCCTTTGGGTCAAGATCGATGAGACTTCACCCCACCTCAGAGACTTTTTTATAGCAGTTTGTTATTTTCCCCAAACTTCCTCTCCTTATGCCATTCATAATGGCCCAGATGGGGACCCTTTCTTCGACCTCTATATAGGTATTTCTCAGTTTTCAATGGTTAGAGAGGTTTTCCTTTTGGGGGACTTCAATGCCACACCAAAACCTTGAGGTCCCTTTGCACTGACGACAGACTAGTCATGTGCTTTGTGCTTTTATGGCTAACATCTATTACAAATGGGGATAAGATAAGATAAGATAAGATAAATATATTAATGTCCAACGAATGACCACAAAAGTAGGTCAATGGGACTGCAGCCCAAACAATATACAAAGTGCGAGTGGGGACAACTCAAAACGAGTTCCCAAAAACAAAAAAATGAGAAAAGACAAAGCAGAAAGGAAACCCAAAGCCAATACCCCACAGCAAGGGGGGCAATGGAGCAAGCAGGGGAGAAAGACGAGAGAAGCAAAGAAGGGAATGAAGGGGGGGGCAAACAAGGACCAATGGTCTACTCAGAATGGTAGCCACACCCCTCCTAACATTAGAGGTCGACTTAAAAGAAGCTCCCGATGAACTAAAGAACCCGAAGAGGGGGCGAAAACCTCCTTCCCCGCCGAGATCTCGAGACTGACGCGATGGCCAGGGGGACGAATGGAGTTGGGCTGCCCTTTGGTACGTGTGTGCATCCGATTCTGCTGGTGGTGATCGAGGGAAGTGTGAAGGTCCAACCGGGGACGAACTGATCTATGCATTGTATCTGGGTCAGAAAGGCTCTGTCGTTTAGTTCCTCCACCTGTGGGTAGAACCGGAAAGAAGGTTGTAATTCGTCTCGTGGGGATGACTCTCGAAGGGGGATGAAGAATCTGGTCTCGGAGCAAGCAAAGACTCACGGATGTAGAGGGCAAGACACCGTTGGTCAATATATCTGAAGAAGACCGGGAGAGTCTGAATCCTCTGAAAAGACAGTGAAATCGTCCTCTAATCTCATAGTATATGGGGCAGCAAAAGATGAAATGAGTCTCGGTCTCCACCTCTTGAAGGCTACAGAGCCTACAAAGTTTGTCCTCCCGATCAATGTGGTGATTAGTCTCGCACCGAAGTCTGTGGGAGCCGACTCGAAACTGACCCAGAGGTATACGAAGGGCATGCACCCAGTGACGAGAGGTGTACTGAGGGCGGATGATGAGTCCATCTCTGATTTCAAGAAAGTGCTCTGCATAAAAGGACATCTTAGGGCGCAGACCCCAAGAGGGTTCACCCAAGTAGTCTGAATGAAGCTCCTGTAGATATCCTCCCGGATGGACCTGTTCAACACTTGCTTGGTGGGCAAGAGATGACTAGGAGCATTCAGGAATACCTGGAAAGGGGGAGACGATCAATCCGGATACCAACTGATTCCAACAAGGCAGAAGTCTCAGAAAACCAACAACGGCCCACACCCCTAGGCAATACTCACAGAGGAACAATAAGCGAGATACGGATACTTGTCCTGCTCACCGAAGAGATCACCAAACCTCCTGATACAATGAAGAAAGGTTGATATGTCAAATATAGTCTCCAGACGGAAAGGTCGGGCTCGAACTCTGCCAAAATAATATGTTGGGGACCATCTATTTGCATTTGATGAAGCGGCGAAGGAGGAGAGTCTGAATCCTCTCAGCAGAAGCCCAATCTGTGTCCAAAAGGGAGGGCCCCCAGACAACTGATCCATAGAGAACAATGGGGCGGATGAGGGAGTTCATAAGAAACATCTTGGAGGAGATGTCCTAGAAGTGGTGCCGAAAACACTGTCTCTCAAGAATGGCAAGAGACCCATACCCTTTATTCACCCTCGACTGAAGAGCATGCCTCATACCGAATACTGAGCTCTTAAAACCTGGACTCCCTGTGTAGGTGTATGTATTAGTAATTTCAACCTCCTGCCCCTTGAAGAAGAAATGGAGGTGTGATGTCCTCAACCCGTTGAAGACCATGACCTTGGTCTTACCCAAATTGACCGTCAAATGTCGAAGATCACAGAATAAAGCAAGTGCATCAAGCTATCTTTGAAGCCCCTCAGGAGAAGAGGCGAGTAAAACAATATCGTCGGCAAATAGGAGAATAGAAATCAAGACATGGTGAATGTGATCTCGAAGAAAGATTATAGCTCATCAATGTAAATGCCAAATAGGAGAATAGAAATCAAGACGTGGTGAAGAAGGCAACCATCCCCTTCCTGAATGTGATCTCGAAGAAAAGATTCCAGCTCATCAATGTAAATGCCAAAGAGGGTAGGAAATAGGGGCACCCCTGTTTAACCCCAATGGTGCTCCTGATGAGATCGACAATAACTGTGTGTGTGTGCGACAAAGGCAACCAAGGATGGACTCATAGAGGCGCCTGATGGCGATAATAAGAATCTCAAAAATACCAATGTCTCTGGAGTCGCTGGAAGAGGGCCATGCGAGGTACGGAGTCAAAAGCTTTTCGAAAGTCTACAAAACAACAATAAACTTTCGAAGAGCGGTGACAAGCCTCCTCAATAATAGCCCGAAGGGTGAAGATGTGGTCGATGGTGTGGTAACCAAGGCGAAAACCAGCTTGACCTCTGGCTCTAAGCTGCTTCTGCTCCAAAATCTCGGACAACAACCTGTGGAGATAGTAGCATAGAGTTTGGAGAAAGAATGGCCCACCATGATAGTCATGTAGTTGTTCGGATTAGAAATGGACCCAACTTTGTGGATCGGGTGAATGATATGATGAGACCAAGTAGGAGGGAAGCCCACGCTAACCACCTGATTGAAAAGATCTGTCAAATAGTTACCAAAGACCTCAAAACCCCGCCAAGAACTCGGCCTAGAAACCGCCCACATCATTCCATTTCTATAGATTCAAAATCCTTATTGCCTCTTTGATATTACGGTAAGTGAAGGGATTACCAAAGCAAGCGGGATGCCAACTGGGTAGAGATGGTTCCCGAAGCATCGTAAAGGGCAAAGGTGTGGGTAAAAATGGAGATAGGATCGATCGTTGTGGAGGAGGGGGAGTGGCGGGGAAGACAGTACACCAGAAGGACCGAGGGTTAGTCCTAAGGGAGGTGGAAAGCATATATCTGTGGTGAGAAATGAAGGATCACTTCTTACTGACGGAGAAGGCACCAGTAGGCAACCTTAAGAGTGGGGAAGGAGGGGAGGGCATGGGTAAAAGCCTGGCGAAGGCGACGGTGAAGGGATTTGCACTCTACATCATACCATTGGTTCATGGGGCAAGATTTAGTAGTACTAGTGGCCGAGGGATGGGTGGTGGAGCTGGGAAAGGATCTCAGGGCAGCCTCCCACATGGCAGAGGAAAGGCATGTGTACTTGGCCTCCGCACTAGGCAAGTTAGAGAAGTGGGGCTCAGAGGGGAGAAGGTCGCGGATGTGGGATGAGTAAGATCCGTAATCCCCTTTATCAAACTGAAAGGAGATGCGAGGGGGGTAGTGGGGAGGGGGAGGAGGGGTGGTGGTGGTAGGAGGACTGGCGACCAGAGAGAAAGATAGGACTGCATGGTCGGCAAGGGGAATGGGGGAAACAGAGGAGCAGAAGAGGGGTGAGATATCCGGGTTGGCAAGGACATAGTCCACCACACTAGTGCCCCCGCCATGGGGACGACATGTGAAGAAACGTGAATCGGGAAGCGCTTGATCCCGTTAAAGATCACCATCCCTTATGGCTCCTCGAAAGTGAAGAAGGAACCGCCATAAGTTGTGAAAGGGCCATTTGTATCCTCAAAAATCCTATGTATCCTCTAATAACAGCCCGAAGATTCCTGATAACCGCCCATTTACCTGCTTTCCTCGCTGCCATGACTTGCTCCCTAGAGCATTTGAGCTCCCCAACTTGTGTCCTGGTAAGATCTTCATCAAGGAAGACCTTATGCAGGCGTGAAAACAAAAGCCTTGAGAGCTTCGAGAGCTCGCACTGTCAAAAGTTGTCCTGAAACGGATGAAAAGTGTGGAATCATAGCCAACCCAAGCTCTTTCTAATGTAATGTCAGAAATCCCCAAAGTATCAGTGATAAAGGAGTTACCAACCGTCAGTGGGTCCTGTGTTGGCGTGGGGGTGGGAGACCCCTCACCTTGAGGTTTAATTCCCTGTCACGCCTAGTACGCTCCTCAATTAACTTGGCCTGCATAACGGCCTCAACCGCAGCCAAAGGAGGGGGAACGTTGCCTTTCCCACTAACAACCTTGGTCCATGATTCCGTTTCCAGTTTTAAGGAAGCTTGGTTATTTCTGATTTCCTCCTGTTGAGACCGGAGGTCAACAATTTCTGCGTGTAGGGCAGCATTAGGGGAGCTAGTATTATCTGTGTTGTTGGCTAATTTTTCTCTCAAGATGGCATTCTCAGCCTCAACATCCGCGACCCTGCCAATAAGTGTACAGACCTCAGTTTGGAGTTGCTGATTGGCATTTTCAACTTTCTGGATTCGGTTGAGAAGTTCCAATAAAATGTCGTTGTACTGCTAGAGGTGTTACCCAGGGGATTCCCGATCATGTCGCTGCCAGTAGGAGTTTTCGGGGCCATGATTGAACTAGGGTAAACCACCTGAAGAGGGGAGAGGCTGAGAGGCGAACCAGAGAGCATACCAAAAAGATTTTGTGGGCCCCGACAGTGAGTCAAGACTGTGCATGCACGAGCACAAATATGCAGGCAATCACGAGTATGCAGAAGTCATGACCAATGGTCCACGAAGAATAAAAAGGTATGTGAGAGTGAAGTCACGAAACCAGAGAGGCCACGAAACCAGAGAGATTCATGTAAGCGTCTACGGTTTCTATCCAATTGAAACAGTTTCTGGTGTAAAAGGCAGTCTATGGAGAGAGCCACGAAATACAGTTGCAGGAGAGCCACCACAAGCCTGGACAGAGCCACGATGTACATGAATCTTTGCAGGAAAGCCACGAAATAATTGCAGAAAAGTCCAGGGTCGAGGACCGGAGGATTCATGAAGCTGGAAAAGCCGAGCCACGAAACCAGAAGTCGTGACCAAAAGAATGAGGAATAGACACAATTTAAAGAAAACGAACAACGAATGTGCTCACAAGAACCCTACACGTGCTGCAATAAGAAGAAACGTGACCTCGTGCACAAAATTACGAGCCACGATTCGCGAAAACCTAGAAAAATGTGCCCTTACGACCCAGAGACAAACATGCCCTCACAAGCGAATCCCGAGCTGTTGCCACAAGCCATTGTGAGGACAGTTACAGCAATAGAGTGTTGTAGCTTCACCTCTTCTCGAGAGATTGCTACCGTCTTGTAAATTAGAAAAAAAAAAAAACTTACTTCCTCACGAAAATTGTTGTTTGGTAAACTCGAGTGGTAGTCAATGACAAATTCCCCTATGAAGCATGGACCATAATCAAGCCACAATTTGATGTCTCAAAGTGTTTAGGTTTATTTGCAATTGATTGTTTTCAGCCGAGTTGTCAATACATTTCAGATACGGCTATAGATATGAAGTATCTAATACATGGATAAGGCAATTTTTTTGGTCCTAGATACAACTTTGAATACGGTACTACAAAAAAATATAAAAATAAAAATATACGTATATTCTAGCTAACTAAATAGGAATTAACTACATATTATGCATATAAAAAACAAAATAAGCCAAATAACCACAAAAAACTACCTGTGATTTGTATGAAGGCTCAAAGCCAACCAAATGCCAAGCAGTCAAACAAGTCACAAATGTCATGATAAATATTAAATCTAATTATTACCTAGGATACCAATATGTCTGGCCTAGGCCCCTGATATGGATATGGTATATATCCGGTATGGATACATGCATAGCACGGATATAGTACGCTTATGGATACAACTAGGGCACGGCAAAAACAAGCTGAACATCAGCAAACGCATATGGCATGTGTCTTGTTGTACCCTAGCAGTATCTGTTACAAAAAAATCCCTTTTTTCAACATTAGAAACATGTAGTGCAAAAAAATCAAACATTAAAAACTAACACAACCCTAAAAAATTGATGTTGATGATGCTCTCAATGATGAGCAACATCATAATTATTGAATACTAGTTTGATGTAATAATCTAGGTAGCCGGTAGGGTACGGATATGAAGAGGTCCCAGTACAAAGAATTTTTTTGTGGGCCTTGGGTATGGGCAAAAATATATAAAATACTAGAAATATAAAAAATATAGCTAAATAAGTAAATTAACCATATAATATGCACAAAGTAAACAAAATAAGCTAAATAACCACAAAACATACTGCAAATGTTATGATATCCATTGGTCGAACTTAGAACAAGTACATTGTGAAAATGTTACAATGTATACACAAAAATCAAGACAAATCGGCATATTCATTATTTTCATAATCATAATGCTCTCCAGTGTATTCAGCAAGAGCATCATTAGAACCATCATGTGGTTTATTACAGTACATGTTAAGTGTAATAGATCAGGCCTCTTAAGTGTGGTTCACTAGAGCAGGCCCAAATCGCATGCCTTTACACTTGACATACTTCCATTTACATCCTCTATGTGCAAATCAAATGACCAATGATGGTGTGAGGCAGGCGTTGTTTAAAAAGATTTTGGGGTGTCTTTTAAGGTTAGGGTTTGTGTTTTAATGTTTTAAAAGTCATTTTTTACTTTGTTTTGACCAAACAAAAAAAAACTTTTTTGGAGGGCAGAACCCTGTAGGTTCATTTCAGAAACTCGTAAGTTACACATTTCAGTACCTGGGTATGTCATGTACCCTATGCGTTTCCCCTATACCTAGACACCAAGCCCCAAGGAGCATACCCGGCTTCCTAGATGACCAAAAGCATATCAAAGGGACTTGAGGATACAATTGTTAACAATAGAAAGCTCTAGGAAAAGAGAATCCTAGAAGTGAAGTAGCAAAAAGCACATAAGAGAAATAAAGCAGTGTGCCACTAACATAGGTGCTAACGACATCAATACAAATAGCAACAGAGGGCAAACAAGAGCCCCTAAAGCATGTACCAATGAAGATCGAAAGGAAATCTCATCAACTAATTCTGTCTGTACATGAAGTGGAGGAGTCAACTAAGTCATCATCAATTGTTGTGGAAGATCTGACAATGTTAGCTGGGGGTATCCAAGTTCAAAGGGGCTAGGATTGGAAATCCGAGGAGGAAGAGAAGACTTCCTCTAGAATCTCTCGTAAAATCCAAGGTCAATGTACCTCATATAGTACAAAAGAAGCTCATATTATGAGTTTGTCCCTGTGGTCTAGAGGACTGCACATAAGAAGTAGATCCATATCGCAAAGAAGGGGTGCAAAGCCATGCCAACAAGAGGGAGCAGAGCCACAAGGCCTGGGGGAGCACGCTGGGGGTATGAGTACTCTAAGTAGTAATGGTGATTGGGACAAGTGTTGTTTGATTGATCTATCAGTTATGATATGTTAAGTATTGGTGTTTAAAGGGCGCTTCGTGTTGCTTATCGCCTAGGTGGGCTGGAAAAAAGAGGTAATCTAGACCCCTCCTATACAATCTGAGCCGAAGAGAGACAATCTCTCGCGTAGAAAAGAGTCGGGAAGTACTAGTTTGGATATTTGAAGAAAGTAGAAAGAGTGTTGCTTGAATCACTGTAGAGGCAGTGGTATCTTCCCCAAGTCTCATAGTAAATGGGATGTCTGAAAACAAAGTGTTCCAATCTCCACTAATGGCAGATCCGGCCCTGTCAGAGACTGCGATGATCAATTTCAATCCGTAATTGGTGAGAGCACACTCTCATCTAGTCAAGGGGAAATATCAAAACGTGGGACAAGTAATGGTGGAATCAATGAGGGCGAAGAAAAGTACCATCCACCACGAGTAAGAAATGCTCAACGTAAAAAGCAAGTTTGGGGCTGAGCGTCCCAAAGGGGAGATCCAAGTGGCCTGGATATAACTATCTTTAGAAGTCCCACTGGCAGCTCAAGTGAAGATGTTCTTTGTGGGTAGGAGCCCAGAGGGCATGTGAGGGGGTAGCCTATCACTGGAGATGGCAATAGAAAGAAGCAGCAACCGAGCCTCAAAGTACCAATAGTTTGTGTGTCTGGTGGGGCTAATGAAGCAATCTTTTCCAAAGAGCAAAGTGTTAAGTATGGATACTACTCATGACCCAGAGTTGAGGTCCATAAGGATCTGAGTCTGTAAATGTAGAAAGTTAGCCTAAAGATAGTCTCCAGGTGTAGCGGCTGGGTGGAGAATTCAGCTTGGACGATGCACTGAATTCCCATGAAACCCTCTCAATACGGGCCCAATCAGCAGCTCTCAAACAAGATCCCCAAACCTCTAAACCCTATAAAATTGTAGGCTTAATGATTGTATTAAAAAGATGTAACTTGGAAGGGATGTCCTAGAAGTGGATCTGGAAACAATGGCACTCCAAGACAAAAAGAGAGGCATACCCCTTACAAAGGCATGAGTGAGAGGCGGACTTCATGGTAAAAGATGGACCAAAAATTGGACCCTGAAGTAGGTGTGGGCTGAGCTATTCCTTAAACAGACTGCAATATGAACTGCATCTGCAAAAATGTGAAGTCTATCCACTTGTATTGGATCAGAAATCAAACCATTCCAGGAAAAATTATGCTTATCCTCTCAACTCTGTTGCAGAGCATAGTGGTGAATTCTCCTGCTATAGAGAAAGGTTCATGGAATTCATTAAGTGTGATCTTTCCTCATTATCTGAACTATGGATTTTGATTCTGTAGCCTGTTATTTTCTCTACCACCTGATGAACCTGCCCTAATCCTCTAGTTTATTCAAGAGTACACCCAACACTCATCAATTAAAAGTAGACAGCATCAAAACCAAAATTGATGCAACACTCGTTGATCCAGAGATGTCTGTATGAACCAACTTCGTTCGAATCTTAGTTATCCCAGCTTTGTCAAGTTCAAAGGCTTTGGCATGTCTTCTGCCAAGTATTCTAATTTTTTTGTCCCAGAAATCTGAATGTAGAGATTCTGCTCTCGCATTGTGTGATTGTCCTGTCTAGTCTGACCGACTCTGATATTCTGCTTGGAAATTTCACCCTGAAATTCTGAGATCCCAAGTTCAATTTTAATAAAGGAAGGGGGGTGGGGGTGGGGGGGGCAGCGAGAAAAGTAATGCCCAAGCTGAGAGGCCTAAACACAGTCTGGTGACCATGGGTAAACATGCTATATGAACTTGACATCTGAAACAAAATCAAGTAAACCTAAACCTGTTGGGAGCCAAAACCAGTTATTGCATAGGAGTAGACAGTCAACAGTTTTCAGTTCATGCTACTGAAGTAGAAATGCATTCCATAATTTTGTATGGGAATTGTCTTTCTGAACATCAAAGGTTTGTGCAATCCTGTCTGAAATAAAATAAGATGTTGCAAACAAGACAATGTTGAAATTCAAAGATACAAGCTTCAAAACTATAGTTCAAGAGCATATAAACAGCAGTCTGGCAAAGAGAATCCAAGCTTGAACCATAAAAATGCAGCTCAAATAATCAAATGACAAAACAAATTGTTCAAAGGATGATTTAAATTTTGTTTCAGTTTTAGTTGAGCTTGATTAAATTTCATAAGGTAAAAACCCATGGCTAAAGATTTAACCATAGGTCCATCAGAACTTCGTGGAGTGGTAAAATACGGGGAAACCGAAATTACCAAACCCCTAACTCTTTGTGCAAATGAGGCCAATGCGAATCCCTACATCTTCGTGCGAATGAGGCCAATGCAAAACTTAAGAGTTAATTTGATGGAAAAGAAGCCCCTAGGAATCCAACAGACATGCAGTGTATCCCTTACAAAGAGTGTTTCCTCCGGAGTTCATTAGAAACTGCTTATTTAAAATAGAGCAGCACAGTTTTTCCTTCTTTTTCAGGGACTTTTGATTGGAAATGCTTCTTTTGCTGAGATCTTAACTATACAAGTAGAAGCAGTCATTTCAAAAAAATTAAGTCATATCTTCTCAAAACATCAAAAAGGCTTTAAACACTTGGCCGAATAAGAAAGTGATACAAAGATTCAGTTCGTTGAAGTTGTCAGCTAAGAGCAGTTCATAATGTCTATTGAGATGTTTCAACACAATACATGAACTATAGCTAGTATAATGCACCAAAAAGTGCAGTTGACCTAGAATGCAAATGGTTGGTATGTATTTCAAGATCAAACATGCAACTTTCCCTACATATGAAGTAATACTTTGGACTTACCTAGAGACCATTTATCCAATACTAAAGATGGATCTCGAATATATGAATCCACAGAAGCAAGCAAATGCACTAAAGAGACAAGCTTAAAACTGCAGTAATGAACAACAAATCACCTCAACAGTGGGCTCCAGATTGGCCTCTGATGCAAAGCCATAAAACCTACACACATAAATGGATTTGTGATGCATAAGGACATGTGACACATCAAGCTTCAACTAAAAGATATTAATGTGAGCTACCTTTGCTTTGATTAAGTGACCCCATACATACAACAATCATGGGCAGAAAATACAACATTGATACAGCTTATATTCATAGAAACAGTTTGGGCATTTATTTTAAGCACTAAAATGAGTGCATCAACCATAATGTAAACCATCAGAAAGGATTGATTAACCATGTTCTTAGGGAATGATTCAAGGCACCTACTACCATGCTCTTGTCGTGGCAAGTTAAATGCACATTGTCATACATGTTCATGAAGCATCTAACTTTTCAATTTGTATTCTGATAAGAAGTTTCCTCATGAAGATTGTGAACTGGTCACCAAATGCCATTAAAAGAATCTGTGAAACTGGGAGGGGCAGGATAAACAATGTCAGAAGAATTAGATACGAAAGTATACTTCCAAAGACAGGACGAAATTGTAAAAATTAGTTAAAAGCAACCTGTCATAAATCATCGGGAGGGGAACTTGATTTTTAGGTCCTTATAAATCAACAATGTTCCACAGTATGCATCATTTTAGTAGATTAACAACAAAACTCAACGGCAAACCATGCAATGCTATATCATTAGCAAATAGAATGTAAGTGCAAGTAATATAAATGTAGCATAATATCAGAAAAATAGTTAAGTTGCTGGCTATCCCTTATGTATACATATTCAAATACCAGTACAAATATAACAGGGATATGAATCCAACAAACCAAACTTTCCGTGCCATATCCAGATAAGTACGATCATATCAGTACCATATCTAGAGCTAATTTTAATGCTTTATCTTTCTGAGATTCTTATGTGGCATTTATCATAGGTCACACTATGGTAACAGGAATTATCATTAAACTCATTCCAACTATTTCCTACAAACAAGCTATAGCTATCAAGCTAATCTTAAAAATATCATTTAGCCAATAGAATGTAAGTGTAAGTAATATAAGGGTAGTGCAGTATCAGAAAAATAGCTAAGTTTCTGGATATCCCTGATGTATACATATTCAAATACCGATACAGATATAACAGGGATATGTATCCAACAAACCAAACTTTCCATGCCATATCCAGATAAGTACAATCATATCAGTACCATATCTAGAGCTAATTTTTTTTTATTTTTCTGGGATTCATATGTGGCATCCGCATTTATCATAGGTCACAGTATAGTAACAGGAACTGTCATTAAACTCATTCCAACTATTTCCCTCAAACGAGCTATAGCTATCAAGCTGATCTTAAAAATATCTGTTACAGATTGACAGATCTTAACTGATCAAATGTCTACAATGGGCAGTACAGACAAAAAATTAAAAAGATCCAATGATATTCTATGCAAGTCATAGTGCAGGAAGGTAAAAGCTCAATAGAGCTAAAACTATACTTAGTTGTTAATTACTAGGAATCTGTATAACATCCACAAAATGTTCTCAATATCTCTGAATAACAAGGAGGAGAAGAAAGATGGTGTCACTAATCCTGTGAGCATTCCCATGCAGGGGCAAGAAAGATAAGAAAGTTTTTGAATGCTGCTGTTAAATGATATCAATGAAGAACTACTGTTTGTCACAAACCATGTCCTCTAATGTGTCTCAAAACCCTTTCTATCCACTGAACCATAAAGCTGGGCCTCTCCTGCTGATTGATGTCTCAAGTGTGCCATTCCATTTATCTATTTGTTTCTTTAAAAAAACTGTGAAGCATACTCGCTTACTGGTTATGATTAACATCAGATAGAAACTGACAACGTGACTGTAAGTAGCAATTCAATTGCACCAAATATAAATTGTGTACCATTTTTGCATCTTATTTCTTGATGCCTGGAATGAAATTTATCTACTAAAAATGTGAACCACCTGGATCTCCAGATGTTTATTTGTATTTTTATTTCTTAAGTTATTAAGATCAGCTTGTTACTAGATAGTATTAAGGTTATAGTTCAATGTTTTCAAGAGGTATTTCATTTACCCAATACTGGTGGGAAGGTGGTTCAGAGAGGCCTGAAAAGGCTACGAGGAGATTATCGAATGACAGTTCTATGGAGATCCTCTCGAAGTGTAATGCACATTGTGTGGATTTGGATGCAATAAGAAGAGAAGTGGCCAAATTTGCTTTGGCTAGATTGTTTTTAACTAACAAAAATCATGAAATCCCTTTCTGATGTATATTCAGGGTATTTAAAAGGAAATAAATAGAATTGGACAGAGCATGTAGCTAAAATGATGAATGAGCATTTGGTCAAGTGTGCTACATAAAAGTATGTGAAGTTTACATGCTCTTTATATGCACAGTTACTGTTGACAATTTTTCCAAACTATAACAGGTAGGATGACCAAGACCATCTATGTGTGCTGGACTGGAGTGTGACTATGAGCCTGTAAAAGACGGGGCAAACAAATTCTTATTTGAAGAAAAAACCTGAGGGTGATTGCTATAATTTGGAGGATGAAAACCCACTAATAAGGAAAAGGAGGTCGTCTGGATGAGGGCAAGAAGCAGCAGAAGTTGACAAAAGCCGATGCTTCCACCTAGCTCCTACCACAAGTAGGGTAGCGCCAGCCACTTCAACAAGTCATTTAACCCTCTTAATTAAGATATGCTCAAGAAAACTACGACTGCTCATATGCCCTAACAAACTCTGGATGCAGAGAAAAGAAGAAAATATTATGAACAGCTATGAAATATGGAGGATGACATGGAGATAGAAGGTCCCTTCCAACAAAAAAAGTTTATCGATGATGATGATGTCAAGGATTAAGGAGTTGATTTTGAATTAACCATCCCTAACTTTGCAGTACCAATACATGTGGAGGAAGGAATTGACTTTAAGATTATTGGAGTGGAGTCGAAAATAAATGCACCTAGAGGTGACAAAAATGTACCCATAAAACAATGTGTAAAAGAGGAAATTTGGTAATGAGATTATTGATGGATTTTCGGAATTTCATCCATGATGATAGCATACAAAGAAGAGTTTAGGATTATTGACTCGCCTCACACATGGATCAAGGAAGCATTTTACTAAATTCACTAAGATATTGTCACCAATGATGCCACAAATTCTGAGCAATATCTCATCCAGAAGGTACCAATAATGACCCGACCACAATAAACTGCACACTTTGTACATGGAAGCAAGGCAATATCATAAGTTTATGGCTATTTTGTCGTGGAAGCGGTAAAGGGAGAGAAAACAACAAAAGGCTCGCTGCAGAAAAAGAACAACGGATAGATGAGCCAACAGATAAATCAATTGGTGATGGATAAACAAAATTTGCAGGCCACTAGTGAACAACAAAATGCAACATTGAGGAAGGTAGCAGATCTGTAATTTGCATATGTGACGCTACCAATAATTTAAAATTGGCACGGAGAATTTACAAAACTCCCTGTTGCTGGTGATCAGAAGAAACCAAAATAGAAGGTTGAAGAATTCCCCCACTACAGAGTTTGTTTTCACCATGCCTATGGCTGTAGACCTACCAAGCATGCCTCATATGCACGTAATTGAGGAAGTCATAGACACAATCACATCACCATCTCAAGAGTCTGCTGGATCTCAGGAAAGATGGGTCTGTCAAACAACAAGAGAGCAGAAACAAGCTTCCACCAGGTTGGAACCTCCTCCTGATTAGTTGAAAGAAGTATCGAGTTCCACAAATGAATTGGTACTTGTGGTGGTTAAAAGTAACCAGAAACAGCTCTATCCCGGCAGGATGACCACGCTTAGTCAATCAGGAGGACTAGCTTTTTTTTTCGGGCAGTAGTATGGGCAAGAAAAGCGGTACTTGGGTGTACTTTGCTTATAGCTTAGCACAAAGTATTTATCTTATAATGCTGCTGGACAATTATCATTTAATATTATATTAATTGCTATTTTCAAAACATATCACCAGAGGTATAACCATTACCAATAACCTTTCACCCATCTTTATATGGACATTAATGAAGTAATGAAGCATCGGTCTTTTGCAATCAATAGCAGTTATATGTTTAAAGTTTAAACATCACTATCTTTTCATTGCTGTAATATATATTGTTGTGAAGTCCTTTCTACTGTATGCCATCATTCCCCAAAGTCAAATGTCCCGTCTTGAGCAAAGCAAAATTGTATTTCTCCCAATGCATATGTTCCAACTCTTGGAGTTCTGTGTCTTCTCTCTTTCTTCTTCCATGCAAAGACATTAGTTTAATTACCTGACAACACACATTGTTTCACACAAAATCATGCAAATAATAAATGGCAAATTGCAAGTACCTCCTCTGTTTTGAATAGTAAGTTGCTCATCTTGTTAAAACTTAAAAATAAGGAATGGAGGAACAGAATTTGAAAACATTTAAACCCTAAAGAAAGGAAAGATGTCCCAAACTTACAACCGCCAATAAGCTTAAGGTGTTAGTAGCTACCATATGCTTGTGATCTACACAAAAACTCACGAAGAATTCAGGTGACCATATGTATAATGTAACCAATAACATGCATGACAACCTAGGGAGATTACGCTGCACATGCTATTTCGAAAGGGATATAAATAAAGCATAGTTTAAGACATCTTTTTCTATTCAAAATGCAAATAACTTTACATGAACTAGCTGTAAAATTACAACTTGAAAGCCTTTTATCCAGAATATCACCTTCAAAAGAAATTGTGAAGAAGATGCTTTAGCTTTGTATATTACCATTATTAAACTGGATTGAAATATAGTTGCAAAGGAAGTTCATTTTAGCTCTTAGAATGATCACAAATACTAGCAAAATGGGACAGCAAATATTACTGTGATAGTGGTAAAGCTCAGTAGAACAATTCAATTTCCAGAATTTCACCATTACACTCTGACATTTCCTCCCGTAGAAAAAAAGACATTTTTCCATTAAAATGAAAACCACTATTGTTCACGATTTAATTAACTTCAGAAGATTATTCTCATCAGAATATAAAAGTGAGACCTCTACCTCTGTCCAAAATACATAATTTTAAGAGCCACATATCTCCTCCTACAATGAGATACACCCTGCAAGAAATCAGCTGTAAACAGATAAATAAGTATAATAAGTCCCTTATAGCTACTACCAAATGAAAATTCAAGCTTAGAATTGCTTCTCAATTTTCAAAGGAACCATACCTCAAGATTTACTTTAAATGCCAACTTAAAAATGCAAATATAAAAATAAAAAGGCACAAGTTATCTGTTCTGTTTGCAAATATATGGTGAAGGAAAGACTCAACTAAATACTACTAAAAGGTATCTAGTCAAATCAAAGAAAAAGGAAGCAATTTTCTAGCAGACCTAAAGAGTCAGCCAGGTTTACAGGGTTTATCATGAAAACTAAAAAAATCACTGAAGAAGTCACTGGATGTTTTATTCGTACAAAAGCCGCCTTAACCCTTGGATTAACAAGGTTAACCACAACGACTATCAGGTTAACCCCTAAGCTATAGATAGCAGCACAGATGACAGGGATCAACCAAAGATCACAAAAGACAACATAAAGTCAAACGATTGAAGATATCACACATGAGAAATTGTACATGTCATTCATGGTACTGAAATGACCCTTCATAGCACCCAGCCCAGGGTGAACAATAAGAGATATTATGTAACAAACGCAAAATATGTTTGGCATTTGGGCACTATCAAATTCACCATTACTCTCTCCAAGAGCACAGAAGTGGTAGAAGTTCAACCCCTTAGCAACAGACTTTAACTCTTGTGTCCTCTTTTTTTTTCTTTTCACTTTTGTTAGAGTTAAAGTTGTAAGGTCATTAGTCTTAGTGATAGGTTTAGCAATAAAGTCACTTTATGACTTTAGTTGTAACGCAAAATGGTCACTTGGTACTAGTCTTAGTGATAGGTTTAGTAATAAAGTCACTTAATGACTTTAGTTTGCTTTCTCAAATAACCTAAACCTAAGTCATTTTAGGTTTAGGGTTTGTGTCACACAAGTACTAGGTTTTATGTTGTTGCTTTCTTATAAACTACAGCAGATAACATCCATGAGATGTACCATCATACTGTGTGCCATTGTACATTGTACAGAATAGTGATTCTCAGTTTTTATGAAAATTCCAAATTGAAGATTTTCAATGATTTTCGGAATTTTTTAAGAAACATTCATTGTTTTTCAGCAGATTCATCAGTTTTCACTTTTCACTTTTCAGAAAGTAATTTTTGTGTTTCTATTTCAGCAGCAGATTTAATTTTCTTTTTAGCAGCAAATCACTGACATTTTCTTGAATGGCTAGCTTATATAATATATTATATAGTGTTGGAAGGTAACCAAAAGTTTTCCAGGAAGAATTATAACACCTGGAAACAACAAATTCTAACTGTTTTTTATTACAGGCGTATGAATTAGATTGTGTTGGGAAATGAAATAAGGCAAGCAACAATAGGAAATGATCAAAACAAGATTGATGGGTGGAACAGAGAAGCGGTGATGCTGATAAAACTCTGTGACTGATGAAATGCTACCAGATGTATTAAAGAATTCATGTAACTCAGTATTAACTAGTACTTAGTTTGTTACAGTTATCAACCTTCTCAACTAAATATGTAATTTATTTTTATTAAAACACAGCCAGTTATCAGTGCACCTTCCATTCTCTTCATCCTCTCTCATTATTACTACCTTTGGTATCAGAGCCAACATTCGGGAGTCCTTAAGAAAATTGTTAGGGTACAGATGGAAAAGAGAAAAAGCAAATCATGTCTGTGTATACATCAAGTGTTCACTCGCAATGCAGAGGCATTCATGTTATACATCACGTGTTCATGTTCATGTTCGAGGAGGAAGGGACAAATGTGTTGATCATAGGGCACGACAGAACCAGTGGTTGTGAGTAGGGCATGGCAGAACCAATGAAGGAAGGACATGTCGCGGAAGGACTCAAGAGGAAGATAGGACTGCAAGAGAAAGATGAGACCACAGACCACAAGAGGGGGACGAGACCATAGATCAAAGGAGGACAGTGAAGAAGAAAAATCGTGATTTTCAAGTGCATACAAAAAGCATTTTCCAGCAAACATGGACAAATTTAGAGAGAAATGGGATGCAATAAAGACAGGACAAGGCAACGATTTGTGTTGAGATTTTCCACAAAGCCCTCTACAGTCGCAATTTCCTAACCCTGTGAACAGAAAAATCATGAGTTCCAAACATTTCTATACATACACAAATTTCACTAGTTTTCCACAACATTTCACTTAATAGACAGATCTAACAGATCAGTTACATGAACCTACAGACGCATTGGTAATCACAATTCACGATTTTGCAGACTTCTCTTCACGGCATTCACAGGCAGTTTTGTGACATTTTGTAAGCAGAAAGAGACAGAGCCAAAGGTCAAAACCAAAAATGGCTAATATTCAGAATTTGATTCTGCCGGAAGCACAGAAATTCATTTGCCAGAAATAGAAACGTCTGGAGCCACAAAATACTCACGATTGCAGAGTATTGTTATTGCAAGAAAATTATCCTTAAAACTGAATCAGACCTGCATCATAAAGAGGCTCTTCTGTTGGTGATATTATCTGTTTCAGATGATTAAATTCCTGAGATCCATAATACTACTATGGCAGGTGATCGTTGGACCAGTTTCAAAATTAGTATCAAACTTCAAAGAAAAACCAAGACCTGTACCTGAAGAATCTGTTGTTTTCCACAAAGATGAATAAGGGTGGGTCCTTGTCAGAACATCTTCTTTGGATGGAAGATCTCAAACAATTGTATGTTTAGTTTTGTGAGAACATTCTAAAATTTGGATAAATAATCTAAATGAATTAAGTTAGTATTTCATTCAGGTTAGAAGTTGAAAGAAGTTAACACCGTTCTCTTATGTTGGTTGAACAAAGACGGTCACAAAAAAATCCGGCCCGTTTTCCAGTTCCCGACAAGAGATTTGTAATATTATCACCAACATCCTCTTGTAATATGCACTTAGGGAAAATAGACATAGTGAGACACTAATTTATGCAAGGAATGTGTCATTGGACAATCATCCCCCTAATGAAATTATGCAAGGAATGTTCATTAGAAAATCATCCCCTATTGAAAACAACTTACATCTCAAAACTTGACAAATTTGGCTTCCGTTAAGATCTTGGTGAAGATTTCGTAACTTGGTATTCTATCACGCTATTTTGGTGAATGCAACGATAACGGAACTCAATAGGCTCAGTGTGTACATGACAACAAGACTCTTGGCAAATTGGGTATCAAAAATTTTGGGCCCAATTTCTAGTTCTTGACAAGAGGTTTGTTACAACTTATACTACCTAAGTAAATATTTTCACCAACATCCCCTTGTAATATATACATAGGGAAAAAGTCAAACTATAGGCACTAATTTATGCAAGCAAGGTGTCATTAGAAAATCATACCCCCTAATGAAAACAACTTATTGATACCAATCATGTCTCAAAACTTGACAAATTTGGCTTCCATTAAGATCTTGGTGAAGATTTGGCAACTTGGTCTTCTATCAAGCCATTTTGGAGATAAATGTTCATCCATAATTTTGCATTCTTTTGCATTAATGTACACCCTATACATTGTTTTGCATTAAATGTAACTGCATTTTAACTTTCCAATTGTAAAAATAATAACTTGCCACGTATTATTTTATTTTCCCAATGTAGTATTTTGTTATAGTTCATCTGACAATTAAATATATTTTGCTTTTTGCACCTATTTAAGATGTTATAATATTCTCCCCTGCCAAAGCCACAAACAACTATCAAAAGTAGAAAATATGTTCTTAATGTTGTAGCATGTTTCAAGGGGATAAACATAAGAATTGATTCAAAAACACTCAACAAAAGAAAAGTTAGTGAGAGTGTCTTCCATATATCTTGAACTAAGTTCCCATCTGATTCAACGTATTGCTCTGCCAATCCTTGCAAATGCAATAAAGGTTTTCTAACATGGCATTATGTAAAAGTTTGTTTTGTAGGGTTCACTATGGAAAACTGTAAAAAAATCTACAATATTATATTATAATTGAGTGTGAAAGTGAGGAAATCACAGGCTAATATTTCAAAGAAGAAAGCAAACAAGTGTAAATAACTTGTACCTGTTTTCTTGTTTTCCTTTCTCTTCTTCCTATCATGATCCTCTTGTATGCCAGAAATTTCATGAAATCCACTGCTCTCATCTACCAGACAGTTGTCAACTTCTGTTTTTCCAAATACAGCATCCAGTTTTGCCAAAGGTCTATTTTCACTATTGGCCTGACCCACAGCACTTTCCTGATATATTTCATGACCACCCTGCATAATACTCTTTACACTTGAAGCTGTTTCTCCAAATTCCACCCTGTGCAAGGTTGATGAATGTGAGACGACAGTATCTTCTCTAGAACTGTCTTGAATGATTACATGATCATTATCCTCCATATTTAACATTGAGAGATCCTGCTCATTAGACTCCTGGATATCAAATTCTATTTTACTTTTCCTTTTATTTATTTCATTAGAGTCCCCCACCCTAATCTCTCCATTTAAGAGAATCTGGCAGCTTTTCTTCTGTTCATGCATCTGTATCACAATACAAAGGTAATAACAGTAAGCTCCGATGCATCGATGATTAAGATCCTGATCCCTCACATAAATGTAGAAATCCTTCTTTGTATGTTGCCAATGGGGCTAAATTATGTGACTGTAAATAATAACTGAATCCTAACTGCCAACCAAATGAAAACAATGTAAGACGTGAAAAGTTGGGATCCCAATTCTCATGAGTGTGGATTCAAATAAGTATAGAAAGAACAGAGTGCATGAAATTTTATAATACCATATTTCTTCACAGGAAAATATGTGTGCCATAAAAATGACACAAGGGGAAAAAAATCAAGATCTGTTTGCAGGTCCATGAGGTGAGTATACCCTATTATATGCTAGAAGTCACTCTCTTTGCATACTCTTTTGCTTCTCATCAAAACTCAAAGGACATGGACCCACAGATGAATTGTTGCTGTCTTCATGACATCTAAGTTGTTTTAATCTTTTCTTAGTTTAAAGTTAAACTATGCCACAGTCACCTGAAGGCGTGGGGGTATGGTACAGAGATGGGGACGCCAATCAAATCAGGGTACACAAGTAAATGAAAAAGGTATAGCTAAAATCTATATAGTAGTCACCATAAAATGTGGGTACGTGGACAGAGGCGTAGTCCCCATATCCCTATATTGTAGTTTCCTGATAACTATATGACCCGTGCACAATAAGGGATGAGACTTCAAACTTCAGAAACACAAAACTTTGTTAAAAATAATTCTTAAAAATGGCCAAAGTCAATCTTGCCAAATTTTATTCTATCATATAAAATTAAAATAATATGGAAAGATTTTGGAACAGCGTATGGATACAGGAAAGCAGGGTTTGTCAGATGGTGTTGTTATGTATGCACAGATAGCCTGTTGTAAAATATGGAAGTATACAGAACACGCCCAAATTGTCTAACAAAAAAATTCCACATAAATCGGTCTCATGTTCTGCATTCAATATTGGTTAATCACAAAATGGATTTGATATAAAAGCCTTGAACACAACCTGCAAATGCAACTGGTAGCTGTAAAGTGAAATTAGGCAACCGTTGGCAACATACTCTGCTGTATACGATGATGGAGGCTAACGAAAAAGGTTTGGAGATTGATCGAATTAAGATTTCTTATTTCTGTCAATATGTTGTAATTGTGACTTCCCTGAGAGACGTATGCAAATTTGCAAAGCGCGCGGAATATAAAAGAATTGCTTGATAAAAATCATTCATATACACAAATGACTCGCTAAGAAAATTGAAAAAAATAGCTGCCAAAAAATAAATAAATTACGCCAGTAAATGGTAGTAGCCCTATATCTGCACGGTCTACAACGAAAAAATACATTCACAAATCAAAAATTAGGACAGCCGTAAAACCTAAATAACTTACATACTGCGTGTTGCTCGTATTTGCAGAAAGTCTTGCATTCTCAAGCTCCAAGACCTGTATTTTACAAAATAAAATTAAATCCGACATAAATTTTCGTCAGACCGTTAAATACAATACTAAAATGTACCTGAATTCGCTTGTTCAGGACGGCAACTTGAGCTTGCAATTTTCTGATAAGCTTGTGAGCAGAATCTAGTTCTCCTTCTGCATCCATTCTTTATAGCTCCAACTGATGCACAACATAAATATTCTAGGGTTTGAAGCCTAGACGAGATGCTACTCGGGGATTTGAACTCGAGATTACCTTGCTTCAGACTTACAACTCAATTATTATTATATTACAAATTATTTGGGCACAACATTTGCTAACGGTCATGTAAATGGAAGCAAATCGTCTACCGAGTCATAAATTCACTAGAAAGTTAAATGGTTTTTTGGCCGATGGAGGTTGTGGGTTCAACTTCTAATTTATTTGTGGATGGGCAAGTGGCCTATGGAATTCTACCGAGAGGTTCTATAGGAGTTCACTTTGTATACCTAGAGCTCAATAAAGATTTATAGGGGCTCACACTATATTAAAGTTCAACAAGTTAAGGTTATTTATAAACCTCAATTTATTTTGAATTATCAATAAAATAGTTAAATGGTTTTTATTTTGGAGAAATTATATGATTATGTGTACTTGAGCCAAGATGGTATTAGAATAGGTGAAATGAAAACAAGACCAAATATTATATTGAGCCAAAGGATAATAACAAAGTTGCTTTGTGTACAAATACTTTATGAATGAATTTGCCTAAATTATGCTTGTTTGATATCCCTTTCCTATTTTATCTTGGATCTTCAACTAGAATCTTGATCAAAAAAAATGCGGTTTTTATAAATCTTTCGTTTTCAAACAACGTAATCAAGGAGTGAACTTTTAAGATATCATTGTACTTGACTCATATATCCTTGTACGTCAAGGACTCGTAATGTACTATCTCGTCTATCTCCATTAACCCCAAAGTAAAACACGACATATTTTATTTGTCCAATCTTCTTTAGCATTATCTGCATGTCACTCTCATACCTAAGATGATGTTAGTGAGTCCTTAAATGAACTATCAACATTTTTATTTACATTTTATTTCCACTCTCATATATGCTTTTACTCATGGTCACAAATGTAATTGAATTATATACTAACAATCGCACGCTAATAATGTGATGGAGATGTCGAAGGGGATGCATCAAGAAGTTAAACTAGAGGGAGCGAACAATTGCACAAGGAAGATGGGACATGAAGAAGGGGTTTGAGGGTGGAGAAGTGCAAGGGTGCAAAAAATGTTGGGGGAATTGACGTGAAATTCATGTTTTTTTACAAACATACACATATGAACCACATGCCATTTTTTCAATCATTTGAAGGAGAAAAAAGGGTGTGGTGCACAAATCGTTGAGGCAACGTACTTTGGAGATATCTCAAAAGTAATGAGTAGTCTATCAATACATGCAATGTGAATAATTTTTATTTACAATGTAAACCATTATGATTTATAGGTAGTTACAACACACATCAATTTAAGTGGAATTTGTTTGTGTGTGTCTCAAGACACTTTAGAAATAGGTATATGTGGAGTGGACTATGCATTTCAAATGGAGTCGATGTAGCATATAAATTTGATAACCACAAAACATAGTCATTCAAGTGGTTTTGTTCATCTTTATAGACCATTATCTTAGGCCATTCTCCACGATTGCCCAAGAACAATGGAAATTAGTTGTAAGAATTTTCTTTGTGGATTTGTAGGTGACACTGTCTAAATCAACATTGCAAGTTCTTAATGGTCATTAAATTTGAAGCATTGTCATGTGTATCTATATGAGGAGAGGTTGACACCCACTCTTTTGTCGACTTCCACGCTACTAGCAATGTTAACACCAATGTTTATGTTGAGATGTGGAGCTCAATCGCTTCACAATAGCATGCTTTTATAAACTTGCGGAAAACACAAGAACCGACGTTAGTTAACGAATCGTTGGTCACTGGGACCGACATCGGTCAAAGCAAGTAGAACCAGTATCATTTACCTAAGTGTGAAATGTTTTTATTTAAGACACGGAATTAGATCTAACCTTTGATTAAAAGGTGATCTAATTATTGTAATTGAATAGCTAAAGTGCCCTAAGTTTGTATATGCATGTATAATCTAGAAAGCTAGGGTTATAAGGTAATTAGAAGAAAAGAAGTGAGAATTATTGTAAGAAGGAATTCTTGGTGAGAGCTTAGAGAAGCTTGTGAGAGGAAAAGTATTGTACATCCGTGAAAGGTGTGGAAGATTACAAATCTTCAATTGTATATCCTCTGGAATAATATATTGGTTGTTTCTTGGTGGACATAGCCCACATTAGGTGAACCACGTTATATCTTTTCTATTGTTCTTTTGGTTTATTTATGCATTTATTGCTGCCAGATGTTTAGATCGAATATATATTGTACAACTTGCGTGTTTAACACC
Source organism: Taxus wallichiana var. yunnanensis (assembly GCA_018340775.1). NCBI lineage: Eukaryota > Viridiplantae > Streptophyta > Pinopsida > Cupressales > Taxaceae > Taxus > Taxus wallichiana. Next base: position 143,122,945 of record CM031235.1, read on the forward strand.
AACAACCTGGTATCATAGTTTTTTTGTTTGAGGGTTTTGTGTTGACAAATTTACTCACAAAGGGATTTTTGATTGAGTGTGAGCAAAGAAATGGCGAAGATAACAAATACAAAGTACAAAAATTTTTCAACAATCGTGATTACCAATTATGGAAGATGCAGTGAAAGATTACTTGTATCGGAAGGATTTATATTTATCGTTGGATGAGAAGGTAAGACCAAGAAAGATGGTGATGAAAGAATGGAATATTCTTGTGACAGAAAGGCTCGGGATCTATAAGATTGAGCCTAGCAAAGATATGTGGCTTGAATATTACCAAGCAAAGAACCACGATAGAGTTGATGAAATCTTTAGCTAATTTATATGATAAAACTAGTGCTTCAAATAAAGTTTATTTGATGAAAAATTATTTAATTCTAAGATGCAAGAAGGTGGATTTACATCAAGTCATCCGAATGATTTCGTTTGATGCTAAATCAATTAAAATATGTTGATATTTTCATTTGATGATGAAGTGAAAGCACTTTTATTATTATGTTATTTGCCGGATAGTTGGGATAACTTGGTTATGGTTGTTAGTAATACAACATCGCTACTAATATTTTAACATTTGATGATATGGTTAGTATAATCATGAATGAAGAAATACACAAGAAAAGTACAGAGAATCATCATCTATAAATTCTTTGAATGTAAAAAGCAAGGGAAGGTCAAAGAGAGATATAAGAGCAACAAGAATAGGAAATTAAAGTCTAAGAATGGCAGATCTAAATCCAAAGGTAAAGGAATAACTGTTGGTATTGTGGAAAGAAAGGACATGCAAAGAAGGATTATTGGTTAAAGGAAAACAAAGTGAATTTGTTAGACAAAGGTAAAGAGGTAAATATTAAATAGAGGTAATGCAAGATGCCATAATTCTTTCCTTGGATAATAAAATAGAATCATGGGTTTTAGATTCAAGAGTTTCTTTCCATGTTACCCCTAATAAGGGTTATTTTAAATTATGTCCAGGTAATTTTGGGCATGTTTATTTAGGAGATGATGAATTGTGAAATATCTTTGGTAAAGGGAAAGTTCATCTAAAAATGTATAATGGAAATACATGGGTATTGAAAGATGTGAGGCATGTGCCAAGCCTCGGGAGAAATCTTATTTCTACGGGACAATTAGGTGGCGTTGGTTGCATGGTTACATTACAACCGATTCTTGGAAAGTTACCAAGGAGCTCTTGTTGTCAGAAAGAAGCAAGAAGGTAGGATCATTGTATTTGTCTACCCGTATTACGATTCATTTTCTTGTTAGAATAGGTATTTACCTTAGCTCATGTTCACCTAGGTGATTTATTTACCTTTATTATATTTATCCTCACCCACTTATGTGTGGATATTTTTTTTATTTATTTAGATATTATGAGATATTATATAGTTGTTAGGTATAGTTCTTTCCTTGAACTATGGTATTGACTAGTTCTTTCCTTGAACTATGGTATGACTAGTTCTTTATGATATATGGTGTCGACTAGATCCTTGATGTCTAGTTCTCTCATAAATCTATGGACTTGACTAGTTCTTTGATGACTAGTTCTTTCCATGATTTATGGCTTGATCTACGACCTTCACTAGTTCTTAGATTGTTATTCCTTGCCTATATAAGCAAGGCCCATTCTCATTGTATTTCATTGAGTTCCATAATAATATATGATATTGTTGTTTATTTGTTTGCAAAGGTTTATGTAAAGTTATTATGCTGAATTACTTTCATCTTATTGATCATGGTGTTTGATTAACATCTATGTTCTTGGCTTGGTATGATTTGGTTATCATTCCTTTTATGGTATTAGAGCAGGAGATTGTTATTGACATCCATCTATAAGTTTTATTTTCGAAATAAATTTTTATATAGTCATATATTTCAGGATTTTCTCGTATTTTGTTGTTGTGTGTATTTTAATGCAAAACAGAGGCTTCCAGTGGATCCGAAAGTGGAAAAACCCTAAAATCGATCGTAAACTCGATCATTTTCGAGAGGCGCTTTTTTTTGGTTTGTTTGTGTTGTGTAGAGAACCGCGGTGGTTTGCCTTCGGGATTCATGTCAGCTGTGAAGAAAAACCAGCAAATCATTTTCTGGGTTTTTTGAGTTTTCGAGATCGGATTTGGGTTTTTTTACTGGCGGGTTTAACATTCTCGATCGATGTCTAATGTGGATGTGACTTTTGAAAAGATGTTAGTAAGTAGCACACACCCATTGAAATTCTTAGCCCCTGGTCATATGGTATGGTCATATGAGGGCTTAAAGCTTGTGATTCCTACTAGTAGGTGCTTAACTCCAACCCCTTTCATTTTTATTTTTGGTGAAAGCAAGAGCATTTTTTTTTTAGTGGCAACTAAAATAAATAGCATAGCATAATATTGAAAAGCTTGTAACTTTTGATCGGTAACTCGGTTTTGAGTACCATTTTTTTGTAAAAGTTCTTGTTTTCCATGCTCTTTCCATTGGAAATATTTATTTTGAGAATCACACTATAATTATAAAGTGTCATATTGTAACACGCACTCATTATAAAGTGCCAAAATTTGGGGGCTCTTGTTGCATTGTTTGGGGGTCTTGTTGCATTACTTAGTTCTTGCATTTCTTTTGGTGATTTTTTGAGGATGGCATCTACTTGCATTAGATCATGTTAAGCCATTAACAACACATAATTACCACACATGGAAACCAAGAATGGAAACAATAATTAAGCGGAAAGGATTATGGGTTTTAACTTCTTCAGAACAACCTGTTTTCACTAGAGAATATGAGAAATTTCAATACCAGTGCAAATTTGATGAGTGTATGGGTTTGATAGGAACTTATGTAAGTGACAGCCTTTTGTTTCATTTGGAAAAGTGTGACTCTCTTTTCAAAATATGGGAGAAATTGGAGACTTTATTTGGTAAGGTGGATCATATGAGAGCCATGCAACTTGACATTGAGATCACCTCTTAATCATGAAGATTTTCCAACAATTATAGACTATCTTACCAAGTTCAAGCATTTGTTGACACAATTGAAGGGGAGTGGAAGAGATAAGAAAGATGAAGAGTGTGTTTACTTGATTCTATCAAGTTGAGAGGACCATTCCAAATTTTTTCTTCTACCTTTTTCTCTAGCATGGATGCCTTAGGTGACACATTCAAAATTCCTAACTTAGAAACATTTTGTGAAAGACTTACTAGGGAAGAATCAAATTGTCTCACCTTGAGTCTTCTACCTCTCAAAAGGCATTAGTTGCATCTAATCCTAAGGGCAAGGAAAACCAATCAGTAAAACCAAATCCACACCTTCTCCATCTCAAAATTCTCCTAAACCCAAAGAAAACAACTCAAAACCCAAGGATTCTTCTAAATCCAAGAATAAGTCTAGCCGTTCATGCTCTTTTTGTGGGGGTAGTAATCATGAAGAACATAGGTGTTATAAGTGAATGCAAGCCTTAGAGGATGCAGTCAAGAAACACAAAATTTCTATCTCCATTCCACCTCCTTCTAATCAGCATGGAAAAGCACTTAATGTTGTTGGAAGATCTCAATCACCACTTATAGACAATTGGGTTATAGATTTTGGTGCTTCTCATCACATGACTTCTTCTAAGGAGTCTTTTGTTTCTCTAGGTTTGAGTTCTACTTCCAAAATTGAGGTTGGAGATTCTTCCTTTATTTCTATTGAGGAAAAGGTGATATACAACTTGATGGTGGCAATATCCAAGATGCACTATATGTTCCTAACATCACTACAAATTTGCTTTCGTATATCAAATTTGTCATTTTGGTCAAGGGAAAACAGTGACTTTTACACCACATGGGGAGTAGAAGTAAGAACTTTGTTGGAGCCTTATTCACTTGTTGCTTAGGGTATTATTGATCATAGTTCTAGACTATATCACTTTGAGGGTTTTGATGACACTTCTTCTATAGGGACATGATTGGTTTCTCATGCAGATTCAGAGAGTAAGCTTTGGCATGAAAGATTTGGACATCTCAATTACATATATTTGAAGGAGTTGAGCACTCATGGTATGGTAGATGGTCTTCCTAGAGTTTCTTTTCTTGAGGGAGTTTGTCATGGTTGTGCATTAGGAAACAACGACAAGATCTTTTCCTAAGAATTTGTCTAAGAGAGCTTCTTCACCACTTGAGCTTGTATATGCATAGTGACTTGATGTTTTTTCCTACCCCATCTTTCAATGGAGCTAAGTATGCACTTAAATTTATTGATAATTTCTCAAGGCGTACTTGGGTTTATTTTCTCAAGTACAAAAGTGATGTTTTTCACACTTCAAAGTCTTCAAAGTTTTGGTTGAGAAACAATCTTCTAGTAGCATAAAGAACCTTCGTACTGATAATGGGGGGAGTACTTCAGCAATGAGTTTTTAACTTTTGGCAACTCAAGGAATTATTCACCAACATTTTGTTCCTCATACTCCACAACAAAATGGCTTAGCAGAAAGGAAGAATAGAACTTTGAAGGAAATGGCTAACTGTATGATGCATTCTAGAGATATACCTCCTATCTATTGGGCAGAAGTAGTTAATTGTGCTAACTATATTCAGAATCACATACCACATAGAGCACTTGAGCATTTGACTCTAGAGGAAGCTTGGTCCAACACTAAGCCAGATGTCTCATTTTTTTCGAGTCTTTGGGAGCCATGCTTGGGCCTTTGTGCCAAAGAAGAAAAGGAAAGCTTTGGATAAGAAGAGTAAACCCTTGATCTTTGTAGGGTATTGTGAGGACATGAGAGCTTATCGTCTTTTAGATCTTGATACACATGATGTTCTTTTTGAACACATGTTCATTTTGATGAGTGTTTCACTCCTCGTGATTCTTCATCTTCTTCCATTCCTTCTTCTTCTTCATCTCATCTTGAGGATCCTTTCTTTGAGGAGATTGATGAGGAGGTTATAGATGCCATTGAGGATCCTATTCCCACTGATGTTGTCACTATGCCTAAGTGGGCTCGTACTACAATTTCTGAGGCAACACCTTTCATAGAGGATCTTCCACCCACTAGGCATCATCACGCACATTCTATAGGTTCTGGAATTTTGTGTCAGCAGTTTCTGAGGATCCACAATCTTTTCAAAGGCTCGTGGGATATAGGAGTGGGACGATGCGATGACAGTTGAGTATTCTTCTTTGATGAAGAATCATACTTAGGATTTGGTATCTCTTCCTAAAGGAAGAAAGATGGTTAGGTGTAAGTGGGTATACCAAACCAAATACGCAGTTGATGGGTCCATTGACAAGTATAAGGCTCATCTTGTTGCAAAGGGTTTTTCACAAGTTGAAGGTATTGATTACTCTGAGACTTTTGCACCCGTTGCCAAGATGGATTTTATACGCCTTATACTTTATTATTAATGCATCACAGGGGTGGCCCATATACCAGATGGACATGAAGAGTGCCTTCTTACGTGGAGATCTACAAGAGAAATATATATGGAGAATCGGTTGGATTTGTTAGGATTCTTCTCTTGTTTGTCGGCTCGAAGGTCTCTCTATAGTCTCAAACAAGCCCCTCGGGCTTGGTATGAGAAGATGGATTCTTTTCTTCTATCTATTGGTTTTGTTTCATTACCACTCCGATCATACAATGTATCTCCAGCATGTTGGTGAGGATATTGTGATACTTATCTTATATGTTGATGATTTGTTACTTACTGGTAGCTCTTCTTCCCACATTCAAAGTATTTAGAGGGCTCTTTCTACACAGTTTGACATGACAGATCTTGGGCTATTGCATTATTTCCTTGGTTTGCAGATTTCTCAGATAGATTTAGGGATTCATTTGAGTCAGCAAAAGTACACCCATGATCTTCTTAGGTGCTTTGATATGGTTGATTGCAAGCCAAGTCCATCTCCTTTTCAATCTGGAGTTACTCTTACATCCACATGTACCACACCACTTTGTGATCCTACATTGTATAGGCAGTTGGTTGGGAGTCTCATGTACTTGACCCATACTCATCTCTGATATTTCATTTATAGTAGGGCTTGTATCTCGGTTTGCACATTCTCCTCATAGTAGTCATTGGCAAGCTACTAAAAGGATTTTTTGCGCTATTTGCATGGCACTTCCCACTTTGGCCTACACTACACTAGGGGTTATACTCAATTGGTTGGGTATAAAGATTTGATTGGGCAAGTTCTATTGATGACAGGCATTCCACTTATGGCTATCTTTTTGTCTTGGTTCTTCTCCGATTACTTGGGCATGCAAAAAGCAACGAGTTATTGCACTTTCATCTTGAGGCGAGTACGGGGCAAGCGATTACAATGAGTCAACAAATTTTTGGCTTGGGCCGATTATTGATAGAGTTTAGATTCCCACGAGATTCATAACTATACTTTTTGGTGTGACAACCAAAGTGCAATTCACATTTCTCGTAACCTAGTTGAGCACCAAAGTGACCAAGCATATTGAGATACACATATACTTCATTCAAAAGCACATTGGGATGGAGTTCTTTTTGCTTGGAGTACATTCCGACTCTAAGCGAGAAGTTATAGACATCTTTATGAAGCCTTTTGCATCACCTCATTACCTTGAGTTGCATGGAATGCTTGGGGTTTCAGAAGTTGTTCTTGGGGGTGTTTGTGAGAACATCTTCCTTTTTTTCTTTCTCTTTCCTTCTAGCAGGATTCTTTCCTTCTTTTGGTTCGAGATTTCTTCATGGATATATTGTACATGAGTACCTCATCAGGCCTAGTTGTCGGGACTCATACTGTGGACATGCCACTTCTATTTTGGCCCCTAGCTTCACTTGAGGGGGGGTGTTAGAGTAGGTATTTACCTTAGCTCATGTTCACCTAGGTAATTTATTTACCTTTATTGTATTTATCCTCACCCACTTATGTGTGTGGATATTTCTTTTTATTTATTTAGATATTAGAAGATATTATCTAGTTGTTAGGTATAGTTCTTTCCTTGATCTATGGTATTGACTAGTTCTTTCCTAGATCTATGGTATTGACTAGATCCTTGATGTCTAGTTCTCTCATAAATCTAACTCTATGGACTTTGATGACTAGTTCTTTCCTTGATTTATGGCTTGATCTATGACCTTGACTAGTTCTTAGATTGTTATTCCTTTCCTATATAAGCAAGGCCCATTCTCATTGTATTTCATTGAGTTCCATAATAATATATGATATTGTTGTTTATTTGTTTGCAAAGGTTTATGTAAAGTTATTCTATCGAATTACTTTCATCTTATTGATCGTGGTGTTTGATTAGCATATGTGTTCTTGGCTTGGTATGATATGGTTATCATTCCTTTTATTTATGTTTTATCTACTTGATTTAGATGTAAGTATGTGACATTCTGGCTAGACCATATGAGTGAAAAGGGAATGCAAATTTTAAAGGTAAATGGTAAGTTATTAGATTTGCAACATGTAGATCTTGATTTTTGTAAGCATTGTATATTTGGACAACAAAAGAGAGTGGGATTTCTCAAGATTGGGGAGATAAAGAAGAAGCAAAAATTGGAGTGTGTGCACTCGGATGTATGGGGACTAGCCTAGGTAACTTCTCATAGAGGATCCCAATATTATGTTACTTTCATTGATGATGCCACAAGAAAGGTATGGGTTTATTATATTAAGCATAAATCTGATATTTTTGAGACTTTTAAAAGATGGAAAGCCCTTATGGAAAATGAATCAAATTTAAAGTTAAAATGCCTTAGATTTGACAATGGTGGTGAGTATTACAACAAGGTTTTCAATGATTATTATTTAGTGAATGGAATACGCAGAGAAAGAACGGTTCCTAAAACACACCACGGGAGAATGGTGTTACTGAGAAAGAATGAATAGGATAATCATGGAACATCTTAGAAACATGAGGATACATGTTGGATTGCCCTTACGGTTTTGGGAAGAAGCAAAGAGACACGGAGGTGTATTTAATGAACTACGGGCCTTAAGTGCATTAGATGGTGGAATACCAAAAGAAGCTTTTTTGGAAAAGATGTGTAAATATTTCTTTTCTTAGAGTATTTGGTTTAGAAGCTTTTGTGCATTTTGATAAAGAAAATAGAAGAAGTTGGATACTAAATCTAAGAGATACACTTTTATTGGTTATGGCTATGGTGATTTTGGATTCGGTTTTGGGATTTAGAAGATGATAAGATTATTAGGAGGTGTGACATTGATTGGAATGAAAAGAGAATGTACATGAGGATCAAGTTTTGGTACCTAAGGATGAACATGTTGGAAATTTTGTGGATGAAAATGTATTCTCGAATTTAAAAGTGACACCTACAAGTTTGCACGGTGAACTAGTATCGACAAACACCGGACCGACATCGTCACTGAAACAACGTTGGTTACTGAAGAGCCAAAACAAAGTCGGTTAATAGAATCGACGTCGGTTATAAGTGACCGACGTTGGTCACTATCATAATTTGATACCAATCTACAAGATGTCCAAATTGAGCCTCAGTCACCCCAAATTTTTGTAAGAAGGTCATTACGGGTAAGTAAACCTCCAAAAATATTTACACCTTCCTTATCTTATTTATTATTCATTGATAGTGGTGAACCTAAAAGTTTTGAAGAAGCAATGCAATAGGATACCCACGTGGAGTGAGAGCATGGCATGGATGAGGAGATGGAATCCTTGGAAAAGAATCAGACATGTGATTTGGTTAAGTTGTCGGCGGGTAAGAGAGCACTTGCAAAATAAATGGGTTTATAAGATCAAAGAAGAAGAGGGTGGATAGAAAGATACAAGGCAAAGCTTGTGGTAAAAGGGTTTTCACAACAACCAGGACATTGATTATGGTGAGATTTTTCTCCGTAGTTAAAATGAGTTCCATTCGTATTGTTCTAATTTTGGTTGTAGTAGAATATTTGCATTTAGAATAGCTTGATGTTAAGACAACTTTCCTTCACGATGATTTGAAAGAAGAGATTTATATGCAAGCATTCATTTGGTTATGTAGTCAAGGGTAAGAAGAAACTTGTGTGTAGGTTAAAAAGAGCTTGTATGGGCTCAAACAAGCCCCAAGGCAATGGTATATGAGGTTTGATAGTTTCATGCATGAGCATGGTTATATGAGATGTGAATCTGACCATTGTGTTTATTTCAAGAAGCTTGAAAATATAAGTTTTATTATTTTGTTATTGTATGTGGATGATATGCTTATTACAGGATCTAGTATGCAGGACATTAGTGAGCTTAAAGAAAAGTTAGCTCACACATTTGCAATGAAGGATTTGGGAGCTGCAAAGAAAATCCTTGGCATGCGAATTCACAGAGATAAGAAGAACAAGAAATTATATTTATCTCAGGAAGCTTATATCAATAAGGTGTTGGAAAGGTTTAATATGCAGAATTCAAAACTTGTAAGTACACCTATGGTTGGACACTTCAAATTGAGAAAAGATCAGTGTCCTACATCACATGAGGAGGTTGAGTACATGGCATGAGCTCCATATGCTTCGCGATTTGAAGTCTTATGTATGCAATGGTTTGTACTAGATCGGACATTGCACTGGGCAGTAGTGGGAGTGTGAATAAATTTTTGGCCAATCCAAGTAAAGAGCATTGGAAAGAATTCTAATGGATACTCACATATTTTAGAGGGACATCCATCATGCGATTATGCTATGGAGGGTCGAGATATTTTTTTTTATGTAGCTATGTTGATTTAAGATATGGCTTGAGATTTGGATGGTAGGAGAAGCACCATTAGATATGTATTCATAGTAGGTGGGACGATAGTTAGCTAGATTTCAAGAATGCGAGAAGGTTGTGGCCTTATCTACTACATAGGTTGAGAATATGTTGTCAATACTATAGAGGCTAGAAAGAGATGATATGGATGATCAAGTTCATGGAAGAGTTGGGAAAGGAGTAAGAGGATTGTAGATTATACGGTGATAGTCAAAGTGTGATTCATCGCAAAGAACTCATTATTTCATTCAAGGATGAAACACATTCATTTGAGATATCACTTCATCACGACAGTGTTTGGGAGGATGGGCACCTAAAACTAGAGAAAATTCATATGAAAGAGAACCCTACGTGAATATGCTAACGAAGTCATTGGGAAAGGAGAAGTTGGAGCTACACTCCACTTCATTTGGTATTCAAGTTTGAGACTTGAAGAGGAAGAAATAGGCCAAGGAAAGGACCCAAGGATGGATTTGTATGCAGTACGGTGCAATAATTTATCTCCAAGTGGGAGATTGTTGAGTTGTGGAGCTCAATTGCTTCATAATAGCATGATTTTATAAATTTGTAAGAAAACATAGTAATCGGGGTCGGTTGACAACCCATCGTCCATCACCTAGGACCGACATCGGTCAAAGTAAGTACGAACCGGTAAGACGTTAGGTAATTGGTATTGATTACACTGTGTGCATTATTTTTATTTAAGACGCGATATTAGATCTAACCTTTGATTAAAAGGTGATCTAATGATTATAATTGCATAGCTAAAGTGACCTAAGTTTTTATATGCATATATAATCTAAAAGCTAGGGTTAGAAGGTAATTAGAAGAAAACAAGTGAGAATTATTGTAAGGAATTCTTAAGAGAGAGCTTAGAGAAGCTTGTGAGAGGAAAAGTATTGTACATCGTAGAAAGGTGTGGAAGATTACAAATCTTCAATTGTATATCCTCCTGGAATAATATATTGGTTGTTTCTTTGTGGATACATAGCCCGCATCTTGGGTGAACCACGTTATATCTTGTGTATTGTTCTTCTAGTTTATTTTTGCATTTATTGTTTGTATGCTTAGATCTAGATATATATATCTATACAACTGGCATGTTTAACCCCAACAGTTTGAATATGCAACATGTCATTGCTCTTATAGAAATTACCACGTCGGTTTGGTCAACAAATAGAGGATAATGTTAATTAGTCTTTGGGTGGCACCCATTTTATGTAATGTGTGAAGGGGCGGGTTTATTGATCGTATCGTAAAGTCTCCTTCACCATTTCCTATAGTATGAAAACTTGCATATGTTTGAATTACAAATTGTGCATATGTTAGATACATAAAATCTATGTTTAGGGTTCTTCTTTCATTGATTTCATGAAAATTTGCAATTAGGGTGTCTCTTTAACAATTAGGATTCTCTTATCAATAATCTTTATTTCCCCAACACATGTCAAGCACCGTTATTGAGAATCCCATTTAGAAATGCCTATTATTGTAATTAATGTTTGAGGCATCAACAAAAGAGAATAAATATTTTTTGTGTGTGTGTTTGGGCCCTCTTTGATCCCCTAGCTCGTCAAAGGTTATCAATAGGGAATGTTTTAGATTGATTATTTTAATTCGGTTGATCAATGTGAAATTATAATAATTTGATGACCCAACATATTCGAATGCATGGATGTTGGTCGAGGATAGTTAGGAGAGTTACCAACCCATACAACAAGGCATAGGGACACATGTAGGTTACATCATCTAGCCATTTAGGGAAGTCGAGTCACCACCGCAATGTTTATCCATCACATGCAAAGTAAAAAATTGGGCGAGTCGAGGGAAGATGCAAAGTTAGGTCATTTCGTTAGTGGTGTGAGGAGCTACGAAATGCAAGCAAGTTTAAATTGCAATACTTAATATGGGATATAGGATGCAATATGATGTCAGCTTGGAGGACCCTCAATACAAATATTTATTCCTATTGATCTTGAAACTAAATGCAAATCCAATGTAGATCAAATTTGAGGGTTTAAGTCGAGCTTAGTGAAAGCACATTTTTGATGCTAGTGTGAAGCTAAGAAAAACTATGGGAGAGTCCAGGCATTCGCTCTATAGTGGCCTAAGGAGGAGAACGAGTTCGAGACATATATCAAAAGGTGCATTTGAAGGTGGAATTAGGAATGTGGGACCCTTTCGTGGGACCTCCTATCTTAAATGATAAAATCTCTAAAATCAATCATCAAAGAGCCTCGATAATGACTGCTCGATCTGGTGGAAGATAATGATAGGTATCGGTCATGGACATTTGAGTCAAGAAGGTGCTCTTTAATACACATTATAATGCATTAGTAGGGGAATATCGAGTTTAAACATTTTGAAGGTGTTCTTCCATTAGGGTTTGAATTGGCTCTTTTAAAGGTTACAATTTTAAATTATATTTTATTTATTTTTGTCCTATTTAAATAAGTGTAATGGGAGATACTTGACATGTTCATTTCTTCTCACATCTTGATGATGGATCACATAGTGTGATCCGAAACGCTTTGATGTTGAACATTCTTACATAGGTTATCCAAAAATTGCCACTATTATTATTCATGGAATGTGGAAATATCTTAACCTTAAAAGAAAGTCACTTCTCATTTCTCACATGGTTTTTCCTAGGAACACATGTATATGCATACTCTTATACCTTACACATGCCACATCAATTTCAAATTTCAAATCTTAACGACTTTATAGAGGGTTGTATTTATCCTCTACCTTATTTTAGGTGTTCAACATCGCAATGAGTAGATAACACATGGAATAAGATGGTATAAGTTGGTGGAGTGGCAGGCCCCTCTTCTTATGACTCGTTTTCCTTAAAAACATTGGAAGTAGGTTTGTTTTCAAACATAGATGATTAGAGTACAAGACTGTGAGAAGAATTGGTGGGGCCCAAGAGAACCAAATTCACATAGATAATAGGGATACGACCATACAACAATGACCAAAGAAGTAAGAGTCATCGATATCTATGTGGTGTTAGAATTTCCTAGTTTGGAAACATAGCTCTCGATGTAATTACTTGTTAACATTACAAGCTCAACAACATGTATCATGTAATATCATTTGTGGATATTTTTTGCTTGAATATGTTTTTGTGTTATACAAGTTGAGAGTCCATGTTCATTCATGTGTAGTGGGATGTGAAGAACAACATACCAAAATTTAGAAGTGAAAAGAATACAAATGTGGCATACAAAAAAATAACCTAGTATTATTATTTCTTCTTTTGGAAATTTGTTATTTTTATACATCCACTCTATTTTACCCATTTGTTAGCTATATTTAAATTATTTTAGGAAACCTATTTTATTGGAATTCATTTGGCATAAGTCATAATAATTGGGCCCTTTTACAAAGGGTGGTGTTGTGATAGAAATCAATGGATGACCTTTGAATTTCGGTAGCAAGCACTATATTTTACTGTGAATGATGAAGTACTCAATTTAAAGATTCACAATAACCTTTCTAATGCACCTTAATTACAATAAGGAGAATGATGGCCTTGGTTATCTCATAACATAATCGAGGAGAATGTCAATTGAAGGTGTTGGTGTCTACTATTATAATCTACATTTTATCGAGATAATGGAGGATTTGTGAATTGTGGGTTTGTTTTTATTATTATGCAATGAGTGGTAGGTTGCGGAGACAAAATATTTTCTCTTGGGGTCTTTCCAACCCCAACATGAGAAACTACATTTATAAAATCCACGTTCAATAAGATTTGATGGTTGTTTATGCCCTACTCTAAACTCCCATTTTGGCTCGTTGGGAGGATGATGGTGCAAGTCTTAAAATGGTCGAGATGGAATTATGTAACATAACAAATTGAAGTAGAGATATTATTTGACAAGATAATAGGAGGACCCCAAACATATCCATATGATGTTTCTAATGAGCTTTTTAACATTCCCACTAAAAAGCATAATTGTTCACAAAATACAAAATCCTAGTAAAGAAGACTACACAATCTCAAAATTTCTAATTGAATTCCAAATCTAAGCTCTGCGTAGGCTACCAAGGATTGCAATGATACATTGCCGAAGGGGCATCCCTTAGGTAATTGACTCGACATCCACATTTTCCCGACCTTGGAGGCTTTGTAGGTCTCCTACACCACTACCTACAAATAGGAATATTGCACATGTTTGAGTCTAACACACTTCTTCCCTTGCTTATTTTTCCCTCCATCCCATCCTCATCATCAAACTTATTCTATTCATTAAGTGGCAACATAGCATCATCAAAATCAATCATCATTGTCATTGAGTTGTGGATGTCAAGGCCCCTTAAGTTGTTACTCTACATGGAGTACAAACCATGTTTTCAAGCTGTGTTTACCTTATTTTCTTTTCCTTCCATGTTTAGTGGGTTCATTCATTGTAATATTTTTGGCACAAGAGATGATGCTTGAACTTACACAACATGAAAATCGACACTATTTTAGAAAGTTAAGAATGAAGTAGTTCATGAAATATCCATGTAGCGCTAAATAGGAAACAATTTCCACGTGTTAGGAATATGAGATGAGAAAGATTAAAAAAATGCAGGAAATGTATTAATATGGGCATATTAATATTGGGCATTGCCTTTTTCATGGCAGCCATAGTAATCCGTAATTTTTCTCCAAAAGAGGAAAGACATATAGGATGACCTTTCCATGGTTTAGAGATTTGTGCATATATAAGTGAATATCCCATGTTCATTCATTTATAGTAGGATGTGAAGAACAAAATACCAAGATTTAGTATAAACCAACCATTTAAAAGTTAAAAGAACACATATTTGGATTACGCAAAAGCAACCTAGTATTATTATGTTGTCTTTACTTGAAATTTGTAATATCTATACATCCACTCTATTTTACCCAATTGAATTGTTGGCTATATTTCAATTATTAAATAGAAAATTGATTTTACTAGAATTCATCTAACAAATTTATAGTGGTGTTGGCAATAAATTGGCCCTTTTCTACAAATGGTGATGTCATGACATACATTGATCGTAACAACCTTTGAATTTTAGTAGTAAGCACTATATTTTACTTATAAATGGTGGATGAATTAATTTGAATATGTGCAATAACATATCAATGCACCTTAATTACAATAAGGACAATGATGAACTTACTTATTTGGGATCATAGTGAAGGAGATTGTCGATCAAAAGGTGTTGGTATCTACTTTTATAATCTGCATTTTATCGATGCAATTGAAGATTTGTGAATTGTGGGTTTGTTTCTATTATTGTGCAATGAGAAACAAGTAACAAAATAAGAGATTGGGACATGGAATCTTTCCACTCCCATCACTAAAAACTACATCTACAAAATCCACCATTTATTAAGCTTTGAAGGTTGATATGCCCTGTTCTAAACTCCCGTTTTGACCCAATTTCAAGGATTGTGGAACAAGTTTAAAAGGGTCAAATAAAATCATGTAACAAAACAACATGAAACAAATATATTATCTTACGAGATAGTTGGAGGACCCTAAATAGATCCAGGGATGCTTTATGAATGAGCTTGTCCACATTCCCACCAGAAATCATAATTGTTCATATAATACACAAGCCTAATATAGAGGCAACATAATATCAAAATGTCTAACCAAATTCCAAATCTAAGCTCTTTGTAGGCTACGAAAGGACCACAATATAACTTATGCCTAAGGGGGCAAGCCTCGAGCCATTAACCCTAACATCTACACTCTCCCCAACCTTAGAGGTTTGTAGAGTCTCCTTCATCGCTTCCTATACATAGGAAGCTTGCACATGTTTGAGTCGACACACTTCTTCCTTTTTGTCATGCCCTCAAACTCATTCTCATTATCCATCTTATTCTCTTTGGTAAAAGGCAACACAACATCAAAAATATCAATCAACATTGTGGTTGGAGTTGTAGATGTCAAGTCCCTTAAGTCATTACTCCTACATGGAATATAGACCTTGTTTTCACTTGTATCTATCTCCTTCTTTTTTTGCCTTCCATGCTTAGTGGGTCCATTTTTGAAATATTTTGGGCATGAGAGATGATGGTTGAACTTTCATAACGCAACAATGGCATTATTTTATAAATTTAATAATGAAGAGTTTCATGAAATATCCATGTAGCACTAAATAGGAAACAATTTCCACGCATTAGGAATATGAGATGGTAAAGATAAAAAGTTAAATGAGGGAAATATATTAATGTTGGGCATTTCCTTTTTAATGGTAGCCAAAGTGAGTCGTACTTCTTCTCAAAAGAGGAAAGAAGAATAGGAGGGCCTTTCCATGGTTTAGAGAGGGTTAGTTATTTCCAACGTAGGTCGAATTGTAACACTTTTTAATATACTAACTTTGATAGGTTGGTTTAATTTTATAATTAAACTTTGAAAGGTTTGTTTAATTTTATAAAAAAAATTGAGAGGTGAAAAATTGGGAAGATATTTTTACATGTATAGAGAAGGCCTCATCAAAATATTTTCCATAGTAGACAAGGGAGAATCTCTTAGGGGTGGATATGATGAAATGAGTATTGAGTAACATGAGTCAACCTAATAATAAAGACTATCGATCTCGATAATAACATTATAATGTCTTTTTCCATATGGATGGGTTGGCCAATCAACATCATTAACTGGTCCATTAGTTTTGGGGTGCTAACTAGCACTTACACAACTGAAAGGAACAAAGAAAATATGGGGAAAATGAGATTTTTATTTTTTAATTTAGTTTTTATGGTGTTAAGATTTTCGATTGAGCTACATTTAATCACATGAGCTGGACATGAGTCCGGCATGTTTATGCCCTTGCCCATCACACCCTTCAACTCATCCTCGCCATACAACTTATTCTCTTCGTTAAGAGGTAACATAACATCAACACAATCCATTAATGTTGTTGTTGGAGTTGTGGATGTCAAGGCCCTTAAGCCATTGCTCCCGAACATAGTATAAACCATGTTTTCACATGTGTTTACCTTTTTTTTTCCTCCATGCTTAGTGGGCACATTCATTGAAATATTTTGGGTATGAGAGATGATACTTGAACTTGCACAACACAAAAAATGTGTTACTTTAGGAAGTTAATAAGAGTGGTTCATGAAATATCCATGTAACACTAAAAAGGAAATAATTTCCACATGTTACGAATATGAGATGGCAAAGATAAAAAAATTAAATGTAGGAAATTTATTAATGTTGAGCATTTCATTTTTCATGGTATCCAAAGTGAGGCATAATTATTCTTCAAAAGAGGAAAGACAAATTAGATGGCATTTATATGGTTTAAAGAGGGTGATTAACTAAAATATGGTATTAGAGTAGTTAATCTAACTAGGAACAACAATAACAATAAATATATGTAGTAAATAAATATAGAAAAATGATCCAAGCCACTAAGTAGATGAAATTTAAAACCCTAATGTGTAAGAAGAGTGAGGAAATGACTTAGTTGATTTGGAGGCTAATCTGGACTACATCATAAAATCAACTGAATATTCTAGAAGCAAGAATAAACATTCAGAGGTCTTGAAAAGGATAGATCTGAGTTGTGTGGCTGACCGAGGCATCTGAGAGAGGATCAAGGTGTAAGTGGGCGCCCTAGTCTAAGTTTTCGCACCACAGTGCGTGCGAGAGGTCTAGAAACCAACTTTGGAGGGTCAGAAGATGATTTGAATCCTTCGTTGTGTGTCATGTGTAATTCACTTCTCTATGCCGAATGTCTCCAATGATCAATGATGAAAGAAAGGCTAATTGAGCGTTGCACTCCATCTCAGACCCAACGTAGTTCTATGTTTATGTGTTTATGATCATGCCCTAGGTTGCTCTTATGTCAGTCGCACTTTGTGAAGTAGCGAGTAATAACTATGTGTAGAAAAATGTAATAGAATGGTGGATGGAATAGAATAAACTTCCCTCCTATGCTTGTGTGATGTAGATGAACCAACCTTGTCCCTTATGATGAGCTAGATGGATGCAAATGAGCTCTAGATGGATGCAACCTTAGATGATGATAGTAGTTCCTAGTTTTGGTCCCTCATTATGGTCTCATAACTTTATATTTATATGGTTCTCTTGTTATAATTTTGTAATTAACCCCAAAAAGGTGACCACCAAAACGATAAGAAGCTTAAATAAATAGAAAATGCCAAAAAAGTGGCGGGAAAGTGCAAAAAGGATTAGGGCACCTTGATTGGGACCGGGGTGTTCTATTGGGCACCTCAGTATTACCTCAGGTGCCTCAATCAAATCTAAAATAATGCTAAGTGATGAAGATTGATTGGGCATGTATGCGGTGGAGGTCGGGAATGACGATAAAAAGTAAATAAAAATGGCCAAAAGAAGGGGGTTAATTAGTACTTTCTTCACTCAAAAACCATATGAATAGTAGTATGAGATCGAGACTAAATAATACCCAAAGTGCATGATTTAGTATCTATATTTTCCCCCACTTTATGTTGGTGAGCCAAAAGTTATATAACATAACGTAGATAGAGATGCGTACCTGATTTCCATGTAGAGTGATATAGATAACACGTTGAAGGACTAGACAAAGTATGGAGTGACAAAAATAGGATGGAGCATGGAAACTAAAGATGAAAAATACAAAAAGTGATGAGAGTGAACTTAGGGCAGAAATGCATGTGTAGTTGTTGATGTAGGTGATGTACTTGCATGGTTAGTATGGTGTGTGTTTCCGCAAAGTGTTGTTATTGTTGCCATTTTTGTTGTCATTGGTGATTAATTCTCATATGGTCGGAATTGTTAGGAGAAGATAATAAAGAAGTCAAATACGCATGTATATATCTAAAAAATATATTAAAACACATGTATATGTAATGAAAAGATTGAAATTAAAGTATGAAAAGTGTAAAGGGAACTATGCACCTAATCCGTGATGAGAGAAAGGGTGTAGAAAGAGGATATCTTGTCCTGGGTTTTTAGGGTGATCGGTGCCATATGCCAAAGAAGTATAGGGAGGAATTCCATTGTATCCTCTAACCTTTAACTACTTCCCTGAATGTGTGTGAAGAGATCTCTGTCATCTTGCCTGGTTTTTGGGCAATCCGATGCCACTTGGCCAAAGTAGCATAGAGAGGAAGTCCGTTGTATCCTATAACCTATAACCTTGCTCCCCCAGAATGCTAAGGACAACCATGTCTGTAAAATCCACTATGTACGGGGTTCGTAGACTGGTCTAAACCCACTCGTTATATGTAACCCACAATGCTAAGGGCGAAAGTGCACTAAAGTGAACAAGTGTAGAAGCATTGTGTAGAATGTAAAACCCCAAATGATGCCCCCTCTTTGGGGTGCATGTGATGTCATTGATAGGAGAATATGGCCCTAAAAGAGGACTAACCGCATGAAATATGTAACTCTCCCCTATAGGGGGAAGGGAAAGTGCTTAGTGGAAACCAAGGCACGCATAAACAAGAAGGCTAGAAAACAAGCCAAAAACAAACATGCATCTATAAAACAATGTATAAGCTACCAAGAAAAGTAGTAATGTAAACATACAAGAAAACAAAGTAAGCCACACAAAGTGGGTTGTAAACATGAGACATCACTCACGATGTCACAAGACATACAAGGCCATCATGGCCGCATATAACAAACAAGTGTGCACACACCAAACATAGGGCAAAACCCACATACAAGAGAAAAAAATAACAAACAATGTAGCAAACAAGTATGGAAGTGAATATCCTTGCATAAAAATGTTACACATGAAGCACCCATTAGCATGTTAGAAAGATAACTAGTATGTCAAAAGCATGTATAACCAAGTAACGAAAAGTGCTAAGTACAAAATGAAACAATAACACTTGTGAGAGACGAATGTGGATGCCCTGTGACCAGTGTAGAAGGGTAGAAGGCAAGCATCTATGTTGCGTGCAAAATGCTTGTATCTATGATCAAAACTATACAAGGGCGTGAATGCTCATGGGTGTATGGTAAAGATAAATGATGTACAAGACATCTAGCTATCATGTGTAATAAAGTGACCATGAACAATCGAGATGCAAACAAGAGTAAAAACAACCATGATATGCGAGTATGTTGTGGATGGATGAAATGGAATGCAAGATGGAATGGTAGGAGCCATGTGCCCCCAAGTAAATGGAGTTGTATGCATTGAGATTCATTTAGTTTTCCCCCTTAGTATTAAAGAATGAACTATAAATAAGTGTGTCATTGGGAAATGGTAGAAGTGTGTGTTGTGTCTAACAGCGTTGTGATGACTATGTATGTGTATAGTGATGAGATGTGACCTAACAATGATGTGTACGTGACCCTTATAGCCGAAGTGTATATCACGACAAGATGATCGAGAGAGTGATGATGTAGCCTAAAGTGTATATCACTACTAGATGAATGGAAGGAGTGGTGATGTAGCCTAAGAGTGTATACCACTACAAGAGGATAAAGGACGTGACCATTTATCCTATAGCGTATGTCACTAACCTAAGAGTGTCGTATGAAGAGAGGTCAAATGATGAACATGTAAGTATGATAAGGTCCATTTGATTTGTAAACCCTTGGTAGTCAAGTATGGACCGAGGAACTAAAGTGCATCATAGGTAGTGAGTGTAGCGCGTAGAAGATAATGTAGTGTATGCTATGATGAAAGATGACCATGTGATGAGTAGGTTGTGTAATGTGCGATGTATAATATGTAATGTACAATGTAAACTAACTAGTGTAAGATGTGCATGATGTAGTATGTAAAATGCTATACTCGTAGACCATAAAAGTGTTGTATATGTATGATGAAGACTAGTATGATGTAAGATGAGTAGATGTGTAATTGTCAAATAATGTAAACTAACTATAGAATATGTGATGTAAGATGTGTGATGTGTGAATAAATGCACATTGTGTAGAAACTATGGTGCAAGTGTGTGGGGTTCATGTGTGGTATGCCCTCAACAGTCAAGTGTGAACCGAAGCACAAGAGTGTGTCATCGAGTAATGACGACGCTAAAAGATGAGCATGCTTATGGAAGGAGATTGATGTAGGTCAATGCAAAGATGAGAGATACACCTATGCTAATATGATAGGGGGATGTGTGATGTGTTATGCCCCCAATTACGTGTGAATGAATAAACTATTTAATGATAGTGAAATACGAAGGTCCTCCATCCAATGCATGTAATAACAAAAGCATATGATCGTGGCCTAATAATGGTGATATGGTAGCCAAGTGTTGTCTTTGGTGAATGAAGTCTATATGTATGGAGGGATGAATATATGATTAATGTCGTGTCATAGAAAAATGTGTGTGGTGATGGAGACCTATGTGATGCTAGTTGTGAAGGTGATGGACACCCGTGTGGAATAAACCGAGGTGGTAATCTGATGTCGAGATGTGGTAACTATCCTAGGAATGGGCCTATACCAGTGTGTAGGACTAGTGAAATAGTGAGGTTGTGTAGATAATGTGTAAGTAAACGAGCTAGGAGTAGATGGTGTTTTAAGTAACATATAATGTGATGTGCTAGATAAAGGACGTGATGTGCTAACTAATGTGTGAGGAGATGACGACCATGGCGTAGATGAGATGGAGGACACCTTCAATAGAGATAACTTGATTGTTGTGAATGAATTTAAGTCACAAATGATTCATAGAGATGATAGATTGAGATCGATGAATCCAATTGAGACCGATAAGCATATCTCACCCATCAACTATGTTTCTAACAAGGAAATGCATAAACATAGTAAGAGGGCCAATCGTAACATGTAATTTAACAACACCAAAGGGTTTGTTGAAAGGGTATTCAATTTATAATTGAAGGTAGCCAATAGCCTTAAGAAATGAAATAGAGCATGCACTAATGGGCCACAAAGGGGAAACCTTAGTATTGTTGATGGAAACCGAACCAATATATGCATTAATGTATAAGTGGTTAGATGTGAAATTCACATGATAATCGTGAATAGAGAAAGAGATGATTGGTTGTAAAGCGTAAATATGTGTAACTAAAAGTACAGAGCCCTAATGTAGGAGAAGGCTTTGCGTGATATACATGATTAGCCGAGGAGTCAATTGTTTTTGCATCATGTTTGGATAGAGGGTTATTAAAAATTTTGAGCTTATGATGTCATTGATAGGTAAAGATGTGGTAGATTCCAAAAGCTCAATTTGATTATTATCAATCAAACCCTGAATGAGAAATTGTAGTCAAAAGCAATGATCGGTAGATTTTCCTACACATTGATGATGATCGCAATGGGAATTTTCATCAAAAAAATTCCCTTTTAGTCTAGATGGATCAAGTTGTAGAGGAAAAAGCAATTCAATAAGGTTACTATCGAGTAGTTGTGGTAACAAAATTCGTGGAGGGATGTTGAACCTAGAAAAGCTAGGCTCGAATGGTTGTGATTAAGGTATTTGGTAGTAGATAATGTGTTGACGGTGACCTTTGTATCAGAGGATTTTGTCGTAGATGGCTTGAATGTTGACTTTCCCTGAAACTGCGTAGAGGTTGATGCTTGCTCCTGATACTTAAGCTTGCCTATAGCTAAAAATTGGTTTCACGAAGCTTAAGAGTATGAAAAGTTGATCAAATAAAGGAGAAGTCTAAAAATATCACTCTCTTTGAGAAGTGGCAAAAGACTTTTAATGATTAGATATTGGAGTTCAATATCCGCAAGTACATTAGACATCTTAGCTAAGTTGTTTTTATAGCACAAGACATAGTCCAACAAGTGTTCGTTAGATCCTTGTTTAAGTTGTGAAAGTTGTGTATAAGAGATCTTAGAGCCAATGTTAATAGAGAAGTGCATGAGAAAAACATTAGCTAGATGCATGAAAGATACTATCGAATGAACAAGTAGGTCATAAAACTAATACATCGCATAATCTTGCAAACTACGAGGAAAAAGATTAGCTAATATAGCGTGATCGTCTGCATAATCAAGGCATGCTACATGAAAAGCACAAAGATGCTCTTGTGGGTCACCATGTCCTTTAAAAATAGGTAATTTGGGAGAGATAAAGTTAGGTGGCAATGGATAAGCAGATATAGTTGGCGTGAAAGGGGCATGCAACAATGAAGTAGAATCTAAAGATGGTGATCCTGAGAAGTAGTGAATTGGAGCTGGTGAATTTGATTTTGCAAATCCTAATATAAAGATGTTAAATTAAGATTGTTTTAGGAAGAGTCAACCTACATATTAGAGGTGTCGGGGCAAGTGATGGGAGCGGTAGTTGTAATAATAGGAGCATAAACATAAGTGGGTGGAGTGGAGACCATGGGAGTTGAAGATTGAGTAAGCATAGAGGTTGAAGCTTCACAAGTTTTATTAGATGATTAAAGCATCAAGACATGAGGAAGATGAGTAGGATTTTCACACAAATCTTTTTGAAAGTCAGTAATAGTGTTGAGTTGATCTTGGTCAACATTGGTGTCTTCATCATAGGACTTATCACTATCAGATGCCTCTATTTTCGTGAAGAGGGACATTATTTGAATTATCCAAAGGATTGTTAGTGGTAGCTCTGAGAAGTAGGGATATTGGCCATTGGTTTAGAAACCCTACGGGTGAATGAGGGCAACTCACAATATTGAAAAGTCCTAAAATGACCACTACGAGTGACAGGCATATGAAGGAGAAGCCCAAGGAGAAAGTGTATTCGAAGATCAGGTTCACCAAAATGATTAACTAAAATGTGGTATTAGAGTATTTCCTTAATATAACTAAGAACAACATCAAATTATAATAAATATATGCATTAAATAAATATAGAAAAATGACCCAAGCCACTAAATAGATGAAAATAAAAACCTAATGTGCAAGAAGAGTGAGGAAGTGACTTAGTTGATTCGGAGGTGGACTGAACTATGTCATAAAATCAATGAATATTATGGAAGCGAGGAGCAGGACATGTAGAGGTCCCGAAAAGGACATATCCGAGCTTTGTGGCTGGACTGGAGAATCTGGGAGAGGATCGGGGCACTGTGGGTGCCCTAGTTTGAGTTTATGGGTGCCCCTGAGTGCATGACGGGAGGTCTAGAAACCAACTTTAGAGGGTCAAATGATGATATGAATCCTTCATTGTGTGTCGTGTGTAATTCACTCCTTTGTGTCGAATGTCACCAATGATCTATGATGAAAGAAAGGCTAACTAAGCGATGCACTCCATCTTAGACCCGATGTAATTCTATGTGTGTGCATGTGTGATCATACCCTAGGTTGATCTTGTGTTACCGCACTTTGTGAAGTAGCGAACAATAACTATATGTAAAAAAATGTAATAAAATGTGGATGGAATATAATAAACTTCCATCCTATGCTTGTGTGATGTAGATGAACCGGCCTTGTTCCTTGTGATGACCTAGATGGATGTAAATGAGATCTAGATAGACGCAACCTTAGATGATGATAGTAATGCCTAGTGTTTGGTCTCTCATTATGGTCTCATAATTTTATATTTATATGGTACTCTTGTTCTAATTTCGTAATTAACCCTAAAAGGCCGACCACCAAGATAAGAAGTTCAAACGGCTAGAAAGTGCCTAAAAAGGCAGGAAAGTGCAACAAGGATTAGGGCGCCTGACTAGGACCAAGGTGCTCACACGCTCTTGCCAAGGCTAAAATGACGCTAAGTGATGAAAATTGATTGGGCATGTATACAATGGAGGTCGAGAATGAATAATAGTAAATAAAAATGGCCAAAAGATGGGGTTAATTAGCACTTTCTTCACTCAAAAATCATATGAATATTAGTATGAGACCGGGACTAAATAATAACCAAAGTGCATGATTTAGTGTATGCAGAGGGTTAGTTATTTCGATTATAGGTAGACTATGACACTTATTAATATACTAACTTTGATATGACAGTTTAATTGTAAAATTAAATTTTGATAGGTTGGTTCGATATTATAGAAAATGTTTGAAAGGTGATGACTTGGGAAGATATTTTGACATATATCTAGAACGTATCATTAGAATATTTTCCATATTATAAAATAAGGGGAAAATATTTTGGGGGTGGATGTGATGAAATAAGTATTGAGTAACACAAGTCAACCTAAAAAAATAGTATTGATCTTATGAAAAACTTTGTAATGCATCCTTTTTTCCATATGGAGGGTTAGTAAGTCAACGTCATTAACTTTTCCATCAATTCTAAGGTGCTAACAATTGTCACTTGCACAACTGAAAGGAGTGGAGAAAATACAGGGAAAATGGGCTTTGTTATTTTTTAATTTTAATATTTTACGGTGTTAAGGTTTTTCAATTAGACAACGTTTAATCACACGAGTTGGCCACATCTTCAAAGATCCAACACTACTTAAGCCTTCTCACAACAATGCTAACTTAGATCCTTGCGAAATCTTAACCATGCCTATCTAGATTCAACATTGATTTTGTTTGATGAAACTCCTTCTCAATTCTCTTTAAATTCTCCTCGAGACATTGAATTGGCAAGTTTGTAACTATATCTCAACATTAAGGCATCACTTAACTTTGCTTCTCCCAATGAAAAATTAAAAATGTAAAAACAATGACAATGACCCCAAAAAACATGTCATTGACACAATCTCTAACTCATAATTAGATTTTGTTAGTTCGATCCAATGTAACTTGATTTGGAGAACATGCCTTTAACGTAAACATAATGTTCTCTCTTTTGCCTAAGCCGCTTTATCCAAATAATAAATTTGATTTTTATCTCACATGAATTTTTATTTCCTCATTGGGATTTGGAAACTCTTCATGATAATTTCATATATTAGTCATCTACTTGACATTTTGTTTCGTCCACATGTTCTTTCTTCTTCTCAAATTTTCCCCCACTACCATTTTGAGCATTCTTGCATCTAGTTTTTAGCAAGTTTAAAGCCTTCCAACCCCCTTATATTATTTTTTTCCTAAAAATCTCTTAGCTAAGTTTGTTTTTAGTTTCATACTAAAGTACTTATATCCATCCACCACTTCCAAAGGGATTTTTGAAAATATGATGTTTATTTATTTATTTTTCCTTCATAAGGTAAAGATTGTGACCTTGGTTTTGGTGGTGATCACTTGGATCTATTTCTCCTTTCTAGCTTTTTGTTATCCCTTTCCTTCGCAAGCTCGTGTTGTCCATTTCTCCTCTCAAACTTCTTATTATCTCTTTCCCTTCTTGTTGTGCCCCTCTATTTTTTCCTATTTCGATTGTTTTATCAAAAAATCAAAGTAGGAAGGTTTTTGGCCCTCTCTCTTTATGTTTTACAAGACATGGGTTATGGAGATGCAAAATTGTCTCAATTTACCTCAAGTTTGCATCAGCACAAAAATAAAAATTAATTCAATAATATTACTTTATAAAATATTATTATTTTATAATATATTTCAATATATATTTACGTTAAAGTTCATAACATTTAATTACAATACAATTATAATCTAATTATATCTTACTAATATTATAATAATAGGCTTCTTCTACCTAATGGTTGGTCTAGTATAGGACTCAAATTTTTTTGAAAAGAAGTGTGCATATACAATGTTATCTACAAATTTATTCTATAAATTTTATTAACTTATAATAATATTAGTATAACATACAACGTTACTAGTCCCCTAGATTTTGGTGTTGTCCCAAAATTTTAGGGACTTGGGGACTTGGATGGGGCATCCTCTTTTTATAATTAAAAACAAATCTCATGCTTTCATCATAAAAAGTTGTTATTTTTAACCAAAAACATCAAATAAGGGGATGAGGTTTCGGGGTGAAAAACATTTGGTGGACTTGGCCTTAATTGGCCCTATTTTTGTACCCCATTGAAAAAAGTAACTTATTGGTTCAATGTGATATGTAATTGGGGCCAATCGAGCCTCAACTAACTTAATATTATTGTCATAGGTGGGTTAATTCTTCAAGAGGAGAAAAATACAAGATAAACAAGAATGTAAAGGCAAAAATCAACAATATAAAATTGTTTACAACATAATTAAATTCTAATACATGTTATTGGAAACTAAATAGTGTTAGGAAATCATGGTAGTGTTTACATGAGTTAGAATAATAACATGAGTTATTATTAGTTGTATATAATTAATATTGTATGTGTGAGAATGAGTTGTTTAGGAGGCATAACAACTCATGTATTTTGAGATTAGTTATTACTGAGCTATTTTAAACACTCTATAGAATTAGTGAGTGGTTGTAGGATCCTTAATAGGCTTCCTATTTTATAAGATATGTATTTCCTATATACATGTATGTATGTAATATATATATATATATATATATATATGTATAATCTATATGTATGTATGTATGTATATATATATGTATGTATGTATGTATTCATTCCCGTGTGAATGAATATAGAGAGTTGCAAATTATCAATTTGAATAATATTTTTGTGTAAAACTGTTGCTGCTCTATCATTTAGTATCAAAGCTTCTTTGATTTCGTGCTTGTGGATGTCATGGGTCTGATCTAGATATTCATTTTAAGTCACCTACTACCTAAGAATTTTCTTTGGGCGAGTATATGTTTGCATCAAGTGTTTATTATGACATATTTGTGTTCAATCTACTCATTGTGCATATATGTGTAAAGTGGGTTATGCCCATTACGGTATTGTGTAACTCTAACTCATGCATTGCTTTCAACTTACACATCTAGCATGCTCTTGGTGCCTCCACATAGGATAGAAATGATATACATCGTAACGGTTTCATTTTTTGTGAATATTAGTAAAATTATTTGGTGACATCTATGTGAGCCTGCATGTACAAATTATTTGTGCCTCATCACCATATTTAAGAAATATAGATTTGATCATCATCAAATATGTGTGTTAAATAATCTTACATAGATGGTGGTTTAACATGGTCATTCAACATTATTTAAAAGTAAGGAATCTTCCATTTAAACACAACTAGTTACATGGAGTCCAATAAATGGATGAAGTGTCATCTTGAAGTATATATAGTCACTCTCTTTACATCAGGATTACTCAGATTTACTTCACATATCTTCACAATTTTTTACATTTGTTTCACCACCAACACCAAAGATGGATATTTTAAATTAGATGATTTCTTCGATAAACTTGGTATAGTGATACCTCATCAATACATATAGTTGATATTCATGTTTAGATAGTCGGTGTTAGTATCAATTATTAAGTCTTAGCTTGTTTATTTAATTGTAAAATTTTCAAGTTAATTACAAGTGGTCAATAGTCCAATTCAATGTCTAGTTTTTATACATTTTTGTCATTTCCTCACATTCTCATTGTAATTTAGGTCATAGTTTAAAACAAAAATTAATTATTTCGATGATATTTAATATATAATTTGTTGGGTCTTGTGTCGTAAGTCATTGGTAGACCTAGTTGTTGTATCAATAGTCAAAATTGTCATGGTTACTCCTTAGTTGTCAAATATCATTGTCCATGTCAAAATAGTCATTCATGTGTATTGTCACAAATTATTGGTCATAGTAAAATTAACATTAAGTATTATGGTTGTGTCATTGTGTGAGTGTTAAAGTAGTGTCCATCGTCAAAAGAGTTGAAAAATTGAGTCATTATAAAAGCCTAAAAAATAAAAAAATTGTCTTACAGATGCATTTTCGGTGGAATCCGATGTTCGAGTTGTATTTGAGCATCATGATGACATTTTGCTAAGGTAGAAACTTCATACTAGAGGTCGGAGGAAACATATGATGGAGGGTGATCAACGCCTCTCGTTAGTCACCAACTACGAGGTCGCATTTAGTATTGGTGGTGCTTTTTTTTTATATTTTATGTTGTTTTCTTTGAGTGGTGTGTACATAAATAAAATAAGGTATTCATTACCTACTAATGTTTAACATGAGGAGAATGTGCATTTTGGTTACTGAGAATAGTTGTATAGGAGGGAAGTTGACTGTGGCGATCCTCTGACTACTGAGATTCTCGTCTGTCGGACTTCTTCATCGATCGGTTGGTGAAAGAGCATTCACTGGAAGTAAAAGTGGAAGTTGTTGAGTTCTTGTATGTAGGTGTATTGGTGGAAGTGTGATCATCTGGTGAGAGATTCATTGGGGTGAAGCAGGTGGTCATGTGCACCAAGATCCAAACAACAATATCTAGATGACAATATGCAGACCTAAAATTATGCGGTGGCATACGATTTTATTTCTAGTTCTTTAGATGTGCTTTCTTCCCATGTTCACACTAAGGGGGAATGTTAGGAAATCATGGTAGTGTTTACATGAGTTAGAATAATAATGTGAGTTAGTATTATTTGTATTTAATTAATATTATGTGTGAGAATGAATTGTTTAGGAGGTATAACAACTTGTGTATTTTGAGAGTAGATGTTACGAGTTGTTTTAAACAACTCGTATAAAATTACTGAGTGATTGTAGGAGCCTTAACAAGATTCCTATTTTATAGGATATGTATTTCCTATATATGTGTATTTCTTGGATGAATGAACATATAGAGTTTCATATTATCAATTTGAATAATATTATTTGTGTAAAATTATTGTTGCTCTGTCTAATAGGATGTAAGAGTTAGTTAAAAGTAGACTATTGTGATATAATTAACTTCAAGAATAATACATGTAACAACTGATAAACAACAAGTACTTTCTCGTATACAGAGAGATATACTTAACTATATAGGAAAAATTAGGGATGATATAGATGGGCACGATAGTGGAACAACTTGATATGGAATTCTAGATGATTCAATGAGAGTTTTGAAGTTGAAAAACTAGTAGGGGCAAGACCATACAACTTATGTATGGTTCAGACCAGATCTACGTGGTCATGATCTATAATTGTATGGCCTTGAACCCTTTAACAATATGGACCTACAAATTTTTGTGTGTTTCACTTGTCTAGTAGTGATATTTTTTCTATGTTTCTCTTGCTCACATAACTTCAGGATGACTTATAATAAAGTGAAAACCATAACAACCTACATAACACTTCATTATAACATTAAAAAACCAAAAGGAGAAAACTTGTGTGTGTGGAAAGGTTGTAATGCCCTACAGGAAGTCAAAATCTTTGTTCTAAACTAATTTGATTGTTGCACTAAATGCCCTTTTACGGGATCAAGCCTTATGTAGTTCTCTTAGCTGCTTGTGAAAGTGTGAACAAATAAACAACCCCATAGGGGTGCTCTCATTTCTCTTGACTCCAAGATAACAAGATAACTACATGGTATAAAATTTACCCAACATGTTAGTAATGAGATGTGACATGAATCAACTATGTCACATAACCCTTTGTTGGATTTGAAACCATTGTGCAATAATTTGAGTGACTTTGCTCTTGCTAAAACATGACTCTATGACCTTTACATACTTGGAAATGGAGGAACTTAGACTCTTCAACTTGATTGAGTGTTTCAAACTTATATTAGGCACTATTCTAGATGATGTGCAATTGATTTAGGTAGATTTAGGAACCCTTTTGGTGATTTTGGAAAGATATTTGTAATAACGAGTGTTAGGTGAATTATAAAGTGATGTTATATTGCATTTATAGCCTTACGTAGGTGAAATATTAATAAGGTCATACCAAGATGATGAGACAACCCAAAAAGAATTTGAAATTGAAATCGGATTCGAAGAATGTGAAGGGGCGGGACCGTATATGTCAGCCAAGATCAAACCTTATATTCAAAATCTTCCATACATTTTTCGAACTATATAAAAGAAAACTAAATCTAAAAGTTATGTCATGAGTATATGCGCATGTTTAATGTTGCATTGATCAAATAATATTATGATATTTAAGGACAAAACATAGTGCAAAGATAAACAAGTTGTATAAGAGCTAGAGAGATGAGGTGATTGGATTCCAAATATGTGAATTTGTATTAGCAAGGGAACATGGTCAAATTTTGCACTTTAGAATGGACTAGCTACCAAATTTTAATGTATACACTTCCCTCGCTTTAAGTGTGTAATAGAAAATTTCATGCTTAAATGAAAATATACTCGAGTGTGCACACACACTTTATCTTTGCTTGATAGTGGTTCTTTAATGTGTTGGTGTTCACATGATCCATGATGAATGCAATATATAGTGTACTCAATGTCTATGGTAGAATGTAAAATTTATCTTAAGATATAGATAATGCATGTACCTTTGAACTTTGTAAAAAGTAAATAAAGAGATGTAAAACATGGAATGAATATACTTGTTCATTTTATAGGGGAGGAGCTCTTGTTTCATGTCGTGCCTTGGATAATTTGAGTTGTTAAAATGCTAAAGGGTTGGGGTGATCAGTTCTAACATTGTGTCAAATGATATGCTTGAGTGTGGGACACATCCCAAAACCTAAGAGAAGCGAGGAGAGGAGCCATGTTTGCCACATTTTCCTTTATAGAGAGGAAACCTAAGAGAAGCGAGAGAAAGGAGCCATGTTTGCCCTATTTTGGAGCTTTATAGAGAGGAAGGATTTAGAGTATGAAGAACTCAATTGCTTTGATACCTTCCTCATTTGGGAATCGATGAGAAAAGTGGAAATATTAGTTTATAAAGACCCTAACTACTTAGACACTTTCCACTAAACTCATAGACCACACCATTATAGATGGATCTAGTCCCAATTTGTACTAACTAGAACTATCAAACCTTGAAAGGAATGAACATTGACATGCCCTCGTAAGGTCATATGTAAATGAAATCGATTATGTGAAATTTTTAAAAATCAAAGGGGATTTTGGGGCCCATGCCCCCAAATCTTGTTTTTACAACTGAATCTGAAGAGTGCCATGAAAAGGGAATGAAGTACTCATACCCCCTATAAATTTCCCTAAAATATGTCATTTGTATCTATGACTATGTGAAATTCCTACAAATAGTTGATAGAATCAATAGAAATTGAACATTTGAGTAAATCTACCCTCATCCAAAAACATAGGAAAATGCTCAAGGATGTACCATAGTCCAGACCATATGGTATAGTTTTTAACTTGTTTGAATTGTACCACTCTTAAATATATGTGATATTGTTTGAGGAATGAACCCTATAAAAATATGTTCATGTATTTTGTAACTTGTCTATAACTATAAAACTAACCCAATGAATGCCCCCTCT